>CM052804.1:139872-196144 GCA_028533885.1 Nasua narica | reverse complement strand
CTGAGATCGCGACTCAGTGGAAATCCAGAGGCCGAGGCTCAGCAGGCTGCTGCACCCAGGCGCCCTGCGGGCTCATCTTTGTCGCCGCGTTTTTCCCCAGAGTTGACCGAGGGCCTCTCGTGTGTGCCACGCCTTGGACTCGCAGTACCTGTGCTCTCGGGCGGCGGGGGGGTCTCCGTCAGCTCCCTTCCTCTCGTTGGCTCATTCCTGGTCACTCCGTCCGGGTCTGCAGCGCGGAGGCAGGCGACCCTTGTCTGGGGACGCTGCCTTTGCCCTGCGGCGGCTGCCGGAGCGGGTTCCTTCGGCGCCGGCTCCCAGCTGCCAGGTTCCTGCTGCCCCTACTGCCAGCTGTGCCCGCATCTGTGCGGTCACTGTGCGGGTCACTGGGTCGATTCCTTCGGCTCTTTTGGGGTCTGTGGGCCCAGCAGCGCCTCGGGGGCTACAGCTCGAGTTTGGAACGGAAGGTGTCAGAGCATCTGGTCCCCTGCCCTGCTTCTCCGGGCGGCGTCCACAGCCTCTACTGAGGTCAGCCGAGGGTCGCTGGAGGCCTCGGTCTGCGCTATCGCTCTGGGTCGGTGCTCACCCCACGTCCCCGTGCTGGTGCCCCCGCTGGCGGGACGTTGCTCAGACACCCACGCTGTGTCGCTCTGTGTCCTCGGCTCTGTGGTTCCGACATCAGAGGGGAACCCGCCAGTTGGACTTGGGCAGGGGGCAAGGGGGCGGCCGTGGTCCCACTGTCACCGGCGTGCCTCTCTGCCCGCAGGTGCGCTACTCGACGCAGAGCCTCTTTGAGTACATGAAGGGGATTCAGAACGACCCACAGGCCCTGGAGGGCTTTGGGGGGACCCTCCTGCAGGTCTTCGAGGACAACCTTCTGAATGACAGGTAAGGGGTGTCGCTTTTGTCATGGGTTCAGACCTCCACCGTCTGCCCTGTCCTCACCAGGATTTTCAAGGGGGCGGCGAGGTAGGCCCCTCGAGGCCACGCTCACTGCTCACGGCGCTCCACCGGCCATGCCACCAGTGGGGAGCTGCCGCCGGCCTGCGCCGTGGGCCAGCCGGGGCAGGACATATGTACACGTCGGGTGTAAAGATGACTGAGGCTACAAGCCTCGGAGGGTGAAGGTGGCTCTTCCCCGAGGTGACGGCTCCCTGATCTGGGCAGGGACATGTCCGCTGTGTAGTTGGGATCTCTGCAGGCCAGGGTTGCAGTGTTGCAGCAAGAAATAGGACTTGTTTTCTGAGCATCTTTGCTGCATTGTTTTTGCTAATTCTTTCCCGTGAAGGCGGCATGTAGACCCCATGGGTCCTGACCTTGGAATTGGGGGTGTTTCCCAAAGTCCTCCGAGAGGGTTGTTCCTGGATCCTGGGCCCTTGTCGGCCTGTCCCATCCTGCCCGTGGGAAGCAGACGGGAGCTCTGCTGGTGGTCTTTTCTCTTTCCCTGGGCAGCACTGAGCATGAGCGAAGGGTGCCATTCGGTAGGTGTGGACTCCGTTGGCGTCCCCACAGCTGTCACCACAGTCAGCACTCTGAACACAGCCGGCAGCCCCCCCGGCCCCCAGCCCGAGGCAGCGCTCTCACTGATGTGCTATCACTGGGCTCAGTGGGCATTTTCCACGAGTACATTTCGACGGAATCTGCAGTGTGTCCGGCTCCCATTCGTGGTTCCCCTGGTCCCTCTGCTGATGGTCGCCAGGGTGGTTTGTGGCCGGAGTTAGACAGAAAGCCATGGGGGGACGTTGGCAGACGTGTCCCCGCTGTGCCCCGGGGTTCGTGCTGAGGGGAGCAGGCTGGCCGGGACGCGTTGGTGGGTGGATGTTCGACCTTCAGAAAACAGCCACACTGTTGTACCCGCTGGGGCGTCTTGAGGGTCCAGGCTTCAGGGCTTCCCTCCTGCCCCGATGAGGGTCTGTTCAGACCTTCTGCCTGGGGTTTAGTTGGGCAGTCATCATTTCCCTACTGCTGAGTTTGGAGAGTCCTCGTGTGAGCTGCGCAGGCGCTTTGCAGACGGCGGCCTGCAGACGCCCTCTCCCAGGCAGTGACCCTTGGTGGACCCGGAACAGGTGTCCGCACGTCCACGCGCTCCGGCCCCTCCCCAAAGTCAAAGCCAAGAGTCTTGGCCTGATTTAAGGGCATAAAGGTTTTCTCCTGACATTTTCCAGATCTTTAGTGTTAGGTTTTATATGTAGACCTAAGGTACGTTTTGGGTTATTTTGTGTGTGTCCCACGAGTGACAGATCCGTGTCTGTGTGTTGTTTCTGCGTGCGGGTGTCCAGTGCCTTGAAAAACTGTCCCTCCCACAATGTTGCTTTTCCACTTTTTCATCAATTGTGGATACACGAGCTCACTTCTGGGCTTTTCTGCTCCTTGGCCTGTGCTGTTGTGCTCCCTGGAGCTTTGCGACCGAGGTTCAGTGGTGCCGGCTTGCTCTCTCGTCCTTTAGTTGTTTGGCTTTTCTTGACCCTTCGTGTTTCCTTGGGAAATTCATCCAGCAGGACCATCGTTTTCGACACAACTGGGATTGGGACGGTGTTGGCTCTGGGGAGTGTCTGCCGCTTAGTGGTTCGGGGTTGGTGCCCGGGGCCTCAGCGCGCCCTCCCCCTCTTCCCGCAGGGTGTCTGTGCCGCTGCTGAAGATGCTGGACCAGATGCTGGCGCACGGGTGCTTGGAGCTCTTCGCCGCGGAGCAGGAGTAAGTGCGCCGCTGGGGGCCCCTCTGCCCGGCAGGCCCCGCAGTTCGCCTGGTAGAGACGCAGCAACGACAGACAGCGGGGAGACTAGAAGGTGACCTCCAGCAGGGCTGGTCCGTGCCAGCAGGAGGCTTTGGCTGCCCCCTGCAAGGCTGGGGCTGTGCCTCCGGCCGGGCTCCTGCTGCCCACCTGCCGCTCAGCTGGGAAAAGACCCAGGCGGGTGAGGGACCCCCCCCCCAACCTCCAAAAGGGGCCTGGCGGTCAGAGCGTCTGGACTGTCATGGGAGGACCGAGTGGGGCCGTGGGGGTCGGCCGGGTGTGGGCACAGGGTGGGCGCATGCGGGGACACACGGTGGCCCCGAGTCAGGTCCTGGCCGGTGAGCCCTGGCGTCTGGGCTGACAGCGGCTGGTTTATCTTGTCCGGAGCCTGATGGCTTTCCCGGGATCCCAGACTTTGGGATCCCTCGGCGCTGGACACCTTATGCCCTGCGGGGGCTGGAGCATCCTTCTGGGCGCGTTTCGGGGACTTGGGAAGAGCTGTGTCGGGTGGGCCCCGAGTGGTGTTTTCCAGTATTGTCGCCCACTCTGGAGGTCTCTTTGTGGGCTGGGGTCTTCCTGCCATGTCTGGGGGGCACTCACCCTGCTCCCCAGTGGCACTGCCACTATCCCTGTCCCCCCCATAGTCAGTCATCTCCTCTGCCTCCTGTGCCTCAGTGGTCACTGTCCTTGGCAGCCCGCTGTCCTGTGAATTTTGTTGGGTTTTTAGTGATGGACGGAGGGTGATTCGTGCCTGCGACCACGTCGCTGCCCTGTCCCTGATTCTTGGGGGTCTGGGCAGCGTCTGTGCTCGGAGGACACGCCTGCCGCCTGTGGCACGGTGTCACTTGGCTGCTGAACATTGTGTTTGGAGACCCGAACGTCTATTTTCCTGGCTTGGAAATTTCAAAATAAAAGGGTTAGGACACAGTGTCCTGCTACAAACAGCTCTTTCTATCCCTCTGTAGTGCTGTCGGTTTCTGCTTTGGCTCGTGCAGCTTTAGGGCTGAGTCTTGGTAGACACGACCCAGTTCGTCCTTACTGTTTGCTCGGTGCTGACCCGACTGCACCAACCAGCCTCCTCGGGCTCGGAGCTCGCAGCCCGCTCTGTTCTTTACCCGGTGTCTTCATGCGCTGCTGCTCCGCGTTTCTGACGAGCCGGGTGGAGCGTCTGACCGCCTCCGACTCGCAGCCGCCGCGTCCTCTCGAGTGCAAGTCTCGGTCTCAGACCTGCGTCTCCCGCCGGTCCTGCTGTGCAGCCCCCTTCCTCCTCTCCTCCTGTCTGATGGATGAAGGGTGTTTCTCGTTCCAGTGGAATTTTTCACTCCTTTCTGTTCTTTCAAAGGCCACCCCGTCAGTCTTTTTGTGTTTTGCCCTCTTCTTGGACAAAACCAAGGACGTTGACATGTCCCATTTATGTGAGCTCATTCTCTGTTGTGTCACATGTACATCCTCACTCAGTGTTGCTTTGTGCAGTTAACGTTGAAGGCGTCCACATTTTTGCTGTCTACTTCCTACCCCATCACCTCGGCCCCCGCCTCGAATCTGGGGTCATGCTTCTCTGTCTGAAGAACATCCTTTTGAAGTTTCTCTAGTGACGTCTGCCTGCTGTAAGTGCTTTCTGATTTTGTTTGCAAGTTACTTGCAGAGAGTATAGAATTCTAACCAGACATCGGGACCAAAACATCTTTCTTTCTCTGGCTTTTGTTGTTCTTGAGACGTTGCTTGTCTTTAATAAATGGAAGAATTTTTTAATCAAGTCATGCGACAGGATGTATAAACTTTATTATTGATTGCACATTGGTAAAAGCCTTCTCAATAAAGCACACCCGCGCCCCTCTGTCAGGTTTGGAGTCTCGGACAGTCTGGATTTTCTCCTCCTCCTCTGAAGATTTTCTCTTTGAGAAATCTCAACATTTCTATCACTCAAATGGGTCCAGTTGTCGATTATATACTTTTCTATTCGATCAGGAATTTGTTAAACTTGAAGATATGGCTTTGTTTTCATTCGTTCTAGAAAATTCTTGGCCTCCCTTTCCCCCAGGCCATGGCCCTCCCCGAGGCCGTGCTGCATCCCACGTTTCTCCCTGGGCCTCGGTATTTCTGACCCGTCTGCACCTGCTGGCTCCCCTTAGCGCGGTCCTGACCCGCTGCCGCGTTCCCCGGTGGGCTCTCGCTTTGTACGGTTTCAGATGCAGCTTTTCGTTGGGTTCGTCTTGTAGCCTGCCAGCCTTCTGCCCCCCTGGCTCCAGTGCTGCGGTCTTCCCGGGCGCGTCTGGTCTCCGTCCTCGAGTGGGCGTCTGGTTTCTGCAGCCCACGGGGCGGCTTACCCGTCGTCTGGGCGCTGCGCTCGAGGGATGGCACGTGCGGCTGACCTGAGGCCGCACCCTTCCCAGGCACCGCAGGCAGGTGGTAGCCGTCTGGACCCTCCCGGGCCCACATCCGCCTGGGGTCCCTGGACTCCCCACTGGGGCAGCCTGCCAGGTCTGGCAGGGGCACCCCTTCGTCGGAACCAAGCTTTGGGTCTCGCTGCGGCCGGAGGCTAGGGACAGCGTGCTCGAGCCCTCCGGCAGTCGGTACGTCCTTGTTCTGAGGCTCCCCAGCGGCAGCCTCACCTCTGGGACGGGAGGTGCTGCCTGGAGACGGGGTCCAGGCAGGGAGAAGTGGCGGCGGAGACCCCGGGCGCATGGGCTCTCCGTGCGGGAGGCTTTCGGCTGGCGGACCTGCCTGTCCCCGGGTGTGTGGGGGGCACCGACGGCAGCCGGGAGGGCGGAGTTGCCCCCCGACAGGAGAGCCGGCGCGGCAGGTGTGGGCCAGATGCCGTCCAGCTCGGGCGCCGCGGGAAGCGCCCCAGAGCAGCTCACTCAGCAGAAATTGGTCCGCACGGCTCCAAAGGCAGGAGGGCCGCGGCCAGGGTGCCAGCGAGTCAGGCCCTGGTTTGCAGAGGGGACTTCTCACTCATCACCGGACAGACGAAAATTCATCTCGTGTGTTTCCTCTCGTGACGGCACTCGTGCCATCACGGGGACTCAGGCTTGTGACCTCATTGCCTCTGAGGCCCTACTTACCGGTAGTACTTTCATGTTGGGGATCGGGGCTTCAGCGTGCGAATTTGGGGGCTCAGACGTTCAGTCCGTAGCATAAATGCTTGGTTTCAAGGCTGGAACCCAGCGGAAAGTCCTCAGAGGGTGGGTGGTGAGCATGAGGTCAGTAGGGGAGCCGGTGTCCACCCGGAAGGGCCCTGGTGCAGCTGTGGGCTGTCCCGGTGTCAGGAGGGCGGGGAGCAGAGGGGCAGCCGCCACTGGGAAGTGGGCGGAGCCGGAAGAGCTCGTCCCAGTGGGGTCATCGGTGGTGTGAGCCCCATGGTCACGTAGGTGGGGGACACCGTGGTCGCTCGGTCCTCAACCAGCATTCTGTGAGCTGTGGGAGACACTGCAGAGGGGAGGGGGCTGGGGGTGCACGCCGACAGCTCTGGGGGACAAGGACCTGGAGGAGGTGGGCAGGGGTGCCGGCTGGTGGAGAGAGACCGAGAGCTGCCTTCCCTGAGGACAAGGAAGAGGGCGCAGAAGCAGCGGACGCCCCGGCAGCGACGCGGGGGAGGAGGAGCATGTCTGTGTCATAGGGACCCTTGCTGGCCTCGCCGGCCCGGCCCCATGTTGTCCTCAGCTGTGCGGAGTGGAGCAGGACGTGTGTCCATGCTCTGGCCACGCCTGGTGCCACTTGGACCCAGGAGCTGGGCCCGGTTCCAAGCTGGTCATCCCTTCCTTTGATCCCGGGCTGAGCCCGCACTCCTGGCCCCTGCCGGGCACGGCTTGTCTGGGTGCCCCTCCTGTTGGGGGGTGGCGCGTGCCGGCGACAGGCCCTGGCGAAGGAGCCAGTTAACGTAGGTGTGTGGTGCCCATGGGACCCGGCCCTCCGATCCTCGGGGGGCAGCACCGCCACTCGATGCCACAGCGCGTCCCGGCGGCACGTGCTCACGGAAAGCTCGTCTCCTGCGCCCTGTGCTTCCCTTCTAGCCACCCCTTCAGCGTGAAGCTGCTCGCGCTTTGTAAGGAGGAAATCAAGAAGTCCAAGGACGTGCAGAAGCTGCGGTCGAGCGTCGCCGTGTAAGTGCCAGGAGGGGCCAGGCAGGCGGGAGAGGCTCGGAGTTTATTTTAACCTCGCTGTGTCTGGGGTTGGCGCCCTGACGTCTGTGGGGAAAGGCCTGGGTTGTCGCAGGGGGGTCAGCTCGGACGGCCCCCAGGAGGGGCGGAGCCTCGTTTCGGGCAGCGTCTCCCTCGAGGCGGGTTTTCCGAGCAGTGGTCTTCCAGTGGTTTTCCGCCGGGCCCGGGGTCAGACGTGTGGCTGCGCGGGCGCTGAAGCCTGTCACCCCGCAGGTTCTGTGGGATGGTGCAGTTCCCGGGCGACGTGAGGAGGAAGGTCCTCTCGCAGCTGTGCCTTCTGCTGTGCCACCCGTTCCCCGTGGTGAGTGTGCTCGTGGCCACTCCCGGGGGGGGCGGCCGGGGCCCTGACCCCCGCGGGGTGTGCGTGGGGGCCCACGCCTGACCAGCACCCTCACCGGGATACTCGCTGCCAGGTCGGGTGTCCTGCCAATTCCATTTTCCCCCGACTAACAAAACAGTCTTCGAATAATCCAAATGTGCCATTCTCCTGAGAGGTGCGAGTGACGTTTACACCTAACCCGCTGGTTCTCCAACTGGGGTCCCCGGACCCCGCTGCAGCAGCTCCCATCAGAAATGCAGGTTCTCAGACTGGCCGGCGTGCTGCTGAGTTACCCTGGGGGGAAGGCCCGGGGGTCTGCGACCACCCGCCCCTTGAGTGGTGTTGCTGGTGGGCAGCTGGGGAACGGGGTGGCCTGCCCTGCAGCCTGCGGGGTCCCCTGTCCAGCTGTGGCCAGGGTCTCCTGACGCAGGACCCCGGGTCACCTCCTTACTTTTAACAACCTGCTTGGGGCTCAAGCAGCTCTCGGGTTCGTGCCTGGCCCCATGACCCTGCTCCCTGGGCAGGGTCCTGTCACTCTGCTTGGGTTCTCACGGGCTTTTCCGTCCTGCCCAGATCCGGAAGACCACGGCGAGCCAGGTGTACGAGATGCTGCTCACCTACGGTGACATCATGGCTGAGGACGTCTTCGATGAGGTCATGGCTGTGCTGGGCACCACGGCCTGGTGAGCACGGGGCTCCTTCCCACCTTCCCGCCGGTCGGGGGCAGCTTCTCCGTGAACGGGGCTGTCCAGAATCTCCCTTCCTGCCCCTGAGGCCTCCCCCACAAACCCGCCAAAGGGACAGGGAAAGCAGGGGTCCCGGCCGTCAATGCCTCCGCTCGAGGAGGCGGTGACCGTGTCTGCCCACAGGTCCCCACTGTTACCCAAGGGGCTGGGCAGGCCCCTGGGACACAGGGAGGGGAGGGGACGCCTCCTGCTGAGGTGGGGAGATGTTCAAAGAGCAAAGGCGGGTGATCGTGACCACTAACAGTTTATTTCTCTGGGGGCTGCTCTCGCGGCCCAGTAGCACTGCGGGCTCTTGGTGCCAATGGGGTCAGCTCAGGAACAGCGAGAAGGGGGCAGCACAGGAGGTCGCATAGCCTCTGTGGGGACGTGCACGCGTGCGCGCTGGCTGTGGCCTCCGAGGGGGCAGGAGGGTGCAGAGGGCCTGAAGCAGGTGCCTCTGCTGAGGGGGCCCGCGGGCCTCGGCGCGGCCGTCCTAATGGACGCGTTTGAGCCTCAGAAAGGGCGGAGTAGGTGTCCCCCGTCCCCGAGAGCTGGTTCGTTATGGGGCACTGGGGCCATTGCCTTCCCCCGGGTCCCTCAGCGCAGAGCTGGGCCCCGGACGTGTCTCCGGTGCAGCATCCTGCAGGGTCTGTCAGGCTCTGACTCGATGCGTTGGGGCAGCAGGGGTGAGGACGTGCGAGGAGTAGGGGGCCGGGGCCGATGGAGGGCACGTGGTGGTGGGGAGAGCAGGAGGGTACAGCCTGTGGGGGCAGGTTCAACAGGACACGCGGGGGGGCCGCTACGGTCCGGACCACGCACGCTCACACCTGCACCCCTGCGTGGTGGCCCGTCCCCCCCGCCCACCCATCGCGGAGAGGGCTGGCGGCGGTCCCCGGAGGGCCTTGGTGCCGGCCTGGGCCCCGTTAGGGTCTGTGTGCTCATGTCGGCAGGCGAGCGCACGAGCCCTGAGCGGCCCGCAGAGCCCCAGGGCCGGCTCCCCTGCCGGGGCCCGAGGACAGGAAAGGGCCTTTGGTGTCGGGGCTCCCCCGGGGGTCTCGGGGCTGAGGGAGCTGCTTGTGAAAACCCCAGCACAAAAGGCGTGGGTGCCCCCATGCTCTCCAGCGTCGGGGAGAGAGCCATGCTTCTCCCTGTGGGGCGCCCCCCACCTCGCGAACACGCAGGCACCTTGCACACGAGAGTGTCAGGCAGCCTGGAAGGGAGGGCCCGGCCCTGACGCGCTCGCCGCCTGCCTCCCCCCGTGGGGCGCCAGGGCTCTGTCCCCGCAGCGCAGTCCCCTGCTGCTGAAGGAAACTCCGAAGGGATTTACAATAGTTTATCTTTTTATTCTGAAAGAAAAAGATACCGTTTTTAATGAAAGTGATGAAAAGCTTTCAAAGTCAAAACTTTAAAAACTCAAACTTGTTTCTGAGCGAGTCTGCGCTTTTCCTGTCAGTCTGGGGGCCACGCCGCCCTAGTGTCCCCAGAAGGGCGCCAGGAGCAGGGCTTGTCTGGTGCCATTTCCCCGGCGGGGGCCTGAGAGTCTGCAGCTCGCGACCGTCCCCGCCGCTGAAGCCACTCTTCCCCAGGGACGCGGAGCTCCCGCTCGTGAGAGGCCAGCGGAACCGCCTGTGTGACCTCCTCGGCGTGCCCAGACCTCAGCTGGTCCCCAAGGTGAGACCCGGGGACCCTTCCTGCGTGAGGTCTCTCTGCGCGGCTCCCAGGGGCTCGAGTCTGGAACGTTCTGGGTTGGACCTGCTGGTGTGTCTCCCCGCCTCCCGGGCCCCTGCCCCGTCCCCTCTCTGCGCCCCCCCGCCCAGCACGCATCAGGACAGGCCCTCGGCCCGGCCGGTGCTGCCCGCCCTCAGCAGAGTTGGCAGCGATCCAGCTCGCGCCTCTCACACGAGGTCCTCGGTGCCGCTCTCTGCCCTCGCTGCCTCCCTGGACACTCGTCCCGTCTGGGGACTATGTTACCCCGAGCATCTGTGGCCCTGTGAGGCGTCCGTCCTCCATGGTGTTGCCGTGCATGCGGCAGCCGCGGCTTTCCGACATGGGGGCCCCCGAGCTGCCCTTCCGGGCTCTGCGCGCTCGTCGGGGAGCAGGGTGGGCTCCGGGCGTGGAGGCGGTTCAGGACCCCATGTCCCCGATCCTGCCCCGTCAGCCGTCTTCCCCTGGTCCTGGGTCCGGTCCCGGATGCCCCTGCGCTTCGCCTGAGCGTGAGCATCGGTCCAGAAGGGAGCACCGTCCAGCCTCGCGCACACGAGGCTCTGGCTCAAGGGGCAGGTCCGCGAGCGTCCAGTCCTGCTGTGGCCTCCGGCGCTTTGTCGCGCCCCTGCGCGGTCCCCCTCCAAGCCCAGGTGTCCGGGTGCTCTCGGAGAGACGACCCGCGGCCGTGACCCTGGCGTCCTGCTGGGAGGTGGCAGGATGGGGGGCAGTCTGCGGTCTTCTGGGCGAAGCTCGGCCGTGGTGCTGGCTCCGTGCCCACGGGAGTCCGTGGGCAGCCCAGACTCGCCCTCCTGCCAGCTGACCCCCGCCTCCAACAGCTGGCCGAGTCAGCCTTAGGCACGCGCTTCCCGGGCGGGCGGTGGGCTGCGGGCAGAGCCCGTGCTGATCCAGCTGAGCGTCGGGGGTCAGCCGGGCTTCCCTCCTGCCTTCTCGGGTCGCGCTGCGCTGCAGGCGGCGGCACGGGGTGCCCGTGGGCTTCGGTTTGGGCCACCGTCCTGGTGACCGTCACGTGGACATGCCCTTCCTCTGCGAGAACGCTCTGTGCCCTCGAGTCTGCTCCGTCTGATGGGAACGCGGCCACGGAGCATTTCTCGTTGTCGTTTACACCTTCCCCTTTGTTGTCCCACATCTGACGAATGGCGATTAGGTCTTCTCTGTCCTTGATCTACTTTAGTTACCTCAATTCTTGGAGCGTTTTGTGTCCTTCTACTTAATGCCTGATGCCGGAGTCCGTCGGGTTCACGGTCGCCCTCCTTGGTTCTGGTCCGATCTCACGCGGGCCCAGGAGGGGTTTGGGTGGTGGCCCTGCCTCCCCTCTGCAGCCACGCGGTGCGGTGGCTGTGCCTGCCCTGCCGTGAGCGGGCCGTGTACGCTTCCATCAGGAAGACCGCACGCACAGGTGGATGAAGGTGGGGGCAGGGTCCCGGGGCCTCCCGGCCGCCCCGCCGGTCGTATTGGCCGCGGGACCCGGGAAAGGGGGGTGGGGCTGACGGCCTGACCCTGTGCTGTGTCCCCCCGCAGCCTGGCACCCGCTGAGGCCCGGCAGGAAGCCCGATGACGGTCAGCACGAGACCGCTGGATGCGGCGCCAAGGGACCTGGCGGTCATCACAACGGCGGTGGCTTTTCCTCACGCTCGTCCTGGGATGGTGCTTTTGTCTATAAAACCACGTCCTGAGCAGTTGTGTGTCTGTGTGTGTGTGTCTGACGCTGAGGGGCGGCTGTGGTGGGGGCGGCCAGGCCCAGGGGGCCCGAGGGATCCCCAACGCTGCCCTCCCTCCTCTGCCCCCAGCCCGCTGTCGTGCCCAGCACATGGGGCATCGCACAGGGTCCCCGATCCCTCCGTTTACTACGCAGAGGATCCTGTTCTTCTAGAATGCTGCCTTTTCCGGGGACACGTGGGAAGGACCACAGCTGATTGGCTTGTTCCCGAAAAAGCCTCTCTGTGGTTGCCCAGAGTGGACCTCCCCTAAAGGCACGGAAGTTCACTACCTCGGGCTCGCGTGGCCGTGCATTGTCGGCTGCCTCACGGGTTCGGGCTCGGACGCAGCGTCACGGGTGGTGAGAGCAGAACTCAGTGTCCGAGGCAAAGGGGGCGGCGGTGCTGTGGTTGGGACCGCAAACCAAGGGTGGGCGTGTCTGGGCTGGCGAGGGCGCTGCCCTCCCGGGCATGCGTGGTGATGGGGCCGAGGGACCCGGTCGGTCCTGGCGGGCGCCGGCTGCCGCTTCCTTCACGGGGAGTAGTTTTCGCGCCTGCAGACTTGGGGGAGCGTTTACCTTCCGTGGGCTACACCTGATCACGCCCCCGAAGAAGCAAGTCTGGTGTCATTTTGTGGAGTCAAGCCTTAAAACGTGCTTCCCTCTCGCAAACGAGGAGGGAGCGCTCCATTTTGGATTAGCCAGAGACCCCGTGGCTGGGGGTGGGGGGGTCACACGCCGGGCCGCAGAGGACGGCGGGTGGGCACTAGGGCCCGCAGCATCTGGACCTCGGCTGTGAAAACCAAGCAAGCAGCTTCTGAGAAGCAATACCATGGACTGATTTTAGTGTCATTTTAGAAGTCCCCGAGGTCCAGAGAAGTGCTTTCGGAGACCTGGAGAGAGGCCACTTCCCCGCAGACCCCATGCTGCTGCAAAGCTGTCCCTCTCCGGTGCCGGCCGGACGGCAGCCCGAGCACAGCCTCCCAGGCCCCCGGCTGCCCCCGGCCCAGCGCCTGGGCCCGCCCTCAGCCGCGTCCGCCTCCGCTCGCCACCCTCGCCCGGACTGGGCCGTGCAACTGCAAGTTCCAGAGGGGGCGCCCGCCCCGGGGCCTGGATCTAGGCGAGGGGAGCCCCACACGCCCACAGCCTAGAGTGTAGCCAGGAGCAGACGTGGACCGTCCGGGGAGCACCCCCAGTGCCCGGGACAACACGCAGTGGGTCGCGCGGGGGGCCGGCCCCAGACAGAGAGGGGACGAGCTTGGTGAGTGAGAGAAGCCGCAAGAAGCCCGTGTGCTCGGGACGCAGGGGGCACGCGCGGCCGCACTCCCGACAACACCGGCCTCCTGCGATCCCGACCGTGATCGGAGCGCCGTGTGTGCCGAGCTGAGACCCGTGGGGAGGCTTTGTTTCGGGGGCAGCCTGGGGGTCAGGACATAAGGCCCACGTGCAGCTGGGACCCTGGCTGTCTGCGCCGGCGGCGGAGCAGGGCTGACCCCAGCGAGGGGGGCAGCACCCGTCACCATCTCCCCCTGCGGCGGGGCAGGGCTGACCCCAGCGAGGGGGCAGCACCCGTCACCATCTCCCCCTGCGGGGGGGGGTGGGGGGGAGCGGAGGCTCCTGCAGGTCCCCCTGTAGTTCTTCGAGCTGACCCGGAACATACGATCAAACTGCCCCGACCCGTGGTGCCCCCAGATGGCAGACAGAAGAGACCACAGAAACCTGTCCAGCTGTGTGCGGGCTCCTCTGTGCAGAGAGGTGGGCAAGAACCCAAACTCACATTCCAGAAATGTCTCAAAATGCACAAACGGGAATCACTTGCAAGACTTGAGAGAAGCAGACCCAAAACTGAGATGTTGGTAATAGCCACAAAATAGAACAGTTGTTTTTGAAAGAGCTAGAAATTCTCAAGAGTGGCCGGGGGGAAGCTCCCTGGATAGATTTAAACAACCAACTGGACACAGCTGAAAAAATTATCCAGAACGATAGGAAAGAGACCTCAGAAGAAATCTGCCCGGTGTGTACAGAGGTCTCGTGGGGGCTTGTCCCCGGATGCCGGAGCCCACGGACCCCGCGCGGGGGCAGGACTGCACTGGGCACACGCGGCCATCCGCCCCACAACCGCAGGGGCCGCCGCAGGGAAACGGTCACATCCCACATCCAGATGACACAAGCCTCGGAGGCAGAGCTAGTTTTTAGCCTTGGGGCTGATCATTTGGGGTTTTTTGGAAGGGGAGGGCCGGATTCCATGCTGAGCAGAGCCCCACGTGGGGCTCGATCTCACCACCCAGAGCCCACGACCTGAGCTGAGGCTGAGAGGTGGACGCTCACCCGGCCGCTCAGGCGCCCTGGGCAGGACCCGTCCTTAGCAACACGCCGGTGCCGGGACCAACCCGCTGCCCCACGCGCACGACAAAATCCCTCCAGACGCTGCCAGGTTTCTGGGGCGCAGACACGGTCCCAGTGGGCCACCTCCCCATGCTGGGCGGACAGTAAGCGAGCGGCGGGGACGCGAGATGAGTTCACAGCAAGCAGAATCTGGAAGCGGACAAGGGAAGTCGGAAGCGTTCAGCGTAAACACAAATGCGTTTCTATGAGACCCGAGCGCCGAGCAGCTCCCCCTGCGTTTTGCACTCCGGCCGCAGACCCTGCTGCTCCTTTCCGCGAGCCTCCCACGAGGCCGTGCTGCAGTGAGCCCCCCCCCCCCCCCGGGCTCCTGTCAGCAGGTCACCCCTGCATCTGGCACAAGTCACTCCTGGTCGGCGGCCTTGCGGCTTGGGTCCTGGGATGGGCAGAGGGGAGCCCATGGTCACACAGTCGTGCACGGCTGATGGCGCTGGCCCTCGGCCGGCTGGAGCACTGGGGTCCCCAGGCCTGGGACTCAAGCTGCCGGCACCCCCACACACGTGACAGTGACACTCTGCCCATGGCCCGCGGTGGCCGGTCTGGAAACCAGGCCGTAAGCCCTGTAGCCGGCAGCCCGAGGCAGCCAGCACACCGTCGATCGCTGCCTGCTTCCCCGACTCCTTCCTCCTGCAACCGCAGGACCCGCCGGAGGAAGCCAGCTGTGCTCCCTGACCAACGGCGAGGCCGGCCTTGGGCCCCCACAGGCCCCTCCAGGCCCTCAAGCCTCTGCCACCCTCGTGGGACGTCCTTGCAGGCCTGCCCCGCGAGCTCACAGCCCACAGCCCTGCCCTCGGTCGCCAGCCTCTGACCAGGTCAGACCCAGGACCTGCGCCCGGCTCTGCCCCACGTCCACGCTCCAGCGCCCACCACGGTAGGACGACAGCACCCACAAGCTGCTCTGGGCGCGACAGACGCGATGCGCTGGGTGATGGCGGTGCCCCCAGGGGCGGGGACTGCATGTGCCGCTCGCACGGTCAGGGACATGGCCTTCGGGCTGTGGGCTCATGGCTCCCCCTCCTGGTTCACAGCACGCTCACACACGCCCCGCATGAAGGCCAGTCCCCCAAGGAGGGGGCTCTGCCGTGCACACGGTGCCGCCCCCACCTTGCGTGTCCCTCTCGGGCCGTGGCCACCCCGCCCTAGCGCCCCCGAGCCCACGTACCTGGGAGCGGCTGCCGGGGCCCGTCAGCTGAAGTGCAGGAAGTCCTGGCCTTCCTGCAGGTGCAGGGACCTCAGGTTGTCCTCAAACGCACCCCCAGTGAGGTCCTGTGGGAGGGACAGCATGTCTGGCTTGGTCCAAGCCTCCCCCAGCCCGCACTGGGACCCCCAGAGGCCCTCCCTAGGGGGCCTGGGGCAGACTCGCCTGTGGCTGCCTGCCAGGGGGCCCATGATGAACTAAGCTGGGAGGGGTGGGGATGTTGTGAGACGTTGGCCACAGTGTCCTGCGGGGCAGCCGTGGGGGGCGGGGCACCCCCCGAGGCACCCCCTCCCCCCGCCCCCAGGCTTGAGCTTGGTCCCTCTCTGCAGAAGGCAGCAGACACGAGGACCGCGGGAAGGAAATGACCCCGCAGGCAGGTCTGCTCCAACCCTCCGTCCAGGGCACCCCGGCTTTCCTCTGCCTCATCCTGGGGCTCCCCTGACACGCGTGCCCTTTTGCTGGGACCTGAACCCGGACTTGAAGAGATGTCAACAGGCCCCTTCCTGCCGCTCGCTTGGCTCCATTGCTGCACTGGGGACATGGGGACGGCCGCGTGGGGACGGGGACACAGGTCATGATCCCGGGTCCCTCGCTGGGCGCCCTGCCTACCTGTGCACACGTGTGCTCTCGCTCAAAAAAATAAAATCTCGAAAAAGAAATTAACTTTTCCTGGAAGAAACCTGTAAAAAGGCAAGTCTCACGTGGGAGAAAATACCGGCCGCTCTACCCGAGGAAGGACTGGCCAGAGTGTGCAGAGCCGGAAACCAGCCAGGCCAGGCCCTGGGCACCTCCCGACGGAGCCCTAAGGCCTCAGGATGGTGCACGGACGGACCCGTCACATCCGCCCCGACGTCGCAGGGACGTCACGGCTCCGCTCTCCCCGGCGCCAGGCGGGAAATGACCAGAGCCCACGCGCGACGGGATGGTACTCGGGAGCAAGTGACCGTGCTCATCCAGCCGCACGAGCCAGCCTGGCACGGGAAAGCAGACCGGGGCCCCCGGGGGGCCGAGCACAGCCCGCGCCCCTCGCACCCGTGGCCTCAAGGGAGGGAGAGTCTCGGGACGGGTCAGAGGGGCTTCTCGGCGACACTTCTACTGCCCACAGCCCCTCGTCTCGGCCAGAGCCTCTGAGGAGCCCCCAGAGTGGACCTCGAGTCTAGCACTTAGCAAGTTCCCAGAAAGATGCTGCTTTTCCATAAATGCAACCCGTTTTTATGAGGGCACCGTGGCGGCCTTTTCCAACACCCAGGGCAGCCTCCTGAGAGCGGCGGTCGCCACCTCTGCTGCAGCCGACAGCTCGAGACCGGTGGCCCGAACCAAGGATGTGGACGTCTGCTGGGTGTCACCCGTCCGCGATCCCACGAGCGGGGCCTGGAGGGCCACGCGGTCATCGCGTGGCCCCCGCTGCGGCTGGCACTTACCAGCTTCACACAGATGACGAAGGGGGGCCGGGCAGCTCGGAAATGCAGGATCGGAACCTGAGGCTTCGGCCTTTCCTGAGAACAGGAGGTCTCGTGGGCTGGGGTCCGTGCGGGGCCTGCATGCCGACAGGGCCCCCAGAGGGACCCTCACCCCCGCCCAGCTCCGAGGCGCTCGGCAGGCACGCAGACCTGGGCCGGGTGGGGACACAGGCCACTCTGGGGCCCAAGACCCCCAGGACGGGGGCCCCTGCTGCAGGCCTGGCGGCCTTCCCCCAAGGAGGAAGGTTCTGGGCAGTGGCCGCTCCGCGTCCCCCGGGTCGGAGCTGGGGTGGGGCGGATGGCCCCGGGGCCCACACACCTGAGAGTCCTGGTGGCAGTAGAAGCCTTTCCTGATCTTGTTCTCGTCCACGTCACAGAAGGCAACCACCTGGGGGTGGGGGCACAGGACACCTGCCTCAGGGATGGGGGGACGCGGCTGCCGGGCGGGACGGAGGGGGCGGGGGGACGGCGGCCCACCTTGCGTCGCGCCCCAGCTGTCAGGCTGCGGTAAAGCCGGCGGCCCTGCCTGCCCGCGTTCCAGATGGTGAAAGCCGTCCAGCGCGGCAGGACCCGCTCTTCCAGGAAGCGGACGCGGTGGGTCCAGATAGTGGTCCTGGGGGAGGGGGGGCAGGTGAGCGAGGTGCGCGGGGCCTCGGGCTGCTCCCAGACCTTCGTTCCCACCCAGCCCCGCGGGGCCTCCTCTCTGACAGCTCACGAGGCACTGACGGCTTGAACGAATGAGCGAACGAGCCGGGGCCGCTCTGCCTCAGCGGCGCGCCCGGCCCCACGTGGACCTAGGATGTGCCGATCTCACGCCCGCGTACTCGGGCCTCGAGGGACGCCAGGCACAGACCATGGGAACCTGAGGGGGATGCGGCCACCCCGGTGTCGGGTGAGCTCGGGCGAGCCATCTCGTGGCTCCGCTTCCTGCAGAAGCCGGCCGGACCGCCAGGTGGTCTCCAGGTGGGGACCCCTCCACCGGCCCCTTGCTCTGAGCAGCCTTGGAGGCCTGGCCGTGCGGTCACGGGCCCCGGAGACGAGACCCAGCTCTTCCTGTTTAATGTGGTCATGCGCACGGAAAGGGCCTAAATTGCGGGCAGGAGGGTGAGGGGCGCCTGGGGGGCTCAGTCGGTTTAGCGTCTCTCGTCAGCTCGGATTATGATCTCAGGGTCCTGGGATCGAGTCCCGTGTCAGCCTCCCTGCTCAGCGGGAAGTCTCCCTCTCCCTCTGCCCATCGCTGTGCTTGTGCTATCTCAAACAAATTCTTAAAACGTGGAGGGCTGGGGCCCCTGTGTGGCTCAGTTGGTTGAGGGTTTCAGGTCACGACCTCAGGGTCACGAGACCGAGCCCTGTGTGGGGCTCCATGCTCAGCGGGGAGTCTGCTTGAGGATTTCTCTTTCCCTCTCCCTCTGCCCGCTTGTGCTCTATCCCAAGAAATGAATCTTTAATAAAAACTGGAGGGTAAGGGTGGAGCTTCTTGGGGTACAACGGCCCCAACCTGACCGCGAGTCTTGTTTCCCAGAGAAAGCTCGCTACGTCCGGGAGCGCTGCCCGGCATCGCGCAGAAGCAGCCACACCGGGGACACCCCTCTGTGGGTCCCTCGGCTGCACCGAACCCAGTGACCTGTGGCCATTCCCAGGCCTCTGAGGGAGCCGATCATCCGGGGGGCTGCAGCCTGGCGGGGAGCCTGGGATCCTCGGACGCGGTGGCACCGGGCGAGGGACCGCCAGGCGCTCTGACCGCAGTGCCGAGGGCGAGCCGGGGCGGCCGGGTGGGCAGCCATGATCCCAGCCCCGCAGCACTTCCAGAGCCTCGCCCGAGCTCCGGACTGGCCAGCCCACGCGGGGCTGCCCGCGCGGCCACGTCCAGGACGTGGAAGGAGCTGAAGCACAAAGGACCCGCAACCCTGCACGAGTTCTGCCCCAGGAGAAAGGCTGAGGAAGGGCCGGGAAGCCGAGGGAGAAGTCTCGGGAACGCGGTGTGGCCACGAAGCCACTGACTGCGCCGAACTCAGTGGCGGGGCTGGGAGAGGCGGCCGGGCCTCGGGGTTTCCGGAGACCTCACGTCTCTGGGGACGAACGATGGCTCTGACCATTCTCGGTTGAGAACAGAAAGAGCCACCCGGAGCACTTTCCCAGGACGGCTTCTGGGCAGAGAGTTTGGAGAAATTCAATTCTCAACAAGCCTGAGGCTGTAATTAAAGCTCATAATTACCCTGTGAGGTTTTGCCACTCACAGCGCAAAGATGTTAATCCCATACAGAAACTACGTGAGATCACTGCTTTCGTGTTGTGGGTGGCAAAGCCTCACGCGGCAAAAAAGAAAGAAACCTCTCGACATAAAAGAGATTGATCCTACGCAAACATGACGACTTGTGGGGACGAAGCCCCGTTGCCTGTGGCCTGGTGCTTCCTGGACACAGGCTCCTGCCGCATCATCGCCCCACCAAGTCCTACAGAGAGATCCCTTCAATTGGTCTTCAGGAATATTCATGATGGTGACAGAGATCCCCAAGTCCCACACCTCACGGCGTGCAGGAGATCCCCGAAATCCGACTCCTCACACCCTGGATATCCCCGAAGCCCCACACTGCACAGTGTATAGGAGATCCCCGAGGCCCCACGCCTCACAGCGAACAGGAGATGCCAAAGCCCCGTACATCACACCCTGGAGGAGATCCCCGAGGCCCCACGCCTCACAGGTCTGATTTGTATCTGGCTCTAGTTACGACCAGCAAACACTGGTTCTAGTTTCTATTAGGCGCACTAGCGGAATCTCTAAGGCCAGCTGTCATTAGGGACAGCAGAGACTAACCCTGCTTGTTGGGGTGCTTCGTGCAAGCGCAGGCCCACCGCACGCAGGCCCGTGGGCTTGTTCGGTTAGCGCTCTGCTGTGAGGCGGGTCCTGCACTTGTTTCCTCTCAATGCCGAGCAGCGAACGTTCCATCACAAGCTCCACTCACTCCGTGATGGACACGTCGGTGGTTCCTAGTCCTCGGCAGTGCTAATAGCGGTCTACTGAACGATGGTTTCACTTCTCTTGCATTAAACACGTAGACATGGAATTGCTAGATCACAGGGATATTAATTTAATTATTAAAAGTGTCAGTTTCCCAGACGGGATGTTCCACCGACACCCCTGACGCAGTGCGTGACCTTTCTGCGAGATCCACACCCCCGGCACCACTTGGAATTGGCAGATATTAATCTCAGCCCCCCTGATGGGTGTGCAGTGGGTTTCTATTATTTATATATTATTATTGTTTGGCGAAACGTGTTTGTCAAAGTATTTGCCTGTGTTTATGACATTGTCTTTGTTGCTGGGGTTCTTTACGTGGCCTCCAGCCACACGGATTGTGAATATTCCCGCTCAGTCTGCAGTTGGCCACTCATGTTCCTCATGGTGTTTTTTTTATGAACAAATGTTTTTAATTTAAGTCCACTTTATGACTCTGTAAATGATTACTGATTCTCATATCCTCGCTGGAAGCTTCTGCTGATCACAAAGTTGTGAAGGTGTTGCCTGTTTCCCTCTAGAAGCTTTCGAGTCCAGCTGTTTCTAGGTTTCTATCTGAGGTCCAACTAGAAGGAGTTTCTAGTTGGCACGAGACTCTTGTTCTCTCCTCTTTCCCCATGTGAATGTCCAGTGGTTCCACTTGTTGAAAATATCTTCCGTTTCCATTAAATGCCTTTGGAGACTTTGTTGAAAATCATTGTACAATTTTCAACATATTTCTGGATTCTCCATTTCCATGGCCTCTTGATGCTGTTGCTGTTTCCTGGGCACTGTGAGTCCCCGAATTTTACTCTTTTCAAGGTGTTGAGGCCATTCTGGGTCCTTTAATTTTGCATGTGAATTTTAGAATCAGGTTATCAATTTCTGCAAAGAAGTTCAATCCACAGCTCAGTGTGGGCAGAACTAATGTCAAAGTCACCAAATCTTTCAACCCCTGAAGCGGGCATCCCTATGTCCCTATTACAGGTTTTCTTTAATTTCCTTTTAAACTTTCTTGTAGTTTCCAGAGGACACACACACCTTGTCGCATTTACTCACAAGTATTTTATTTCTGATGCCATGTTTTTTAACTGTGTTTTTTTTAGTTGTTCATCCCAAGTGTGTAGATTGTGTGCTTTAGTAAATTTCGAAGATTTTGACATACCATTTTAATTTCATCAAATTAAATTTTTTCCAATTTCCTTTCTAATTTTTTCCCTTGGTTGCTTAATTTCCAAATATTTTGGATTTTTAAAGATGCGTTAATGACTTTTAATTCTATGTGGTTATAAAGCATATCTTGTGTGATTTTAACCATTTGAAATGTATTCAGAGTTGCCGGTCTTGCACCTTAAAGGGACGTACTCTGCAGCTAAGTGTCGCGTTCTGTAAACGCCAGTCGGGCCGAGGGGCTGATTCCAGTGCACCCTGCGGAATTCCCTGCTTCTCTCAGTCACGGAGATGGGCCCCAAAACCTCCAACTGCGGTTGTGGAGGGAATCTGTAATTTGTTACTTCTGTCTGGCTTGTTCATGCGCTTGGAAACGGAGCAGACATACGGCGCCCCTGGGGCTGCTCTGTCCCCCGCGGCGTGCCCTCAGCCCCACGGCGCACATCACACTCGCACGGAGTCGACTTCGTGACAACAAACCCCAACAAGGAAGGCCCAGGAAAGGTGCTGTGCAGGCTGCAGATTTCACAGTAAACAACCAAAATCAAGTTCTTTAGCCGAAAACAAAGAAGCTGAATTTCCACCCGTGTGCAGAGGCCTGAGGGCCTCCTGAGAGGTGACGGTGCACAAAACAGCCCCCGCTTCCCCCCGTGTAGGTGGACGTCAGAGCTCCCCAAACAGAGGCTGCGCCGCTGGGAAGCCAGACTCCTGAGGGGTCGTGCCCTCCAGGGAAGCACTGCCAACCCACCCCTGAACGAATGTGCACCCCTCCCCGCCGCTTCCCCAAAGCGAGCCGTGTCACGACAGCAAGACACCGAGGGGACACGGCTGTAATGGTGAGAAACACGTGACGCACACACAGTTCAAACTGAACAAACCACACGCCGCCCCAAGTGCACACCGGCCACTGGGGACACGGGGGTCGGCAGGTGGTAGAGGAGGGACCGAGGGAGCGACAGGGCCCCTCGGTGGCGGCAGAGAGGGCACGCTGAGCCAGCAGTACGCGAGTGAGACGCGTGCCCGGTGCACCTCGGGGCTCCCACAGTCGTCCAGCAGCAGAGAGCAAGGCCCCCGTGGACACCCCCGTGCGGGTTCTACCTCGCCGCAGAAAAGCAGACGGGTGTGCAGCCCCCGGCCTGGGAACCCTCGTCCGCGGCCCCGAGACAACCCCCACGAAGGCGGCATGCCCGTCCCAGCCCCGCTCCCAGACTTCCTGCCTCGTGCTAGAGACCTGACCCCGGGGACCTGAGTCGGCAGCCCCACGCCCGCGGGGCCCACGTACTCGAGGACGGAGTGGGTGGCAGCGTCTGGGTGGTAGCGGTACAGGAGGAGGCTCTGGTCCACGCGGACGACCCCGCCGCCCTTCCTGAGGTGGTCGTAGAAGAACAGCAGGTCCTCGGGCACACCCTGCGGGGCACAAGAGCAGCGTCACCATCGCCCGCGCTCCGGACACAAGACCCCCGTGGCCGGCGCTTCCCGCGTGCGCGCTGGTTCCAGCGGCGGGAGAGGGGGCGACAGGCCGGGCCGCCGACACGCGGAGCTCTCGTCGAGGCGAGGGGCACCCTCGCGGGCGGCCCGAGGAGGAACGGCCCTCCCAGCCGGTGGGGTCTCGCTCTGCAGGCCGAGCGCCCTCTCCCGGGCCCCCCGCTCTGAGAACTCCGCCCTGCTCTCCTGCCAGCCCGGCGGGCAGCTGCGCTCAGCTCGGCCACGGAGCTGGACGCCAGACGCCGCGTCTGCTCCCCGGACCCGCCTCCGCTCGCGACTGGAAGTCCAGGGAGCCGAGGGCTCTGGCTGTTGCTCGGCTGCCCGCTGCCCACAGCACGGCGCCGGGTGCGTCCGCGAGCAGAGCCGGCGGGGCCGGTCACACACGTCGCCAGGAGACGCGGCTCTAGGTACAGGCCGGTGTCCTGACCGCGCGGCAGCCTGTCCCTCCTCCGGGCCGGCGCGCGAGCCCCGCGTCTGGGGGACCTCAGCGCCAGCGCCGCGCCGACTGCTTCCGGGAAAGTCCGCGGCACTGGCCTCTGGCCGCCGCCTGGTTAGCCTGTCTCCTCGAGAGGAAGGCCGCGCAGCTGGCCCGGCAGAGCCCGGCGGCCGGGTGCCCTCGGGAGACCGAAGCCAGCTGGACCACGTGCACCTCCTGCCTCGGCTCCGGGTCCCACGGTCGGCGCCGAAACGCTAGTGAGCACCCACGTCTGTCCACCCGGCCGGCTCTGTAAAGTCGCCACTGACCTGGCCGAGGGAGCCCAGGCACACTTGGTTCGGTCGCGGGCAGACCCCGAGCCGGGGCCCGAGAGACCCCACGTGCGCCCAGCACCACGCCGGAGCCGACCCCGTGTCGCTCCACGGCGCTCCGGCTCACCGCGCGGAAAGTCCTCCACATGCTCGTTTGCGGCGTGGGGACGGAGAGCACATCAGGGCCCGGGACCTGCAGGTCCAGTGTCTACGAAGACTGATGACACGGAAGATGCGCAGTAAGATGTTAAAGATCACGTTTCACAACTGTTTCCAGCTCCACTGAAAGTCCGTCCCCAGTAAAACAAACAGGAAGGAGACACATGTGGAAGCTCAGAGCAGCCGGTGATGGGGCCACAGGTGATTTGTAAATTCTCTTTTTCTAATTCTCTGCGTTTTCAAAGGCACCTTTATTTTTAAGAAAGACTATTTTATTTGAGACAGAGGGCAAGAGAGAGCAAGAGGGAGCACAAGCAGGGGCAGAGGGGGGAGCAGGCCGAGCAGGGAGCCCGATGTGGGGCTCGATCCCAGGGCCCCGGGACCATGCCCAGCCGAGGGCAGAGGCTTCACCGACTAAGCCAATCAGATGTCCATAAAGTACCTTTAAAGAGTAAATTGTAACTCTGTGCGCTTTACAGGTTTAGGAAAGAGGGAAAAGGTGCTCTTTCTTCGGACGACCTGGACGAGCTCACTCTCAGGGTTCTCACCTTCTCAAGGCGAGACTTTCGCTGAAGGCGGCACGGGGACAGCACCGCTCCCGGCGAGGCGGTGGGTCTGTGCCACGGTCCTCCGCTTACGGTTCCCCACCCGGCGGGCTCCCCGGTGGGCACGTGCCCAGCAAGAGCTCAGCCTCCTCCGGCCGGCCAGCCACTCTGGACAGAGGCTGCAACGGCAACAGTGGCACGGCCTGGGGAGCCACGGAAGCTGGGGTAGCAGAGCCCATGGGGAGTGCCCGGGCGCCCTGAATGGTTGTGGGGAGGGATGCGGGGGGCGGGGGATGCAGAGTGCGGGGGGCGGGGGTGCGGCGGGCGTGCGGAGGGCAGGGGTGCGGGCGTGCGGAGGGCAGGGGTGCGGGGGTGCGGCGGGCGTGCGGAGGGCAGGGGTGCGGGGGTGTGGAGGGCAGGGGTGCGGCGGGCGGGGCAGGCACACCCCTGAGACGTGGCGAGAAGGGGCTGGGATTTCGTGGGACGGAAGGAAGCACAGACGGGCCGCCAGCCCCCCCTAACGCCCCGGGAAAACTGCTGCGCCTCGCTGTGCTGGCGGGAGGGGCGGAGCGGGTGACCCCGGGACCCCAGGGACGCAGAAGGTCTTCAAATGGACGGAGCTGGTGTGAGATGAGAGCACAAAACCGACACTCCCGCAGACAGACAAAACTCCCCCCACTCATGTGACCACAAGCGAGACGACCCCAAACCACGAGGCCGATCAGCACCCGAGAGTGTGCGGGGACCCAGCGCACGTCAGAGGGCCAGGCTGCGCAAAGGACGGAGGGGCCGCCGTGGGGCCGCGGCCGAGGTGGGGGCGGCTCATGGGCGCACGGCCGCTCCTGGCCTCCCACGGCGGCGACGGAGCCCGCGCCCTTGCCGGAGTACAGCCAGCTGCGCCTTCGAACAGACGAAATACGCCCCCAAAATAAAAGAGCGTGGACCATATTCAAAAAAGAAATAGAAGGAAAAGATAAAACCATATGAGAAATGAAGACTGTATTACAAGGCCCTCAAGGGAGAACACATTTGAATAAAAATTTACCAAGGAACATTGAAAAAAAACAGGAAAATAAACAAGAAACGAAAATTAGATCCTGAAAAAGGTAAAAGAGCTGGAGAGAAGACTGCAGGGTCAAAGTCAGGAAACACCCAGCTGCCCTATAAGCTGACTCCGCAGAGCAGCCCGCGCCGAAAACCACTCCCAGATACGAGCAGACCCGGTTCGACGGACTGAAAACACCCAGCGGAGAAGCAAATCCCGTGAAACCACGAGCTTTCAGCGATAAAGAAATAATTCCCAGAGCATCACATACCCTGTGGAGTAAAGAGAATTAGGTGAGCGTCGGATTCCCAAAAAAGGCAACCAACCAAGGCAACAGAATTTTCATGACACTCAAGGAAAGAAAAGGAACTGAGGACATTCCGTCTGGCCGCGTCCCTCAGGTGTGAGGGTCACAGTTCTCAGAGTGTCAGGTGTGACCGCGGACCCAGGGCTGGGGTGAGGACTTGTCTACACGTGTGGATCTTGCAACATTAGTGGAAATCACAAAACGGAACACGGGAGAAGGGAAACAGAGGGTCTCGTTGCTGGCCGCCCAGGAAGCAGGTGGGGGTCAAAATACCTTTAAGAAGCTTTAAAAAAGCAGACCAGAAAAGGTTTAATAAGAACGCACAGGGTTAAGGGCATTCAAAGAGAGAGAAATAGGGGCACCTGGGTGGCTCAGTGGGTTACAGCCTCTGCCTTCGGCTCAGGTCGTGATCCCAGGGTCCTGGGATCGAGCCCCGCATCGGGCTCTCTGCTCGGCGGGGACCCTCGCTCTCTTGACACTCCCCCTGCTCATTCTGTCTCTCAAATAAAATCTTAAAAAAAATAAAGAGAGAGAAATACAGAAATAACCACTAGAACACAATGTAACCCTTCAATACCACGAGAAATTTAAATAACCCGAGAGTGGGTGACAGCTCCCGGGTCTGGTTGGCCGAGTAGCTGTCCCTCCAGTGGGGACGGCCAGCGCCCGGCGTGGAGGCCGTGGGCGCCCAGGCAGCACCACGGGGCAGGGACAGAGCAGACGAACCTGGGATGGAGGCCACAGCCTCACTGTCCCGACCCCAGGATGGAACTCGGGAGGAAATCCCCGAACACAGAAACCGAGAAGGGAGGGAGCCGCCACGAGCAGGTCCCTGACCCCCTGGGGAGCCACGGAAGCTGGGGTAGCAGAGCCCATGGGGGTGCCCGGGCGAAGGGAAGCCCCAGCAGCTCTCTGACCCCCGCACCACCCGCCGCTGGGACGTGGGCAACGGATCTGGACGCGTCATAAAATAGACGGCCACATTAAGACTGTTCAACCCCCGAAGTCGCCTGGGAAATGCAAATACAAACGGGAAGTCTCAGCCGCGGCAGGGCCTCTGGGGGCTGTGGGGGAGGGGGGCTCTTCCCATCAGACAAAAGCAGCACGAGGGAAAAGCGTCTGCCTCTGTGGGCCTCCGGTGCCCCCACGGCGGGACGAGCCTCCTCCGGGCCTTCCCAGCCAGGCCAACCTGCGCCCAGAAGGCAAGCTCAGAACCCACGAGAGCCCTTCTGTTACTTTTCTCTTGGTGGGAGGGCCGGAAGTGGGCGCCGACGGGGGCTCTCAGACTCCTGAGCCGCTGGCCACCGTCCCGGGCCGTGCCCGCCCCCCAGCCCGCCTCTTTCCCAGCGCCAACACTGCCTCCGCCTTGCTGATACCGGCTCGCCACCACCGTCGCCGTGCCGCCCCGGCCCAGCTCACTCGCGGTCCCCTGCTCCGTCACTCAGCACCTGGACTGTGTCCTGCCGCTTCGGCCACGTGCCCTTCTCTCCACGGCGTGGGAGCCACAGGCTCTGGACCCCGGGCAGACCCCAGCTCTTCACCGAGGCCCACGGGGAATCACCTGAGGGCCCGCCCCCAGGGTCCGGTTCTCAGGGCAGCTGTGCTGAGCCCACTCCCCGAATAACTTCAGCTCAACCTGTTTCTCTGGGAATGGCACCAAAGAGCGACGGAAACACCTGATGTCCTTCTCTGCTGCCATCTGTGCTCTGCCTCCTTATGCCCCAGACCCCCCACTCGCTCCAGCCACAACCCCGTCACAGATGCAGTCCTGGCCGCTGATCCCGATCTCTGATGCCTGATCCCTAGTGCCTGAAACAGGATCTCTGGTCCCTGATCCACAGTCCTTCAATTCTGATCTCTGATCCTTGGTCCCTGATTGCTGGTTCCTGATCTCTAGGTTCCTGGTCCCTGATCTCCGATCTGTGGCGCATGATTTCTAATTTCTGGTCCCCGATCTCTGGTCCCTGAGCTCTGACCCCTGGTCTCTGACCCTTGGTCCCTGATCTCGGTCCCTGAGCCCCACACAAAGGGATGCCTGGGCTTTCTTTTCCCCCAGGTGCTTCTTCCCCAGGAAGAACTACTTTGAGCTAAAAGGCTTGATGGACTTTGAATCCGGAGACTGCTCAGGGCCATGAGTTAAGGGTGTGTCAGATCTTTATATCAAGGTTTCCCAGGGAATGTCTCCTGATGACGGTTCCCGGGCTATTTCCTACAGAAGAACAGGAAAGCAGGGGCATGGATTCAGGTCCAACAGAGGAGTGGCTTTTTGTAGCACCTGCTAGAAGGGGGGAGAGCTGCTGGGGCTTCCCTTCGCCAACCCTGCTGCCGCACTCTCAGGGAGAACTTGTTAGCTGGGCCATCTCTCCGGCCTGGGCGCCTGCCCCTGGTACAGCTGAGGCCCCTGGGACTGGGGGTCCCAGGGCAGGGTCGTGCCACATGCATACAAGTTCTCTTCACTGTATGAATTTGGAGGAGAGACAGGAGCACAGGGATGGTGCCCAACACCCTAAAGTCACGAGTCAGCGCACGTCTGTGATGACGACGTGACCTGGTCTCCCACCCCGGCAGGGGGCTGAGACGGGGAAGGCCAGTCCGCGTGGGGCGGGGCGACCGTGTGTCTTCGAGGGGTGGCCAGGCCAGGGCCAGGGTGAGCACGGTCGGGTGCTGGCACACGTGCTCCCTGCTCGGGCCAACCCTGGGGACAGGAGGTGCCGCTGGTGGCAGCCTGGCACGGCGGGGCACCCGGCTTGGGGCAGGCCCCTGGCTTATGTCCCACTGCAGACGCTGCTGGCCGGTCCCCCGGGGGCTGTGGCCGGTAGATGTGTGAGGACGGCTCCATTTCTGGAGGCTGAGTCTGGGCAGCTGTGAGGGACGCGGTCCGGCGTGGGGGGCGGTGGAGGCCTCTCCCTCCAAAATAACAGGCAAGGAGGGAGGCTGGGTGGGGTCAGCATGGGGCCGACCCTGAGGTCACAGGAAGGACGTAGGATCAGAGCAGGAAGACAGTGGCCAAGGTCCCAGGGCCTGAGTCGCCGCCCCTGCCTCCCAGCCTGGGGTCTCCAGACCCCCAGAACCCTGTGGCCCAGCCCCTGTGTGTCCGGGCTCCCTCCTACCCCAGCCCAGCAGCCGGTGGGGGCGGTGGGTATGGGGCCCCATCCGGGTCTAACAGTGAGGGCCTGATGGGCCCTTCACACACTGGGCTCACCTCCTCCCGCCGTGGAGGCCGGACGGCACGTTCTCAAAGCCTCATTTGAGGGACGTTTAAGGGAAAATAAACAAATTGACTCTAAACGTTCCTCTCTGATTGGGTGTAGCAGCACTAACTGTAGGAGGGCGCGTGGGGTGGAGGTGGGCAGCGAGAGCAGGTGAGAGGCTGGGTCCCCATTTCTGGGGTGCACACTGGAGCCCAGTGGGGGCCGAGCTCTGCAGCTGGGGCCCCCCAGGTGGGAGAGGATGCAGAGGACGAGCCCAGCCTGGTTTGGACAGAACGCCCAGGGCCACCTGCCCTGTGCTCGCCCCGGAGGCAGACACACCCTGCACTTGGCCAAGAATAGCTCTTACACCAGACGAAGCGGCCCTCCCACGGAAACCCCAAGCGGAGGCCGGGGCTGCAGGTGCGCCCGGGGACGCTCAGCCCAGCCGGCGGCAGGAGGGCTGGACAGGCCTTCACGGAAGACATTTCCGAACCCCTGGGTCCCCAGAGGGGGCACAGCAGCCACAATGGGTAGGGCTGGGGGATCGACACCCGGGAGACGGCAGCGCCTCTCCCGACCCCAGAGGAGGGGACCCACAGGGGTCACACTTACCTGCCCGCCCTCGTCAAATGGGCCCACGTGGGAGAACCATGCTCGAGAGCAGAACCAGGTCGGCATGATTACCGTCGGGCCGTTGGAGGTAAAAACCTGGAAGTGATTGGACCGACATCAGAATCAGAAAATGACAGCTCGTCACAAACAACATACAACTTATTTTCCACAAAGTATAACTCAGAAAGTGACAAAAGAATTTGCCCTTCTTTGTAGGAACGTAAGTTTGAGGGACTTCACAGCCAGACCCACTGTGTGGGGGATGGGGGAAGAGGAGCCAAAAGGGCCAGTGGCTCCACCTGGGTCCTGGTCCCGGGTGAAGGCTCCCTGACCGTGTTCAAGAAGGCCCCCCTGCTTTTGACTGATGGTAAAGTTTCACGTGAAAACAAAAAACAAACATGCTGCTTTTAGTTGTGATAAGAAAGAACTGAAATGGCATAAAAAGTTAGCTTAGATGAAATGGATGGAACCCTCCAAAGACACAAACCATTGAAACTAACTGAAGAAGAAACGGAAACTATGAATAGCCCCATGACAAGCGGCCCAAAGAGCATTTAAAAAGAGAAAAACCCACAACTGCCCACAAAGAAAAGCCCAGGTCCAGAGGGTCAGTGACTTCTGTCCAATGTTTAACGAATTAACACCAACCCTTCACAAAGCCTTCTGCAAAGACAGGCGATGGCAGGGAACGCTTGCTGACTCGTTCTCTGAGACCAGCACTGCCCGGTAACCGAAGCCCGTCAAAAATATCACGAGACTACACGTTAAGATCCCTATGAAGATAGTCGCAAAAATTTTCAACAAAGAACTAGTGAACTGAGTCCATCGTTATATAATAAGGATTCTACACCGCGACCAAGTAGAATTTATCCCAGGACTGCAAGGTTGGTTCGACATATGAAAACACAGGTCACGGGATACACGATATTCAGAGAACAAAGGATGAAACCACACAATCATCTCAACAGAGGCAGAAAAAGCATTGGACAAAACGCAACACCTTTTCATGACAAAATAGTGCCCCTAGGAACAGACGGGACCCTTGTAACCTGCTAAAGGACATCTGCAAACCCCCACGGCTGATACCGTACTTACAATGGCGAAACACTAAACGCTTTTCTCCTAAGATCGGGTAGAAAACAAGAACATATGCTCCCACCGCTAGTCAACATCGTGCTAGGAGTTCTAGCCAGAACACTTAGGAAATGAGAAAAATAAAAGGCATTGTATAATGCTTTGGGAATGAAGGAGTGAAATGGTCTCATTGGCAGAGGACACAACCCTGTAAGTGTGAAACCCAAAGTGTACACACACCCACACACACCCTTGCACTAACAAACGAATTCAGCAAAGTTCTGGGATACAAGATTCACATACCAACTGTGTTTCTATATACTCGTAACGAACAATCCAGAAACAAAATTAAGAAAACACCTTGATTTACAACAGCCTGAAAAAGATACTCAGGAATAAATGTAACAAGAATGTAAGACTTTACACTGAAGATCATGAGACGTCTTTGAAACAAATTAAAAACCTAAACAAGGGGAAAGACGTCCCATTTTCACGGATTGAAAGATTAAATATTACGATGTCAATACATCCCGATTAATCCACGAAATCACACCCCCAGCCGTTCGTTGTTGTTGCAGAGACCGTGGCAGTCCCCCCCCCCCCAGCGGGTCGCCCCGTCCGCGGGCGCCGGGCCATCTGTGTGAGCGGCCGCGGCTGTGCCTGGAACTTGAGGTGCAGAGGGAGGAGAGGGAGCCCCGAGTCCCTGCCGGAAACAGGCGGCGACAGGAAGGCGTCCCACGTCGAGCCCCAGGGGCTCCAGGCCCGGCCGGCCGCTCTCCTAACGATAAACCTGGACTCGGGCCAGCGGCAGGTCACGGGCAGGAGAACGGGCCAGAGACGCAGCCCCAGGCTGGGTCCAGAATCTCGGCGGCGCTCCCGCTCGCTCGCGGGGGGCAGGGGGGCGTGGGAACGAGCCCCTCCCCCTCCGTGCCTGTGCAGCGAGGTGTGCAGGGCGTCGTCCACGTGCACGGGGCTCTCAACAGTAAATACGACCGAGGGCCACGGACGCAGTTTCTTAGGGTTTTCTTCGTAACGTTTTCTTTTCTCCGGCTTCTTTTACTGGAGGAACACAGACCATGACACACGTGCTCCCTGCTGTCACACTGCCGGCAAGGCTTCCGGTCAGCAGCAGGCTGACTGCAGTTAAGTCTTCAGAGAGTCAAAAGCCATCTGTGATTTTCCTGCAGAGCCGGCAACTGCACGCTGTCCAAGCATCGGCTAGACCCGGATGCGGTTTCCACGGTCCGGTGAGGAGAGGGCCGCAGGCCGCAGAGCAGAGACCCTGTCGCCGGCAGCTCCCTCGGCCGCCTGAGCCGGCTTCCACGAGGTCGGGGAGGACGGTGCCCATGTTTGCCTGGAACCCACAGCTCTGGGACTCCTCGCTTCCGCCCACGCACGTCCTCTCCACGTGCAGGGCTGTTAGCAGTTCTCGGGAACTCAGTGTCCACCACGAAGGTCCCGGGCTTCCTCTCTGGGGGAAATGTCTGTGGTCGGTCTGAGCGTCTCATAATTTGCATTTTCCTGGGGACAAGGGGCGTGCAGAGCGCTGGTCCAGAGAATACACAGACACACTTCTGTCACCATTTTACACAAAGCGAGCCAGGTTGGGGTGGTTCCAGGAGTCTGTGCACATGCGGTAGGACTCCTAGCTGTACCCCGAAAAGGGGAAAACAGCCGGTTTTACGCTGTGTTAATTTGGGAACGACTAAATATTCTCACTTTTAAATGTTTCCTCCAGGCATCTGATCACGAAACAAACTCAGACCCAGACGGGCTCGCACACACACTCAGAGCCGGGTGGCCGCGGTCCCTACCCGCTTCCACTGCTCTGCCCAACGGGAGACACAACGGGGAGACCCGCCCGCGGTCCCCTGCTCCCCCAGGAAGCCTCGCGTCTCTCCGTGGGGGCCATGCCGGCCACAGCGGACGGGAGACACCCACTTGTGGAATTTTCTCTTTGGTAACTTGTGAAGAAACGAGGGCAGAGCGGGGCTGAGGCCGCGCACACGGGCCCCGTTCCCAGCGCTGCGGTCCCCGCCCTGCAGCCCGCGGGAGACCAGAGGCCAGCAGGACAGAGCCTGAGTGTTCAACAGCCTCTTACGAGTCTGCCCGTCTTCAGTTCTAGACGCCCTTTAGACCTGAACGAATCCCATGTTTTAACTTGATGCTGTGTGGAGTGTAGGCGGACCGGGGGGCCAAGGAAGGCCAGCGACCACTCCCTCGGCACCGGCGTCCCCTGCGGCTCATCGGCATGGTCTCCGGGGGCGCGGGCTGGGACAGCCGACGCGCACGCCCTGGAGGCCGGCGTCTGAGTCCCGAGAGCCTCCTGCTTGCGGGGAGCCACCCTCTTCCACGAGCTCCGCTGTCTCGTCTGACAAGGGCACCTGGTCCCATCACAGGGGCCTCGCCCGTGACCTCTTCTAACCCTGACCCCAGAGGCCCCCGAACTCTGCCACATTGGATCTGGGGACACAAACCCGCAGCTGTGACGGTCCACCCTTCGTCTCCAGTGTGGGGCGCTCGGAGCTCTGCTCCACGGGCCACCCCCCGACCTAATGGCCCCCAAGCTCCAGACCACACATCTGGCTGCCCACGGGTGTCTGGCCCGGTTACGGGACTTTTGAAGCTACACACGAGTGTACGGTAGGAGAGGCTCCACCCACGCGTGCACCCCTGACTGCACGCCACACTCCCGGTGCTGAGCTGGCCGCCCCCACCGCCAACCAGGCGAGCGCTGGCTCGCTTTCTGTCACCAAGGGCCGGCTTTTCCCAGGTTCGCCGCAAACAGGGTCCCACCGCCTGCGCTCCGCCTTCCGGTTTCCTGCACTCAGGAAACCACACTTGCTCTTCCACTCGCCTGCGGACCGGCCGGCGGGGGGCCCAGTGCAGACAGAGCACCCCAGGGGGAGCGGGGATGGCAACGGCAGGTGCAAAGGAGGAGCTCCGACCAAACGGTCCTTCCTGCCTGGCCGGCCACGTCCCACAAACCCTGGGTTCCGTGGCCTGTTTCACTTCAGACGTGCTAACAGGTGTGTGTCACTGCACACGCCTCCCCTTCCTAACGACCCGAGGCGGCACCACTTTGCCATCTAGACCCCGAACCCGATGGAGCAGCCACTCGAGTCACCGGTCCCTGTTTTACCAGGAGGTTTGTTTGCTCAGACCCCGCAAAGCTCCACGGAACTCTCCCGCTGGGGCTCGAGGCCTTGGTTGGACGTGGTCTGCAGACACGCCCCCGTCTCCGGGCTCGTCCTTCACGGCGTCCGCCAGGCTGATGAAGCCCACCTGCCCCGCGGCCCCTCAGGGACCGCGCCTGCCGCGCTTCACGGCTTCTTGCCCAAACCGCGGTCACCAAGATTTTTCTGTTCTCTTCCATCAGTTTTATAGTTTTTTTAAGTTTCATGTTTGTTCTAAGATCCGTTCTAAGTTAACTTTCTGTAAATGGTGTGAGGTTTCCCAAGTTCACTTTCACTGCACGTGGGCGCGCGGCCGCCCCACCAAGCACGTCCGAGGAGACCAGTGGTCTGTGCGGCTGTCCTTGTGCCCTGGAGTCCGGCAGTGCCGGCCGCTAACTCTGCTCTCGTCCACGTGGGTTTTGGCTGTTCTTTGCATTTCCGACAGATTTTGGAAGGAGTCGGTCCGTTTCTAGGACGAGGCCTGCTGGGCACTGACGGGCTGTGTTAACGTCCGGGCGGGCTGGTCTGGGGAGGACGTTCATCTTCACGACGCCTGCGCCCTGCCTGCCCCGTCCAGGGTCGTCTCCCATCACAAGACCCTCGGGCCCATCTACAAAGAGCCCTTTCCCGCACACGGGAACATTCCCAGCGGCGCCTGGAGACGGCCGGGCATTCTCCGCGGTCCCCCACCCTGGGGGTGGGCGCTACTGGGGTCGAGGGTGGTGGGTCCAGGGGCAGGGAAATCCGGCTGTAACGAGACCCAAGACAGCCTCGCCGACACTGAAATCGAAGACTGACAGCCGCGGACACAATCCAGACACGGGGAGGGGATGGTGCGCACACACCTGCCTGCAGACAGCAGTGCGGGCGTGCCGGGGGACAGCCGCTGCGTCCACACAAAACCTGCCTGCGGACACTCAAGGCAGCATTAGCACAACGGACCAAACCGGAAGCAACCCAAACGCCCCTGAACGCAGGCGACAGACGCCGCGGGAAGAGTGCAGGGGGCCTCCCCCGGCAGTGTGGGCACCGCCCCGGACTCCAGGGCCGGCTGGCCGGCGCTCGGGATCCGGGACCACGTGCCTGCACGTCAGGGCTTCGGTGCGTGGGGAGGGGCGTCAAGGGTCCTGGAATCCAGGGGCTCCCCAACCCCAGACACCACAGGCCCCTGAACACCAGCGTTTTCTAGCATCAGTCCCCACAAATGTGCTCTATTCCTTCCTCGACGGTCAGAAAAAACCCGTCTCCTAATGCTATTTGAGAACTTTTGCAAAGCAAAACCTCGGCGTCCTGTTTGCACTTTCGGGTAGGTGGGCTACGGGTGTGGGGGCCTGGTGGGCGCACGGCCAGCGAAACACACACGATTCGGAAGACTCAGTAGGAGAAAAGAACGTTATAATATCACGTTGATATTTTTATATTAATCATATGTTAATATTTTGTGTATATTAAATAAAATATTATAATTAAATTCATCTACTTCTTTATACCTTTTTAATATAACTACTAAAAAATTACCAATTCTGTTTTGGCTTGGCATTTTTGGCTCATGTTACATTTCCATTGGCCAAAAGTGTCTGCTTACAAAGCAATCTGATCTGCTCTTAGAGATGCAGACCCGGGACAGAAGTAGAAGGAAACACACGCAAAGGCCGACTTGGGGCAGCGGTCCCCTCTGGAGAGAGGGACGGCCTTTGGGAGTGAAGAGTGCACAGGCCCCAGCAGATGGGTTGAATGTCAGCTGAAGACGTTAATAAGGGAGAAAGGGGGTTATTGGCATGGTTATTCCAGTAAGTTCAATGACCTGGATAAAATGGACAAAACCCTCGAGAGATGCCAATTATGAGCAGAAATCCAAACATCTCCCTATCAGTTAAACACTGGAATTCGTAACTTAAAACTATCGTTGAGGCATTCTAACAACCATTAAAGTAGGAAAGAACGCCAATCTCTCAGACTCCTTCATAAGATAAGGGAGGAGGAGAACATTTCAACCCGTCTTGTAAGGTCGGCATTGACTTGATGCCGAAACCGGACAAAAATCCCACGAGTAAACCGCGGGCGCTGTCCCCCACAGATGATTATCAGCCAACCAGAAGCATGCGCTTCTCGACCACGAGGGGCTGATCCTACACATTCAAGTTGGGTTTAACATCAGGAAATAAGGGGGAAAAAAATCACACGATCACTTTAACAGGAAAAGCGTTTGACAAAATCCAACATCCAATCAAGGTTCAAGGTATAACCTCTCAGAACACCAAGAACAGAAAGGAATTCACCCAACCTGCTAAGGGCCGCCATCGCGCTTGCGCTGAGAGCCTTCGAGCCGGCGTCGGGGTCGCGGAGGGAGAGCCCGATCCCACGGCGGCTCGGAAGCCGATCCGAACACCCCTGCTCCGCCCGGAAGAAGGGAGTTCAAGAAAATGGGGATTCGACTTCAGAACGTCTCTGCCAACCCAGCTCTTGGGGCCGTAATGGCTTTGGCTGCAGGATGCACATGGCCCGTGTCCCAGACACAGCCCGAGACCACTGGGGTCGGAGCCACGGACGGTGCAGTGCCCACGGAGCCATGGACCGCACCTCGCTGCCCCGGCCCGTGGGTGCAGGGCCCTCACTCCGCAAGAGCAGCTCCTCGGGGCTGTGGCACCTTGTTTCCCCGAGTTCTAAAACCCGCCTTTCTTGCCCCATTCAAACAAGCGGACACATCCAGCATGACCTAATCCGGCGGAGGGTAAAAACCACTTCCTGCTGCTCACAGCGGACCCCCCAGGGCCCTTCACAGCCAGCACGGAGTGCAGAGCCCTCCCCAGCGGCCTGGCCTTGGCCTCTCAGGCCGCTCCGTGCTTCTGGGACCTGGCCGCTGCTCTCCAAGAAGAGGCAGGAGCAGGGAAATCTGCTTAATAAATGCACAGCCCCCACGTTCTCTCGAAATTCGGCCCCTGGTGCCTCGTCCGCCAGGTGGTAAATCAGGGACGTGCTCATCAGCGTCCTCCCAGCCCAGAGCACTGGACACGGAGTTACGCAGGAGGACAAAGCAAGAAAATGCTCAGCCCAGCAAGGGAGAGACTCCCGCGGGTGCATGCCCTCCAGCAGCCTGGCGCTGCCCTGGGGGTCCAGCTGGCCAGCCCTCGTCCTGCCCAGACCCCCGCCCACCCCCGGGTCACCCGTGATGCAGGCAGTGGGCCCCGTTCACCCTTCTCAGCGCCCCCCAGAGCATCCCCGTGGCTCAGCTCCGGTCCTGGCGTGCACACGCCCCACAGCCAGCAGGGCGCGTCCGTCCCTCACTCTGCTCTGAGCACGCGTCCCACGAACATTCGACGAGCGGCAGGAACAGCCCGTGGGCTGAGCAGGTGCAGAGGGTCTGACCCGGGGAGAAACACAACCTGCCAGCGCTCGGCGCGCACACACACATGGGCACATGCACACGGGCACATGCACACGCAGGCACGAGCCCCAGGGTGTGAGCACGGAGCCACTGGGGCGGGAACGCGGTGTTGCCGAAGCTCCCGGGTCATTACCGCCCAAAGGGAACCAAGAGAACCGGCAGAGGCGTGTGCGTCCTCGCCCCACCAGGCTTGTGCTAAGACCAGGCCTCCTTCGACCCCTCTCTGGGGTCCCTGGGGGTCTCACGAGCTGCATGTGCCCAGAAGGAGGAGGAAGCCAGCAGGCGGGGTTCAGGGGTCCTGCCCCACCCTCTCCCACTCCTGTCCCTCTGCATAATGGCTTCCTCTGCTCTGTGGTTTGACCTTCAAACTCACCTTTCCAACTTCCCTTTGGGGGAGGGAAGAAGGAATGTTTTCTCTGAACCCACAGCAAAGCCCAGCCAAACACACGTCCGCGCCTCACACACCACAACCTCCAGCAACAGAGACCTTAAGGCCTCACTGACGCAGGTCACCGCAGGCCCCACGTAACCGCGGACGGTGGAGCACCTGCAAGTTTTCAGGGCTGTGTCTCTCCAGGCGTTTCTTAAAGCGTCTCACCTTCTCCCACTTACTGACCCCTTGTGCCCCCGATCCTATCTGAACGAGACGGCCATCTCTAAAGGGCTTTGTGATATTTATCTCACTCTGAAACGGACCAAGAGACAGATGCCCTTCAGCCTGCCCATCACTCCTGGGCCTCCTCACCTCACAAGCTTTGGGGGGGGCGCCTAGGTAGACAAGGGGCTCCTGGAACTGGGGCTGCACCCTCCCCTGTCACCTCTCCCAGGAATTGGCATCCCGTCCGAAAACAGCTCAGCCTGAGTTAGGTCTTCGGCACTTTGAGGGAGGTCTTGGGGCACCCCCTGCTGTGGCCAGCCGTGCCCTCCTGAAGAAGGGGGCTCTGACTTGGTGCCCACACACAGGTGTAGGGGCTGAGGGCTGTCTCTCGAGTTCCCTCCCAATGCCAGGTCCCAGGAGACTAAATGCAATTCGTCACTGAGCACTTTTTATGATGAACTCCCCAGGTTTGTAAAAAAATCAATTAAAGGCAGACCTTCAACAAAAGCCAGGTCAAAAGGCCTTCCCGAGCATGAGAGAGTGTAGAAGACACAGCTCTAAGTCAGGACTGTTTTCAGCTAATCTACTTATCGTGAATCGTTAAACATTTTTCTTTTTTTTTTTTTCTTTCTTTTTTTTTTTTTAAAGATTTTATTTATTTATTAGGAAAGAGAGAGAGTGAGAGAGAGCATGAGAAGGGAGAAGGTCAGAGTGAGAAGCGGACTCCCCATGGAGCTGGGAGCCCGATGTGGGACTCGATCCCGGAACTCCGGGATCATGACCTGAGCCGAAGGCAGTTGCTTAACCAACTGCGCCACCCAGGCGCCCTTTTCTTTTCTGTAGGAAAGAAAACACCCATTGTAAAAGTCATGGAATTTAAAGGAACCCAGAGCAACCAGAACAAGCTTGAAAAGCAAGGACGGGGTTGGAGGACTCACACTTCCCACGAAGTAAGTGCCCATGGAGTAAGCTTTGAAATTGACCAGAAAGCTATAGGAGTCAGAACAGTGTGGCCACGCAGACAGAAGATGAGCGGAACAAAACAGAGCCTGGAAACAGACCCTTGCAAATGGCCCACTGATTTCCAGCAAGGCCATTCAGTGTTGGGAGAGCTGGACGTTCACATGCAAAGGATAAAGCTGAGCCTTTCCCTAATATTGTCTACAAAAATTAATTCAAAATGGAGTAAAGATCCAAATATAAGAGGTGAAACTATAACACTCTTAGAAACAGTTTGTAACCTTGGATTAGGGTCTCTTGATGTGACACCAAAAGCACACACAACCTCCCCCAAATCTACATAAATTGGACTTTATTAAAATCAAAACCTTTTCTGCTTCAAAGGACACTATGGAGAGAATGAAAAGATGCCTCATAGTATGAAAGAAAATATCTGCAAATCACACATCTGATAAGGGTTCAGCATCCACAATATATAAAGAGTGCCTGGAATTCAATGACAAATATCCAACTTTAGAAAACGGGCAAAAGACTCGAAAACACATTTCCCAAAGAAGATACACAGCCCAGAAGCACATGAAAAGATGCTCCATGTCACTAATCATTAGAGAAATGAAAATCAAACCAGGATATAGCACTCACATCCATTCTCATGGCAACTAGAAAAATCAGAAAACAGCAAGTGTTCTTGAGAAGCAGCGGGACAAGCCTCATACTCTGCCGGTAGATAAGCAAAATGGAGCAGCTGCTGTGGAAATCAGTTCGGAAGTTCCTCAAACGTTAAACACAGAATGGTCATACAAGCCTGTGATTCCCTTCCGGGGTCTGCCCACGGGAAGGCAAACAGGGACGCAGACAAAGCAGGGCAACGTTCACAACAGCCAGAAGGTGGAAGTAACCCAGGGACGATCACAATACTAACTGTAAGCACAATGTGGGGCAGACAGTATGCTCCCACAATGAATATTGTTTAGCTATAAAAGCAACAGGAATCTGACACTTTATAAAGTGGATGAACCTGGAAACATTGTTACAAAAGCCAGACGTACAAGGACGGAAACTGTAAAAGTATCTGGAAGAGGCAAACTCCTAGAGAGGGAGAGCAAGCTAGGTTACCAGGGCTGTGGAAGGGCCAGAGGAACCGCCCCTGCCCATACCTTGATATCAGACTTCTGACCCCCCGTGAATAAGTCTGTGTTGTTTAAAAAAAAAAAAACCATCACCACCCCGCAAGCCACAGCGGTGTGGTCAGAGCCAGGAAGCGGCCCTGAGAGGAGCTCCCGGGGATCGTGGGCCCCGAGCCGCCGGGCAGGAAGCACAGAATGAGCGCCCGCCTCGGACTCGGCACCCACCTCTTCAGCTGACGGCTCCGTGCGGCTCTCAGGTGGTGGCAGGCTGCACACCCAGGATGCACTGACCCCCGGGGAAGCCGCGGGAAGCCATCCTGTTTTCCCCAGGAGCCCGGGGGTCCCCCGTGTCCATGGAGGGTGGTCGGGGCTCGGGGCCACACCAGGCGAGCCTGACACAGGCTCTTCTCCACCTTTCATCCCCTTCGGAAAGGGCAACGGAACAAAGCAACAAAAATGGCATAGAAAGAGCAAAGAAGGCACATGTCCTTTGGTCCCATCAGAACAGGCCATTTGTTTTCAAAATCCAAAGGACAGACGGGCTCATCGAGCCCTTCTTTGGTCCTGTTTCCCACAGCCATTCCTCACTTGTCAAGGACTCCAGGGTCTCCTCCAACACCTGAGAGACTGCGCTTTCTCTCGGCTTCCAGATGCAGTGGACGCTCAGATACGCTTGAGAACGCAGGACGCCGGCTTTCCCCCCGCCGAGGTGAGCAGTCCGACCACACGACAGCTAACGAGCTACTGGGAGAGTCTCTCGTTCAGTTCAGGGGCCCTCGTCTGCCGGACTCTCCAGGCTGCACGCACCTAACTCCTTGTGAGACGGCTCGTTCTGTACCTCCACTGAACTGCACACAGCAAATGGCCATCCCACAGCACACCGCTGATGCTCCAGAGAGCTTAACGAGGACAGCGCCCAGAGCAGGAATGAACACCACAAACCGTACATTTCTCTTTCTCCAGGAGAGACGACCCTGCACCACGGCGTCTCCGTGTCCCCGGGAGAGACGACCCCGCACCACGGCGTCTCCGTGTCCCCGGGAGGGCCGACCCCGCACCACGGCGTCTCCGTGTCCCCGGGAGGGCCGACCCCGCACCACGGCGTCTCCGTGTCCCCCGGAGGGCCGACCCCGCACCACGGCGTCTCCGTGTCCCCGGGAGGGCTGACCCCGCACCACGGCGTCTCCGTGTCTCCGGGAGGAAGGCACAGGCTAACCCTGCAGGTCATCTCCTTAAGTTATTTAAATGACTCACAACAGACACCTGCTGTGGTTTTTCTCTTCCATTGGGATCCTCCCTTTTGCAATTCTGCTCCTGCCTTAGCCACAGTTACTGAGGGGTCAGGTGAGCACGTGCATCTGCTGACCCCACAGAGACCTGGCTGGCCACATCATTCAAACAGCTTAAGTTCAAACACATGAAGACGAGAAACAGGTTTGCTGAGTAAACTTGTTTTTCTTTAGAGGCCAAGTGAGGGGTGGGAGGAGATAATGGAATCTTAAAATTTTGAGGAAAAGAGTTTTCTTTCTTTTTTTTTTTATTAGAGAGAAAGACTGAGAATGAGAGGAGAGAAGGTCAGAGGGAGAAGCAGACCTCCCGCAGAGCCGGGAGTCCGACATGGGACTCCATCCCGGGACTCCGGGATCATGACCCGAGCCGACGGCAGTCACTCAACCAACTGAGCCACCCAGGCGCCCAGGGGAAAAGAGTTTTCTTAGGAAATATTTTCACCCACCCCTGCCACGCAACTTGAGCGCAAGTCGCCGATCCCTGCAGCAGACTCTCGGGTTCCCAAGGCTGGCACCCACGGGCTGAGGATGGTGGGCGGGGGTCGCCGTGTGGGACTGTGACTGCTTGCCCCGTCCTCTCTCTGGCTCCCGAGGTGCAGGCCCTGGGAACACGTCCCACAGGCACGCCCTTGACCCCACCTGCTGACTGGGGCTCTGGGGGCCGCACAGCAAGAGGAGGAAGGCAGAATGGACCCGCCGCCCAAGCCACTGGTGCTGCTTCCTGCCAAGGAGGGCACACCGCCCAGGAAGGGCGCTCAGCTCCAACGTCCCGAGGACTCACTACTGTCTGAGGAGCAGTGTGAGGGCCGGACGCCAAGGCCGTGAAAAGAAGCCCCACTCTCCGCCCGCTGCCAGGCCTCAGGCTTCCCTGGAGCTGCCCTGACTCCCTGAGAGCGCGGCGTCCGGGTGGTTCCTTGGTGACAGGCCAGCAGAGACAAATGTCCCCGACCTGGCAGCCAGGTGCTGGTGAGTCACCCACACGCAGCCGAACTCAGGGCAGACGCTCCTTCTCCAAAGGGCCAGGCTTCCCGGCCGCAGTGGCCTGTCGTGAGCCCTCAGCTCCGCTGCCCTGAGCCAAGATCCGCCGCCACCTTCCATCAGCAAACGGGCAAGGCTGTGCCACTAAAACTTCACTTAGGGAAAGAGGCGCCCTGCGCCCGGGGCCACAGTTGGCCAATCCTGGGCCTAACTGGGAAGGAGAGCGGCTTTGGCTTCAATTTAATCAGAACTGTTTCTTTGATTACTGATTCCTGGAACGGGGCAGTATCCCCCCTTCATCCCTCCCCCAGTCGTAAGGTCTAGGATTACGCGAGGTACGGAAAATGCCAGAAACAACCCCCAACACACTTGGAATTCCAAGAGGCCTGACCCACCCCCTCGCTGTTTTCTTCACTCACGTGCGGGTGCGGACGCTCAGGCTGAGGCCCCGGCAGAGGGCGCGCGGGGTGCGCGCACCGGTGGGTGGAACAGCTGACCGCCCGCCGGGACGCAGCGCTGCGAGCCTCCTCCCGCGACGCCAGAACCGCCAAGGGCGCACCTGGCGCGCCACGCGGAGTCCTCGCCCGGCGCGGACCCCCTTCCCTCCGCGGAGCCCGGCTTCCCACCCGACCGCTCCGTCCGCGGACTGACTCCTCGCGGGATGGCGGCGGGTCGGCCGAAAATCCCCCGGGACCAGTCCGGCACGACCACCGGAGGAGCGCGCGCACGGGGGGAGGGGCGCGCACGGAGGGGGGCAGCGCGCAGGGCGGGGGAGGGGCGCGCAGGGGAGGGGTTGGGGGTGGCGCATGGGGGAGGCGCTGCTGCAGTGAGGAAGTCCCAGAAGCTCTGGGATTCCCTTTTGATTTTGTCCCCTTCTGGTTCTGATGTGTCACCAACTGAAAAATCAGATAAGCCAGTTTCTTAGAAGTCTGTCAAAAAGAAGGGGTTTCCAGACGAGGCCCGGGGGCCCGTGCTGCTGTGCTGGGGACCTGCGGGTTTGCTTTTGTCACTCCCCTTGTTTTGCCACCAACGGAAAGTGCACTTCGCAAAAATAAATTCTATGTGGTTCCTTCCAGGGCCTGCGGGAACACACGCTCGGAGACAAGCCCGCTGGCTCTGGCCTCCCCGCCGGGACTCGGCCCTCACGGAAGGCTCAGGACGGACAGAGGCTTACAGACGGACCCTTTTAGATGCTTTGGGTACTCAAGAAAGATAGAACTATGGATTATAGACTTAAAACGAGTTCAGTTTGTATTCAGAATGTTAAAGCCTTGGAGTTACAAGAGAATGAAGCATTTAATGAAATTCACAGACCTCATTAGTGGTATCTCACCAGGAAGTGATATGAATTCTTCTCAGAGAAGAGCAGAGTTTGTATGACTCATTTCCAGATTCCTGTGGTTTATTATCCTTACTTCTAATTTGTTGGAAGACTATCTTTAGACAGATAACAAATGTTCCAGTATTCTGACATTTTAACACCCACATAGCAACAAGAATAAACTTTGATGTTAGATCCAAGATCTGTGGCTTCTGGGTTTAATAGAGAAACAGACATTAATAAAAAGTTTCCCCCTCCATAGTATGTTCTAGAAAAAGTTGTCAGTTTTGTGGATCTGTACTGCAGATATGCTTTCTGATGCCCCCTTTAAATGAAAAAATGAAGAAAAGCAGTACAGCTTAATCTGTTTCAAGTTATGTAACTTTTTAAGTGTCCTTAGTGTGGATTAGAATTAGATAAAATCATTGTGCTACAAAGGACCAACTTTCAAGGGAAAGACACACGGAAGTAGATGAGTGCGAAACTTAGTCTTTTTACACCAGCGAGACCCGAGTGTGCCCCACGGACAGGAGAGCCGCTCTGTCACCCAGAGGCCCCCCCTCCCCCGTCTTCTATATCAGCCACAGGTGACCCTCACTCGTGTTGCCAAATATCTGAGTGGGTCAAAGAAGGAGTCTGGATCTTGTGCTTAAACCCTGAATTCTATGAACGCAAGTGAGGTAATGCCGCTGACAGAGGCCACTGGCCTCCGGGGCTTGACCGGCCCTGGACGCCCACTGCTGTGTGGACCAGGAGGGGCCCCGGGTGGACCAGGAGGGGCCCCTGCACGGCTCACCAGGCCTGGGGCTGACCTGCGGTGCAGGCGGAGCCCTCGGCCTCAGGGGCCAGCTGTCTCTGCTCCCCTCCAGCCCCTGCTGCTAGACCCCGGGGTGGGAGGCGGGGAGGGGCCCAGCCTTGCCTCCCCTTTGGTCTCCCTGATTCGGGAGATGTAGGTCCCTTGGGAACGGCACCTCGCTGAAGGCACGAAGTGGGCACCAGTCACCGAATTGCGCTGCTCCGGCCTCACAAATGAGATCAGCTTAGAGGATGAATACCGACCCCACCGGCCAGCCTTCTTCAGGTGCTGGTGACTTCTGCACCTGTGGCACTGACCAGAGGCTTAGAGAACACCAGCTTCTTTCAGTTTAGTTTTGAAAAACGTCAGATTTTACTTTCCCCTAACTTGATAAAGAGAAACAGTATTTAAGAGGACCCTGCCTTAAATGTTTCTATGATGCTTCATGCCCTCAACTCAGAACTCGGATTTCTGGCTACAGATGTGCCCACGGCATGTAACTTCCACACTCGGCTACCGGAGACCCAAGCGCCCAGGCCGACGGCCGACGCCGACGCAGACGCACACGGCTGCCAGCACTCCAGCCCTCACAGTGCACTGTGTTTCCAGACCCTCGCCGGGGCTGGGTGGGGCCTCGCCCTGTCCAAGGAGCCGCTGGGTGCCCCAGATCAGGGGGACCTCTGGGCTGCCTGCAGGCCAGAAGCTTTCCCACGGAATGTGGAATCGGAATTCCCCAGCTCTTATTACCAGCTCTTCACTGAGTCAGCTGTGATCTTGGTTAAGAAAAACATAAAAAGCAAACCTGAGTGTATGTCTGACCTTGTGTCTGTAGAAAGGCACGCATCCCAGAAGCGTGAGCCCCACAGCCCGCCCCTCTCCGGAGGGAAGGGCCCTCTCCACGTGAGGGACGCTCACAAGCAGACCCTCCCCGGCCTCTGTGCCTCTGGGTCAGGAGGTCCCCTCGAAGCCGCCCTGCACCTTGCAAGGGGAGGGTGCGGCCCACACACTGGCTATTCTCCTGCCTGTTTGGCTTTAGGGCAGCTGGGAAACAGATCTGCTCCAGTGCCTTTAACTGCTGGCATCTACAAAAGGCCATTCATGGAAGCTTCCTCTTCTCAAAATGTGACAAGTACGTCCAAATGCAGAAGCACTTTCTGTGTGTGTGAGGGGGCAGCGTTTGCAGCGAGCCGGGCAGCTTCAGTTACAGAAGCAAACTCCGGGGACTCCAGCCCCTCGGCAGACCCGACGCTGGGACCAGAGCCCGCAGCCCGCTTCCTCTCCCGGTCCCGCCAGCCTCACACTGCTTTCTGGGCCAGCCCACCCAGAAGGCGCGTCTCCCTCAGACCCCACTCCAAGGCAGCGGCCCCAGTCCTGCTGGAAACCTGGGCCTTCCCGCCATAGCCTCCAGCCAGGCCTTCTGCACCCGCCGGCTGGCTCTGGCTCCTTCCAAGGCCAGACCCAGAGGTCAGGCGAACACAGGGACTAACAGCCCGTCCTGGGGGCCCCCGGACGGGGGCAGGGGTACCTGAGTAAGAAGCTGGTCCGGCGTCAGCTGGTTGATCCACCGTGTGTATCGCTCAGTGGAGTCGGGGGGCTCTCTCCTTACTCGGCAACCGATAATCTGTGAAACAACAGAATGGAACTTAAAAGAGAGTCCCCGTGAGCTGACACGCGCACACACCTGTCCACAGACATCTCACCTGGCGTGGGCTGGCACACCCAGCAGGGAACTAACAGAGACCTGCATCCGATCGGGCTGGGGGAAACCTCCGGGAGGAAAGGGGGAGAGGAGGGTGCCCCACGGTGCAGGGTCCTGGCCAGTCCCAGCAGCACCCGTGAAATTACCCCGGGTTAGAGCTGTCGCAGGTAATGCTTCCCCCTTAACGCAGTCAAGTTACAATGGTCTGTACACGAGGTCCGACGTCCAGCCACCTTGGCAGCGCTCGTCCCGAACCGTGACTCAGGCAGACACGAGGAGCAGAGGGAGAGGGACAGAGGATGTCAGGGAGGCTCCCTGCTGAGTGCGGAGCCCAACGTGGGGCTCGATCCCAGGACCTGGAGATCACAACCTGAGCCAAAACCAAGAGTCGGAGGGCTACCGAGCGCCACCCAGATGCCCCGATAATTTCTTTCTCGCTTCCTTCCTCCCTCCCTTCCTTCCGATTTTATTTATTTATTTGACAGAGAAAGAGAGCACAAGCAGGGGGAGTGGCTGGGAAAGGGAGAAGCAGGCTCCCCACTGAGCAGGGAGCCCGATGCAGGGCTGGATCCCAGGACCCTGAGATCAGACCTCTGCCTACAGCTGGTCTGACCTGCGTCCCACTGAGGGCTGGGGTCTCCGTCCCCTCCCCCTGAACCCGGGGGCCCTGAGACCAGGGCATATGTGGTGGACCAGGCCACCAGCCCACTCTCTTGGGACCTTGTGTTCGGAAGCAGCTGCTGGGTGCTGAGGAAGCCACGAAGCCCCCAGGTGCCCCAGCCCCCCACCCAGCTGAGGCCTATGCCCTTTTCTGATGTCCCGACTCGCAGAATCTGCATGTGGGACAAACGGCTGGCTTTCTCAGCCCCGGGTCTGGACGCTTTGTCACCCAGCAGCGGTGACTGACGGCCACAGGAAGGAGGTACCGTATCCCAGCTATGTGGCCCGGTGATGATGGACCCCGGGCATCCAACTTCAGCCACCGACCACCAGTGCCCAGGAGCGTCGGCGGCCATCTCGGACCCCCTGAAGGCCCCACAGGGACGACAAGCTACACGGCCACCCCGTTAGGGGGTGCCAGTCGTTAGGGGCCCGTACGTTCCTGATTTCAAATGTTGGAGAACGCACTGAAGTGAACCTGGGGGGGGATTTGTGCTGCTCCCGCCCCCGGAGAGGGCCCCAGGTCAGGACTTTTCCCGGCCATGCAGCCGGCTCTGTGAGGCCCCTGCCCCCCGATGAGGCCACAGAGACACCACGGAGTCACTAGCCTTCACCCCACGGCCTGCCTGGGCTCTGCGTCCCCGCCGGGCCCGACAGCTCGGACACACGCGCGAGGGGTGGCGATGTCCGTCCCTGTCCCGTGTGGGGGCAGGTGGCCTCTGCTGGGCACAGGGCAGCGCGGACAGACCCGCGTCGGGGAGCCAGGAGGAGAGCACGGTGCAGCGGCCCCGCGGGCTCAGGGCCCGGCCCGGACGGCAACCAGGCACACAGGGAGGAGGGCCGATGCCGTCCGTGAGCTGTGCCCGTGTGGCCACAGCCACACCCCTGAGAGCCACGTCCGTCCGTGCTGCGGGGCCCGACCTCCCAGTGGGTGCTTTCAGGAGCGGAGATGACGTTGTAACAGTTCCAGTTCCATTGGCCATTTTCCTTATCTTATAGGAGAGATACCTGGGAACTCACAGCACCGCAGGTGTGAAAAAATACAGGCCCCCGGACTGTTAACAAAAATACCAAATTTACTTGTAGATCGACTTCTCATCACCTGTCAACACTCACAACTAGAAACTGGGCAAGTCGAACACACTTAAAACCCGTGAGGCTCATGCACACGCAGAGCCCTGCTGGGGGCCACTGAGCCACACACACACGCACACACGTGCCAAGTCCTCAGGGGGCCACACTCACAGGGCGTACGTGTGACGGTCACACAGACGTGCAGCTTCGTCCTGCGACTTCTGACCCACGAAGCCCCCAACGGCGGGAGGCCAGCCCCTCCACCTGCACCCTGCCCCCCGGCTTCCCGCTCGGCCGTTAGGGGGCTCCCGTGGCCTCCCGTCACCGTCTGCCGGAGCCCCGAACACCGGATCCCGGCCGGCAGCGCACCTCCCCCACGGACGCGGTCCAGGGCCCACTGCGGAGGCCGGGCCCTCACACCCCTGCAGCCCCACTGGGCCCAGCCGACCAGGGGTTCCCAGCTGGCCCCTTGCACCGCGAGGCGCAGGGGGGACCGCGTGGCCAGCCTGAGCAATCCCTCCTCCTCTTGGGCGTCCTGAGGAGCTAACCTGGAAGCAAGGAGGCGGCTCCCACCGCCTCTGAATGAGCCACACAGACGCCAACCGCGGGCCCGTGTCTTGACCCACGCGTCGGGGTAAACTCCCCGTGCCCCTCGAGGGGAGGGGGGCTGCTCCCGGGACGCAGGCGGAGTCGGCCCTGCTGAGACGGGGGGGGGGGGCCACTCAGGGAACCGTTACTGGGGGCTCCCCTTCTGGGGGGCAAGGGCGCACTGAGCACAGGGCACACGCGCTGCAAGGACAGAGAGGCGATGGCCCTCTTGGCCCGCTCAGCTGCAGGGGGAGGTGCCCCCGCCGAATCCGCCTGAGCCCCCTGGAGACTCGGCGGCGTCACAGACTGAGGGAGTCCCGCCATCAGCCCTCGGGGCTCGATGTCCGAGGCCTCAGCGGAGGGGCCGCCGAGCACGCTGGAGAAGGTGCTCCCCCTTCTCCTGCAGGGCACCCCACCTTCCTCCTGCCTTCCTGAAGCCACGCACCCGCAGCTCCCCCCGCTGCGCCTCTGCGCCAGAGAACCCCGAGGGAAGGCCCGGGCGGAGAGTCCCGACTCACCCCAACGCCCGTCCCAGAGCCGATCCCCGCTCGGCCATGTCAGTCAGGGCCTGGGTACACGCTGTGCTGGGAGCTGCCTCGCGGCCCCCAACGTCATGCGCCCCAAAAGTTCTGTAGGGAAGGGGCAATGGCCCAGTTTATGGAAGTATCACCAAGGGCCTTCCCTTCGTGACTATGTGGTTTCCTTGGAAATGGCCTAAAAAGTAATGACCGAGGACAAGCATACATTTAGCATTCCTCTCATTCTTTCCAAACAACCTACAATCTAACTGACATAACCAACCAGTAACTGCCAATTAAGATTTTGGTAGGTCGTGATTTAACAAAACAAAACAAAACAAAAACCTGGCCCCTCAGCAACAACCCTGCTGATTTGGCTCAGGGTCAACAAGGCTCGTGACGTCCCTGGTCTGTGCTTAATGCGTGGACATTCGTCCACGGAGGGACGAACACGCGGCCCGAGCTCACAGCTTCTCCTGAGTGGGGACAGAACATCAGGTGAATTTACTTCCACGTGTGCAAGAAAAACTCTAACCTAGAACTTCATAAAACATATAAAACTGCAAACCAACGTTGTTTCCATTAAGATTAAAACAAAATGACACAATGCATTTTCCCCAAATTGTTTATGCAACCCTAGACTTGGTGGTCTGTTGGCACCTGTGCACAAAGAACCACCTAAAACAATTCCATTAAAGGGCAAATTATGTTTCTTTTCAGTATGACAATGTATCTGGACATCTCTCACTCTCTAAACTGTCAACGTTGGTGACAAACTTCGGGAGTTTCCCTGCAGAGCACGTTTCAAATGCCTGTGGTATGAGCCCCGCTGTGCAGGTAGGTGCAGCATCTCAGGCCCGGCTGTCGGCCCCCAGGACGTGAGCACCGGCGGTCGCTTCATGGGGTCCCGGGCTCCGTGCCCAGTGGGGAACACGGGGTGCTCGTCTGGGATCACAGTTGCCAAAGCCACTGAAGAAGCTTCTGGAAGCCCCGGCCTCTCCACCTTCCTCGCAGACATAAACTGTGAACAGAAGCCAGACACACTTCTTTCCATTCTCTTTTCTCTTCCCAACGAGGAAACGGGACCAACGACACAGTGCATCTGGTCTCTCCTGCCATGTGGCCGAGCACTCCTGTCAGCCCCTCTGGAGGCAGGTGGGAATCTCTGCAGGGCACGGGGGTCGGGGGGCTGCTGTGGGGTCGGCCAGGGCTGGACAGCTTCCCCCGGTGGCTCCGGGCACAGCTGCTGGCCAGCCGACGCTGGATGCCACAGCACCTGTCATCTTCTCATTTCCAACCAGAGTGCTCGAGGTTCCAGAGTCTACGACCGTGGACGTCCAGTGAGCATCTTCTGGACTCCGTGGTGGCTGAGCGAGGGTCTGTGGTTCTCCGACGTGGCTGCTCCCATCGCGTCAGGATCTGGTGAGTGCCACAGCTGCATGCGGGCCCCGCAGCTCCCACGGAGGTGCCCCCGCGCCCCCCGAGCCCCCCGCGTTCACACCCTCAGACGCCGCGCGGTCTCCCACCCCCATCTTGGCTCCGGCTCAGACCCCACAGCGCTGGTCACGTGCCGCCTTCCGTCTGTCACGGTCAGTTTGGGGCCCACGTGGCAGCCTGTGGCTACAGTTCCCTACGCGACGCTGCCGGGAAGGGGGGCTGCAGCGGCGACTCAGGCCCGCGACCCGCCGACTTCCCGGACGACGCAGCAGACCCGCTCAAGCAGAGAGCGCTCACGAGGAAGCTGGCCTGAGGTTTCGGCCGCTGGTGACGTCAGGACCCAGGACGCACACTGGCCCCATGAGATGACCCCCAGGGCCCCTTCTCAACGGAGTGCGGCTGGGCACTTCTGAACGAACCACATGTCCGCCTTCCGGACGCTTCCAGCCCCAGGAGCAGGGTAGTAGCTTCTCAAGATGCAGCTCAGAGGCCACTTTTTATCTCCTTACAGGCCTATTTCAAGGACATGCTTACATTAAAAATGTGTGTAACTTGGAGCAACGTAAGTGTGGTTACAGTTCAGGGATGAGGAGCCTTGAGCATCTAACTTAACCCTCGCCTGCCTCCCTCGCATCCCCCAAGGACAGGAGCCCCTCGCAGGGGAGCGTGTGCCCGTGTGTCCAGGGCTAACCAGGGCCCGCAGCCAAAGACCCGAGTCACAGCGTCGTGTGTGGGGCTGTGCGAAAGCATCAGAAAGTCACGGCACTAAATCCAAAGCCCCAAAACCAAGGGACATTGAAAGAGAACGAATTCGTCTGCGTGAACAAAAGTCAGTGAAGCCCCCTGGGAATTTTGTCGTGTCCTGCACTTCGGAGCCTCCCTGCTGAGCACCTCACCCCGTGCAGGTTCCCGAGAATATGGCCCGCTGAGCCCCACCCTGTCCCAGGAATGGACTCCGCACGGGCCCGGGGACGTCCTGGGGGATGGTCCAGGGGACATTCTGTGGATGGCCTGGGGACGGTGGGGGGATGGTCTGGGGACAGCCCGGGGGACGGTCTGAGACAGCCTGGGGACGGTCTGGGGACAGCACGGGGGACTTTCTGGGGATGGCCTGAGGGATGGTCGGGGGACAGCCTGAGGGACGGTCTGAGACAGCCTGGGGACGGTCTGGGGACGGCCTGGGGGCCAGTCTGGGGACAGCCTGGGGGACAGTCTGGGGACAGAGGCAGGACTCACGCTTGTCGGGTGCCGGGCAGCAGCCTCCAGTTGGAGCCTCACCCTCTGAGGCATCATCACGTCGTCCTGAAGCAAAGAGCACAGTTTAAACTCACATAAAGCAACTTCCACAGACAAGAAAGAAAACAGAACACCTAACTGTCAAATGGACAAGAGACGGGAGGAGGCCCAGACTCGACACCCAGGCCGGGCCCCCGGGAGGCGGGGGGAGATGCCGGCCGTCCCCGCGAGGGCGTGAGCTCTGCCGGCGGCCCCGCAGCCCGAGGACATGCAGGCGCGCCACCCGACGGGGAAAGGGTCCCGCGCGTGAGCATCAGAGGACCTACGGAAACGCTCCGAGTGTTCACACACAGAGCCGGCCGCTGTCGGAGTCCGCAAGCCCGTGACCAGTGGGACCGCACACAGAAACGCCCACACAGAGGGTCTCGCAGACACGCGTCCAGCCAGAGACACAAGACAGGACACGTCGCATCACACGTTTACTTAAAAATTACCTGAACCGTCTAAGAAATGTGCACATGATCCAGACTATAAAGCAAGAATGATCCCGAAGTTGGCATAAGGGTCACTGTGCACCTCTGGGGTGCTGGCCACGTGGCTCCTTCCTGACCAGGAGCTGCTCACGTATATGTTTGCCTCCTAATCAACCCTCAAAGCACACGAATGTTTTGTGCGTCCTTCTATAGGAATATTCTATTCCACAATAAAAAAGCACTTCAGTGTTTTGGTTAAAGGTACAAATGTACCGAATACAAGAACTAAAAATACTGTCATTGGGAAGATAGTCTCTTTAAACTGAACAATAAACTAAAAGGCCTGTATTTGTTTTTTGTTTTATTTTTTTTAAGATTTTTATTTATTTATTAGAGACCGAGAGACTGAGAATGAGAGGGGAGAAGGTCAGAGGGAGAAGCAGACTTCCCGCAGAGCCGGGAGTCCGATATGGGACTCGATCCCGGGACTCCGGGATCATGACCTGAGCCGAAGGCAGTTGCTTAACCAACTGAGCCACCCAGGCGCCCAAAGGCCTGTATTTGTACTCATGTTCCTGCAAAAGGGCTTCAAGCACATTGTGCTCATCAAATAACCTGTGACAAATGGAGCTGAGGGGCCTGTGGCTAAGGCAGGAAAGGAGGAGGGAGAGGGAGGAGGAGGGAGGAGGAGGGAGAGGGAGGAGGAAGATGAGTTGGAGGAAGGTCGGGGAGGAGGAGGAAGGGGCAGAGCAGGAGAAGGAAGGACCCAGGAGGGGCGGGAGGGGTGGGAGGGGCGGGGATGGAGGGTAGGTCCTGCACCAGCCCCAGCAGAGCCCGAGTTGAGCAGGCGGGAGGGCAGTGCAGGTGTGAAAACAGAATAGGAGGAACCCAGTTTGAAGGACTGTCCGAACAGGAGCAGGAAAGGAAGCCCCGAGCTGACTCTGGGCCTTTCCAATCCCCGAATCCCTCCTTGGCTGCGGCCGAGCATACCTGCGGTCGCGTGCGGGGTCAGCCAGGCTGGGAACCCTGAGAGGGAAGCCGGAGAAGTGGGGAGTTGCAGCAGGACAGAGGGGCAGGTGGGGCTGTGAGGGAGCACAAGAGGTCACGCCCCAGGCCAGCCTGCTCCACTTTCATAACGAGAACAGCAAGACAGGGGACAAGGCGGGGGACAAGACGGGGGACAAGGCGGGGGACAAGGCGGGGGGACAAGGCGGGGGACAAGGCGGGGGGACAAGGCGGGGGACAAGATGGGGAACAAGACAGAGGACGGAGGGGCAACTCCCCTGAAAGAGAAGGTCTGTGGACCAAATACTTGAAAAATGGCTCCCATGTCTGGTGGCTTCACGTGGATTTTTACAAATTTCTGACCGTCTCCTAAGCAGTCTGTGATGCCCGTGTCGGGTTACACGTGGGAAGGGGAAAGGCCAGCACACAACCATATGGGTATTTGAAAAAGAAGGCCGCAGGTTAGGGTCAGGGCTGCTCTCTGCGCCACGGCACGGCCGCCCCTGGGGCCCACGCAGGGAACCTCCACACAGGGCGGCACCCCGATCTCTGGCCTCCCGTCCCCACACCTCGGCCGCAGAGCCCGGGCGCCACGACCCGGGGACAGGCCACCTCGTGCGCCTTCCTGGAGAGCGGCCAGCCCGGCCCTCAGAATACCCTCAGGACATGTGCAGCGACCACTGCCGCCTGGGCTGGGTTTGCCGGCACCCCACCGCCGCCTCTGCCGCCCGCCCGCACACTCTCGGTTTGGGATGTTTATCATGGTCGTCTACAGTTGGAGACAGAGGAGATAAAATTATCCCTTTTGTAGCCAAAGGAAACAAGGCTTGGAAAGGCTACATATTTCCCCCAAGATCTCACAGCAATTACACGCCAGGGTTAAAATTTGAACGTGGGATTAACTAAGAAACCAATCTATGGTAAGAGCAAAACTGCCCGGAAAGGCCCAGCTCTCAAGACCATTCCAGTGTAAGTTTCCACCACCTCCTGACCTAGAGTCGCCCCTGGGCGTCTCCTGTCCAGCCCTGAGGTCCACGAGCGTCCCGGGTGCGGCGGACCCGCTCACGGACAGCAGCTGAGGAATTTGAGGAGGAACGAGGGAGCAGACACACGACTGGAGTGCACAGGGGCCCCGTGGGTCACAGAGCAGCTCCTGTTCTCCGAGACCATCTTGAGAAAAACTGGCTGAAAAGATGGGAAGGTGAAAGGGTTTCGTCACACCTGAGAACCATGCGGTATTTGAGGAAGACGCCCAGGCGTGTGTCTGCGCTGTGGCTCACGCCAGCGCCCGTCCTGAGTGCGGCGGCTCTGGCCCGGGTCCACGGGGCTCACCGCTGGTGCCAGACACCAGGAGCCGGTCCTGACCAGAGGCAGCTGCTATTTGAATGCAAAGGAGAGGGGCCCACAGGGTGGCCGTCCCGTCCTGACCCCACGGAGCGCGGGGGGCCGGGGCTCAGAAGGCTCCACACTTGCGTGCCCGAGAGCCTGCAAGGTCGCCAGGCCGGCTGGAATTCCACAGCGGTACCCAGTTAAGAGGCAACGTTCTCGGCAGCCTAGGGCAAAGGATTCTGACATTTTATAGAAATGACATTAATTCGGAATGAAATGCTGTTTCCTTTCTGACCACAAAAATAATGGGTAGGAAAAAGCTCATCTAGTCCAAGAATTTTGTATTGAAAGAATCCTGGAGCTTCAGGTTACGCATTTGTGAGTGACAGTGGTCCGGGGAGCATGCCGCTGTGGCTCGCGGGGACCAGCACCGCGGTGGACAGAAGCCTGGGACGTGGGGGTGTGGGGCGGGCTGCCCACAGACGGACCTCACCCTCGGCCACAAGAAGCCCTCCGTGTACGGCAGAACGCAAGTCGATTTTGTTTTGTTTTGTTGTGAAGCGTCCTTCCGTTTGGCTTTCAGACATGTGGACTGGAAGTCAGACAGAAGCTGCGTGGTCAGACCCCCACGCTCGGGACCCCGCTCCAATGGGAGGGCCCCGGGGAAAGGGAGGGCACAGCGGACCCACCGACAGGTCGGAAGCCCGCTTCCAAAGCACGGGCTCAAGGGACCCGCCTACGTTAGCTTCCTGCGTGTCTCTGCTCCAACTGCGAGTGGCGGACGGGTTCCCGCTCAGACGCTTTGCCACAGGGCTTGCCAGGACGGGGGCGTGACCGAGGTCAGGGGCCTCCAAATTCCACCCGCAGAAGTGACACTAACCACACCGCTCTCGGGGCAGCGGGGCGCGGTACCAAATGTTTCCGGAGGCTGAGAGAGACCGACAGTTAAGGAGAAGCACTGGCAGGCACCGGGCCCAGACCCACGCGAAGGCGTGACCCCAGAAACCGAGCCCCTTTGGCCCTGAAGGGCTCACTGACCGTGGTTTGGAGAGGAGGGAAGTCGGAGCCCAGGTTGCTCACGACTAGACCGGGGGTGGGTTGCTGCTCAGGCCACAGCCCTGACCTCCCGCGGGAGAGGCGTCCGAGGGGCTGCACCCCGGCCGCCCCGGGACGGCAGCTCTCGCAGGCGCCCGGAAGAAGTGGGCCCTGGTCCGAGGCCTCCAACCGCACAGGGAGGTGTCCGGCCGCCGCGGCCAGGGCACGAGGATAACCAGGCACAGGAGAACATACAGCACGACAGCCGTTAAGGAAATAATTCAAAAGAGTTAAAAATGAGTAACTGTAAGGAGGACCATAGAGAATATCTATTCAGAGGCAGCAGGGGCAGCACAGAAGAATGAGTGAAGGACGAGTGCCTGAGATGGAAAATGAACAGGGCAGGGCGGCGTGCACACTGCCAGGTAAAAAACAACAAATGTGAATAAAGTCAATTCTTTAACCAGAAGTCAAGACTGTCAGACCGCAGTTTAAAAAACAGACACAGGAACAAAACAATATCCGCCCACACGCTATTCGCTGGAGACAGACTTGGGCTCAGAGACAGGACGACGGGCCGTGGAGCACGGGAGACCCCCGAGAGCTGCGGCCACAGGAGATGACGGCCTGAAGGCAACAGGGCGCCGCGGGGGACAAGAGGGAGGCGGCACGCGGACAGAAGGCCAGCAGAGAGCGGACGCTGCGAGCCCCCTGCGAGCCTGCGACACAGGAGGAGAGAGGAACACACAGAGTCGAAGAGAGACGCGGACAAGAGCGAGAGCGGGAGTCGGACAGGACCGCTGGCTCAGCCGCCGGCGAGGCTCGTTACACGCGGGGCCACGGCGTTCGGGCACCGAGGCCAGAGAAGGGATGTTCTCTGACCATCACGAGATTGAGTCCGAAATCAAACACAGGCGAGTCCGGGGGAAATCCACCACCAACACGGGGAGGGGGGCCAGGCACCTGCACAGCCGGGAGCGGGAGAAACCACGACGTTCTCCGGCCGAACAGAAGTGAGAGTGTGACACGGCCGAGGCCACACCTGTGCCGACTAAGACAGGTTTCTTAGGGAACAACAACGAAAAAGAGCAAACTACACGAAAAGTAAACAGAAGAGAATAATAAGGATCTGGGCAGAAATAGAGAAAAGGGAAACGCTAGAGAAAATCAGTTGAGACAATGACTGGTTCTTTGAAAACAACAAGAAATTTAACAAACCTTGAGCTACACCTGAAACCAGCAAACTTTTCTGTAAAGGGCCAGATATTAGATATTTTAGTGTTTGTGGCCATAGGTGGTTTCTGCCAATATTATTCTCTTTGTTTTGTTTTGTTTTTGCAGCACTTAAAAAAAAAAAAGACCATTTTTAGCTTAGAGACGATTAAAAAACAGGCTGCTAGTGGGTTTGGCCCACAAGCTGTCGTCTGGTGACTCCTGAGCTACAGGGAAAAAAAGAGGACACGGGCAGGGGCTCCGGAGGGAAAGGGAAGCAGCAGGGCTGGCTTCCGAGAGAAGTTTCCGAAACAGTCTGAAGAAACACAAAATCTGAACAGATCCATAAAAAGTAAAAAAATATATAAATCGAATTAGGAATTAAAAAGTCTCCCCACAAGAAAGTCCAAGTTCAGATGGCGTGAAGAGTGAATTCTACCAGACATTTAAAGAAGAAAAGGGGGCACCTGTTGGTGGCCCATGTGACCCTTGATCTCAGGGTTGTGAGTTTGAGACCCATGTTGGGTGTAGAGATTATTTAGAAATAAAATCTTAAAAAAGAAAAGAAGAAGAAATGGTCTGTTGCCTTCACAAAGTCTCCAGAAATGGAGGCAGTAGGAATACGTCCCACTTTC
>CM052804.1:112964-139372 GCA_028533885.1 Nasua narica | reverse complement strand
CAACGTTTCAAATGGTGGAGCTTCTACTGGTCTTTCAACTCCTTCAGTCTTCTGATGGCAGACTTTACTGTGACAGCAGAAGTGGTATTGTAGGTCCAGGCGCCACCAGCGACGGTTTTCATGCAGGAGCCACAATGCCAGATCCCCACAGCTCGTCTCTTCATCTTGGTTTTGCCACAGAAGGAGCAAGTGTACTTGGTGTGCTGGCTTATCTCAATCTTCTTCACCATCTTCCTGAGGGAGGCACCATAACGGGTCCCATATTTGCCCACGATTCCGACCTTCTTGGTGCGTTTAGCCATGTTGCCGCAAACTAGGTCTGAGCCCAGAGAGGACTAGATTTTATCTTTTTAAAGGATTTTATTTATTTATTTGACAGAGAGAGATCACAAGCAGGCAAAGAGGCAGGCAGAGAGAGGGGGGAAGCAGGCTCCCTGCTGAGCAGAGAGCCCGATGCGGGGCTCGATCCCAGGACCCAGAGATCATGACCTGAGCCGAAGGCAGAGGCTTTAACCCACTGAGCCAGCCAGGTGCCCCGAACTAGATTTTAAACCAAAGATTGTAACAAGAGATGAAGAAGGGCACTATATCATAATTAAGGGGTCTAGCCGTCAAGAAGATCTAACAATTTTAAGTATTTATGCCCTGAACCTGAGAGCACCCAAATATATGAATCAAATAATAACAAACATAAAGAAACTCACTGATGATATTACAATAATACTTTTAACACCCCACTCACAGCAACAGACAGATCATTGAAGCAGAAGATCAACAAGGAAACAACGGCTTTTTTGACACACTGGACCAGATGGACTTAACAGGTATATTCAGAACATTTTATTCTAAGGCAGCAGAATACACATTCTTTTCAAGTGCACATGGAACATTCTTAGGACAGATCACACCCTGGGTCACAAGTACAAAAGGGTTGAGGCCGCACCACGCACATTTTTAGACCACAATGCTATGAAACTTGAAGTCAACTACAAGAAAAAATTAGGGAAGACCACAAATACATGCAGGTTAAAGAACATCCTACAAAGAATGAATGGGTCAACCAGAAAATTAAAGATATTAAAAAATTCATGGATACAAATGAAAATGGAAGCACTACAATTTAAAACCTTTGGGATGCAGCAGGTCTTAAGAGGAAAGAATATAGCAATACATACCTTCCTCAAGAAGCAAGAAAAGTCTCAAATACACAACCTAACTTTACACCTAAAGGAGCTGAAAAGGAATATCAAATAAAGCCTAAAGCCAGCAGAAGAAAGGAAATAAAGATCAGAGCACAAATGATACTGAAATTAAAAAAAAAAACAATTGTAGAACAGATTAACAAAACTAGGAGCTGGTTCTTTGAAAGAATTAATAAGATTGATAAACCACTGGCCAGACTCATCAAAAAGAAAAAGGACCCAAATAAATAAATAAAATGAATGAAAGAGAAGAGATCACAATCAACACGACAGAAATACAATTATAAGAGAATATCATGAGCAACTATATGCCAACAAACTGGGCAATCTGGAAGAAATGGATACATTCCGAGAAACATATAAACTACCTAAACCGAAACAGGGAGAAATAGAAAACCCGAACAGACCCATAACCGGCAAAGAAATCGAAGGAGTCATCAAGGATCTCCCAACAAACAAGAGCCCAGGGCCAGACGGCTTCCCAGGGGAATTCTACCAGACATTTAAAGAAGAATTAATACCTCTTCTTCTCAAACTGTTCTAAAAAATAGAAATGGAAAGAAAACTCTCAAACTCTATGAGGCCAATGTTGCTCTGATCCCAAAACCAGAAAAAAAGGAGATTTACAGACCAATATCCCCGATGAACATGGATGAAAAGTTCTCAGTAAAATACCAGCAAATCAAATTCAACAGTGCATTAAATGTATTCACCACAACCGAGTGCGATTTATTCCTGGGCTGCAGGGGTGGGACAATTTGCAAATCAATCAGTGGGACGCACTAGGTTAATAAAAGAAAGGACAAAATCCATATGATACTCTCAATAGATATAGAAAAAGCATTTGACGAAGTACAGCATCCATTCTTGATAAAAACCCTCAACAAAGTAGGGATATAGGGCACACAGCTCAACATCATAAAAGCTATAGATGAAAGAACCACAACTAATATCATTCTCAATGGGGAAAAACAGAGCTTTTTCCCTAAGGTCAGGAACATACAGGGAAGTCTACTTTCACCATTACTATTTAACATAGTACTGGAAGTCTTATTCTCAGCGATCAGACGACAAAAAGAAAAAGGCATCCAAATAGGCAAGGAAGAAGTCAAACTTCCACTATTTGCAGATGACATGATATGCCATATAGAAAACCTGAAAGAATCTACCAAAAAATTACTAGAACTGATACCTGCAGGATATAAAATCAATGAACAGAAATCCATTGCAGAGAAAGGGGACCCTCCTGCACTGTTGGTGGGGATGCAAGCTGGTGCCGACGGTCTGGAGAATAGTATGGAGGTTCCTCAGAAAGCTAAAAATAGAACTACCCTACGACCCAGCCATTGCACTACTGGGTACTTACCCAAAGGATACAAAAATACACACTTGAAGGAGTACATGCAACCCAATGTCTATAGCAGCATTCTCTACGGTAGCCAAACTATGGATAGAGCCCAAACGTCCACTGACAGATGAATGGATAAAGAAATGTGGTAGATACATTTACGAAGGAATACGACTCAGCCATCAGAAAGAATAAAATCCATTTGCAACGACGTGCTCGGAGCTAGAGTGTACTATGCTAAGTAAAACAAGTCAGAGAAAGACACATGGCGGATGATTTCACTCATATGTGGAATTTAAGGAAAAAACAGGTAAGGAATCACATAAAAGTCAAACAAGACGAAACTAACTTTGGGTGTTTGCATTCCAGTCATGCTGTGGAGAGAGAACGGGGTCTCTGCGGAGGGACGGGCGGGCACGCGGGATGCTGGCAGGGCTCCCGTCCCGCTCCTACGGCCTAGACACGGGCCGGGCGCGGTTTCCCACGGCTCCACGGAGTGCACACTCCGACCTGCACCCTGATCTAAGTCACGTCAAACGTAACTAAAAATGAACATAAACAATTCCAAGTGGCGTTTAAATCAAAATATAAAAGGTAAAAAAGAAATAAAGCATCTGGAACTGAGAGAATAACTTCAGGGCCTGAAAGTAGGAAAAACTGTCTCAAGAAGAAGGCACGACGTGCTGACTATAAAGGGAAAGATCATGAAATCCACGATCATGCGCTCCGCCCGCCGGAGCTTTCGGAGGGCGAGGAGGCAGGCAAGCCGCAGCGCGAGAGAAGCGGGACACAGACGGCCGCAAAGACCCAGGCAGGACTGTCACGTCAGCAAACAAACAACACCTGACTTCGGGGGGGGGGGGAGCGCAAGAGAGAGGCTCTTGGGGGGCTTCCCGCGTCTGCTTCATGAGGGTCCAGGGCCCTTCTCCAGGCGCGTTCTCCGCCACAGTGTAGGCGATGGCACAGACACGGCTCCGAGCGTGACGAGGGCAGAACCACTTCTGGAGGACTCTGGCCCGGAGGCTGGTCCGCACGCGAGCCAAGACCAGGGGATACGAGCTCTCGGTCAGAAACACGTGAAAGTCTATTCATCCCTTCACAGTGAATTCTTTTTTTTTTTTTTTTAAAGATTTTATTTATTCATTTAACAGAGAGAGAACACAACTAGGCAGAGAGGCAGGCAGAGGCAGAGAGAGGAGCAGGCTCCCTGCGGAGCAAGGGGCCCGATGCGGGACTCGATCCCAAGAGGCCGGGATCATGACCTGAGCCAAAGGCAGCTGCTTAACCAACTGAGCCACCCAGGCGTCCCCACAGTGAATTCTTAATTTAAAACAAACAAAACCCTACTATAACCAATAAGGTAATTTAGCAGATTTACAGCAATAAACCAGGGGATTAATTTTTAATACCAGTTTTTGATAGCACCCAAACCCGTAAATACTTAGTGATGTATTTTGCTAAATTTATGCAACACCTGTATGCTGAAAACTATAAAACATTTCTGAGAGAAATCCAAGAAGCCTAAATAAAGGAGGAGATGTACCCTGTTTATGGGTTAGAACATTCAGTGTTGGTGAGACCCCCAAACGGGTCTATAGATTCAAAGCAATTCCGATAAAAACCGGAGCAGATGCGACAGCTCAATCTAAATGTCTGCAGAAATTTGATTCAAAAGACCTAAAAAAACCAAAGCCATTCGCAAAGGAAGAACACAGCCGGAAGACCCAAATAACCACTCCTGAGTCTTTCGGTTCGTCTACACCGTGGCTTCGCTCCTGCTGTGGCCACGGGAACAGAGGCGGCACGGAAGCGGCTCGAGGACGGAGACGGGGTCTGTACTGTGGGCCCCAACCTTCAGCAGGGGTGCCGCACGGGCTCAGATGCTGGAGTGGGGTCCGTGGAGGGAGACCGTCCCGCACAGCCCCCTCCACACCGCACTCAGGTGAACCGGGAAAGACAAAACCAGAAAACCTCTAGGGAGAAACAGGGACAAAGTCCTGGGGCAGACGAAGATTTCCTAGGTTCTCAGACAGGACCCCAAAGCACAAATCTTGAAAAGAACCGAGAAGATGGACTTAATCATAATCCATAACTTCTGTTCATTAAGGCTCTCTGAGAACTGAAAACAAAGGCAAGTCACAGACTGGGAGATGGACCCGTTACCTCGGTAAGAAAGTCCAAAGACACAGGAGGATGCACGCGTGGCCAGGGAGCGTCCGAACGAAGACGCAGCATCTTTAGTCACCGGGGAGATGCCGCCCAAAGCCACGGGAGAAAGGCCCCCAGGCAGGCCCCGAGGCTCAAAGATAGACAACTCCAAGTGCTGGGAGGGACTCAGAGACTGTAAAACAGTTCATCCCTTTAGGAAATCATTCTGAAGCCTCTTGCGAAGAGAGCGTGTCTCCCCCCACCCGCTCTGTCCCTCGAGATTTACCAGGACAATGACCGCACGCCCACAGCGCGTCTGTCCGCATGGCCGCCGGGCCCCGGAGGCGAGGCAGCGACACATCCCCGAACCAGCACGCTGAGCAAAAGAGGCTGACCACGAGAGCACACACCGCAGGGTTCCGTTCACATGAAGTTCGGGGCAGGAGGAAACCCCGAGGAAGGGGAAGAACAGACGACCGGATAATCCCGCGACTCCTCTGAAGAAATCTCGGCTGCTTCAAGGAGCAGGGTGGGTGCCGGGGGGCGCAGGGGCCTCGCGGGGGCACGTGCGTTCGTGCACGTTCAGCGGGTGCCTTTCAGCACATGGCTGATTCCTAAATCAGTCTCCGGTGAAGCGTGCCTCGTGTTTAGGGAGAAAGTTTCCTCGGAGTTCACTCCACGCTGCTTTTTAAAAATCCCACCAAGCTCTGGGTTTTGGGCCAGGTGCTCAGGAGGACGCGCGGGATTTGCCATTCTGTCTCCAGTCCCCAGCGCTACGCACACACGACTTCTCTGGAGCCACGCTTCCAGCGGACGCGCACGGAAGTGACCTGCGATCACATGGATTCACTAATACACACACTCAGGCTATGCAGCCCCTCGCGGACAAGACTGAGACTGAACCGCCAACGCCCACCCCCGCTGCCTGCTCCTCCGAGAGGGGAGATCCCTGCCGGGGGAGAGAAGGCAGGAGCCTCGGCAGGAAGGAAGAGGAGCACAGGGGATCCGGGCTGCAGGCTCGCACAGTCCCGAGCAGACCCCTGGCCATCCACCCCGTCCCCCTGTTGGCAGGGCAGGTCAGCGTGTGCGCCCCTGCGAGCTGGGGTCCAGTGGCCCCTCTTGTCCGCCAGGCCCCAGCGTGAGTGTAGGAAACAGCAGGGACACAGAGGGACACAGAGCGCAGGGGGACGAGCAGAGGTCACTGCCGCTGGAGGAGGGACGGGAGGTGCGCCATCTTCCCCTTCTCGGGAGGAGCAAAGGAGCTGCTCTGAAGCTCGTGAGAGCAGAGCCTGCCTGTGGGGCAGAGTCTGTCCGACTGCCGCGCCCGAATCCGCGTTTGCAGCAAGCTCTCTCCCTGGCCAGCGCGTTTGGGGACCAGCCCTCGGGGGAGCAGCTGGGCAGACACCCAGCTCATCCCCCTTCCCTAGGCCTTGAAATGAAAACACTCGGCACAAAGAGAAAATACTTCCACAGCGCACTGCTGTCTGGGACGTCCGTCTCCGGGAAGAAACGAAGGTTCGCGGCCCCGGCAGGAGCCACAGCCTGGCCAGAGCCCAGAAGGAGCGTGACGACCTCGTGCGGGCACCTCCGCCGGCTGCTCTCTGCTCCAGAGAAGCCTCTCGGGGCGCTGAGAAGAGGGACTCCCCTCTCCTCCCCGCACAGACCCCAACAGGGAGCCGCCCAGCCTCTCCCTCATTGAGGGCATCCTCTGCTTCTTGCTGGAGCCACGTGAGGCTCTGGGACCGTCACCACCGAGACCGCGGGCCCTCCGCCCGACCCAGCTCACGCCCTCGGCTCTGGCTCTAACCCAGAGCCTGTAATTCACCTCAGGAAAGACAAGGGGAGGCCGCCGGACTGCCCCCAGCGCCGTCCCCGCGCAGGTCCCAGCGGGCGCCCCCGAGCGCGGGGCAGCACACGGGCTGTGACGCACGCGCACAAGGGTGGACAAGGTGCAAAACCGTTTCTAAACAAAACTTCGAGTTTTCTGTCACTCGTTTATTTTAACGGAGGCGGGTGTTTATTTACCCTGATACGTGGTTGAAGACAGAACAAAAAGTGACTTTTTAAAACACGGCAGAAGTCATTCTGATTCGCCAACCGCTGGAGTTCTCCCCAGTTATGACGGGACTCGCGTGGGAGCTGGTGCAGTTCCCGGCACAGCGGTGTCGGTGAGGCCGGGCCGCGGCTCGGGGGCAGCGAGGCAGCAGCCAGGAGGCCCTGCTCCCTACGGGGCCTCTCCTCCCCCCGAGGTGCCCTGCCGGGTTCCCGCGGGGAGCCAGCTGGGAAAGCCAGCGTCCGCGGGCCCGGGATAGCGGGCTCGGCTGTGTCCTGAGGGTTCACGGGTTCTACGCAGCAGATGCCAGCACCCTTTGCTGAATGACCCGCATGCGACCGCAAGCCAGAAAAATCAGTGGGCCTGGGATGCAGAGAGGAGGAAGGCAACCCTCCCTACCTGCTGGCACCAGGGCCGCTCTGCACAGCGGAACCCCCGACCCCGGGCGGCCTCCCGGGGTCCCACCGTACCTGGGCACAGGGCCGTGCTCTCGACACCTCCTGTGTCCAACTCCCGGGAGGTCCTCCTCAGTCCTTCCGCCCAACCTTCTGGCCGCCCCACGCGCAGGGAGAGGGCTGGCGGGGACACAGAGCCCTCGGCTGCAAGTTTCCAAATCAGTCCGCAGGCCTCCTTTCTAGCAGTTTGGACAAAACACTTGGTGGAAAAGTGGCTGAAATCACTTTCCGGTCACTTGCAAACAGGTCCTCTACAGGACCCTCCTCTCTGTCAGAGAAAAGCCAGCCGGTGCGTCAGACCCTGGAGAAGCCGGGGTGGGCACCGCCGCGAGGCCCCCGGCACAGGGCCCCTCTGGTGACTCCACGGTGAAGGGGGGTGAGCACAGACCCTCCAGCCCCACAGTGAGAGCTGCCGGCGCCGCCAGGTTGTGGGGAGGGAGCCTCGGAGGCCTGCGGGGTCCCTGCACAGAGAGGCCTCACGTTGGCCCCGGGCAGGCAGCCCACGGGCACTCCAGCAACGGCCGCCCCAAGTCCTCTGTGCACCCCGACGGTTCCAAGGCCGGGCGCCAGACACTTCCGCTCTGTCCCTCGGGAACTTCAGTCCGAGAGGGCCGGCTGACTCCCCGCTCTCCACGCCAGCACAGAGCCCGGGCGGAGGAGGCATGTTTCTGAACAGAGCAGAAGCACAGGGACCCGCCCGTGGGGGGCAGGACACCCGAGCCGGGCTCTGTGCCCCCCACCCGCTTCCCTCCCGTCCCTGAGCTGGTGGGTCTCACGGGATGACGGAACCACTGGGTAAACGTCTGCTCAGCAGGTACAGACGGGGGCACCTGGGTGGAGGAAAAATGGGGGGGACGGCCCAGGGAGCGGCCCCCTGTGAAATGAGCATGACTCCGGAGAAGTCTAAGTGAGCTGGGGGAGCCCTCTCCTCCTCGATGTGGGTCTGCGCCCCGGGGGACGCTCTCTGGCAGCTAGAGCCTGACCTAAGCCCTCCGTGCACCCAGACCAGCAGACGCCGGCACACTAGGGCCCACGGGACCGGGGCTGGCACTGCCCGTCCCCTCTGGCACTACCAGCACCTTCCTGACCAGCAGAGCTGGCCGTCCAGAGAGCAGCAGCAGGCCTGGGCCAGACTCACCCTCCAGGGGCCTGTGCACAGCGGGAAGATCTCTCATCTTGTCACAAGGATGGACGAGAGGGGGAGGCTGGGAGGGAAATGGCCACAGACTGAGAACACCTGCAACACAGGCCTGCCCTGGGGCCCAGCAGAGGCCACCGCTGCATGGATGGAAGGACCGGGCCCCCGAGTGCAGACCGTATACCTCCTCGCACACGGGCTGCCTTGGCCCCAGTTTGGCCTGCCCTCTCAGGGTACAGAAAGCCACAAACAAACAAAACCAACCATTAATGCATCTCAGAGGACCTGGGAAGCAGAGAGGAGCAGCTGCCCCCGAGCCGCTGGGGGCCCCCCAGAAGTTCCCCAATACATGGGAGGAAAGGCTCCTGGGAGCTGAACGCCGGAGCTCCAGCCCCTAAAAGCAACCAGGAGCATGAAGTGTGTGCTCACAGCCCCCCAGCTGGAAGGCCAGACTGTGACATGCAAAATTACAAAGACACAGAAATCACAGAGAAGTGAGCAGACTGCAGGGCCGCACATTCACACACAAGAGACCCAAGAGGGAAAAACAAGATGGAAAAAAAATTATGAGCTCATATCGAAAAATTCATCTTATTTGAAAAAAACCTTGAGGCTGCGCTTTGAAAGATTCGCCAAATTCCAGGAATGATTCCTGACAATCAGAAAATTCTAAATTCCAAAACTAGGGCAAGAAAATCTCATAAATCTTCAGTAACAGACATATTTAAAAAAACCAATAAATCTCAACTGACACAGAAAGCAAACCCAGCACCTTCCCACGAGGAAAGCCGTGAGCCAGCGAGGTCGGGGCGGACCCCGCGGGGCAAACAGCACAGGGATCGGAGAGGAAGGAACAGAACTGCTCTCTTCGCAGAGGACACGACTGTCGAGGAAGTCCTCAGAAATCTACCCCAAAACCCAGAGCTAAAGGGAAGCTCTGCAGGATCAACACATAAAAATGACATTTCTTTACCCCAACAACGAACAAGTGAACGTAGAAATTAAGACGGTAACGCCTGTTTACAGCTGCTTCCAAGGGAAGGGCACGCAGCGTAAGCTTGACAGTGTGTGTAGGTGCCCAGGGACCCTGAAGGTCACACAACGCTGACGAGAGACGCTGAACAGCAGCGAGGACATGGGAGCCACACCCCCTCAATGCACGTTTCTCAGGCACCGGCGTGATGCCCTCCTCCAAGCAGGAGATTCCTGAACCGCGAAGGCCCGGGCCACAGCCCGCCGTCCACGGCAGGGGTGTGCAAACCGGTGAGGGCCGCGAGCAGGGCATCCCGCGAGCAGGCCAAGGGGCGAGGCCCCTGTGCGCTGACGGCACTCCGAGGAGAGGGCATCGCGGGGAAGCTGCAGGGGACGTGGGCCTGGCTTGTGTGGGAGACAGTGCTCGAGGCTCTGTAGGGGTGGGGGGCCGCCGCCGCTGCAGCGACAAAGGCCTGTGCTCTCTGGCCTGTTCTGTCACCACCATGGGGCCCACGCGGGGCCCAGGAACCAATGACCTCCTGGTGGAGCAGCGTCCCGGGAGCTGCCCGTACTGACAAGCGCTCTGCGCTCTAGATGCCGCCAGCTGCCTGCGTCCCAGGGCCAGCGAGTCCCAGTGCAGCCCGGTGAGGCAGCCTCAGAAGCCTTCTCCCTGCAAACACGCTTTATTTGGGTGCACCGCCCGTCCCCCGCCTTCGCTGCAGACCGCACATCCTGATGGGCCCTCAGGGAAAGGCGATCCTCGGGGAGCCCGGGAGCGCGGGGCATAGCTCCGCGGTCCAGACGGGGTGGAGCGGGGCCGCGATGAGCCCCACGGCAGGCTGGCGGTTTCCAGCCGGGGCGCCGGACAGCTCAACGAAGAAAGATCAGTGTCCTCGACAGCGGGCACAGTGGCCAAGTGTCCCCCTGAGCTCCAGCCCCGGTCCTGCGTGGTGCAGAAACTGATACAAGACGGGTCACCATTGAGGTACAAAAGTACAAAACATAAGGTACGCCATTGAGGTACAAAAACATAAGTTGCTAGAAGGAAACGTAAGAGAATAGCTTCTCCTCTGGGGAAAAAGGGAAAAAAAAAAATAACTATAAAAGAAAAATACATTGGAGTTCAACCAAATTTAGAACCTCTGTTCATCAAAAGACATCATTACATATGAAGGTGATCACAGATGGGAGAAAGTATTCACAGACTGACAACGGACTGGCACCCAAAACACAGAACTTCCCGAACGCGCTGGTAACGAGACGAACAGCCCCACTAAAAAAAAAACAGGCAAAAGATTTGAATAGACATTTCACAAAAAGGTGATAGGCCATTGAACCCGTGAAAGTGCTCGACATCACCAGGCAGCGGAGAAATGCAAACCAGAGCTGGAGGAGCACACTCCCGCCTGAAGAGTGGTCAGGGCCGAGCCCCGCAGCACCCGGGGCAGCGAGAAGGCGCCCCCCGCAGAGCAACCTCAGGGCAGGCCCGTCTCAGCTGAAGCGTCCCTTTACTCTGTGACAGCCAAGTCTGCCCTTCGGGATTTCCCAGGAGAAATGGAAATACACATCCCCAAAAGGACGTTCGCGAGAGCGCGTACGGTGCCTTCACTAAAATAGCCCGGACGGGAAACGGCCCCGGCGTCGATGAACGCGCCTGAGTCACACGGCCGATGACGAACCAGAACCAGCCACCGACACACACGGCACCGCCGAGAGCCGCGCAGCAGGAGGCCCGGGCCGGTCCTGTGTGGGGTCCCCGGCAGGTCCGGGAGCCGCGAGAGCCGTCCCGCAGAAGCCGCGGACGGTCCGGGGGACGGAAACGCCCTGTCTCGAAGTGGGTGTGAGGTGTGCGGGCGGACACAGCTGTCCAAACTCACCAGATTGCTCACTTTGTGTGTGATTTTCACACTGAAATCTAAATTTCACTGTATATAAATTTTACCTCCATTTTTAAAAACTGATCTATAAAGATACATGACAGCAATATGGATGGATCCTAATAACACAAGTTTTAAAATATTACGTAGCCCGATACTCTTTGTACAAAGATAAAAACACTGTAATTCTTAGGTGACGTTTTCAGCTCCTTGCCAATACCAGAGTTCAGCAGGGTCAGGACACGGCGTGTGACGGGTGGCAGATGGGCCGGGCGGTCACGGGGCCGGCCGGCTCTCGTGCTGGATGGCAGGTTCACCGGCACGCTCGGCACGCCTCCGTTAAGACCCCGGCACAGACCAAACAAAACCTGGTCGACGCGCGAGAGAGCGTCCTGAACCGAGCCTCAGGCTCCGCTCTCTGCCCCCGAGAGCTGAGGGGTGAGTCTGAAAAGAAGATGAAGAAATCGGGTTGGGAGCTTGGACAGGTGACGACACCTAAGTCACTATATTCATGGCTTAGGGAGACCCACGCAGTCCCTAGAAGAGAAGGGATCGTTTTAAACCTTACTCGAGAAAGTAAACAGAAAGGCTGAAAAGGAATGAGTGAGCATAGAAATGAACCAAACCCACGAAGATCAGAAACTCAACAAAACAAAGGTGTGTAGAGAAACTCGCCACAGGCAGCGTTAGAAGAGGGTATAGCCCCAGCCGAGGCGGCACAGGGCATGGCCTGTCTCCGTCCTTTACTGAGGACGCCAACCCTCCTCCTGCAAGATGGGGCACCCTTCCGGCGGTCCCCTTGGCCATCCCCGCGTGGGCTGTGGACCCAGGCTCCCCCCCACACGGTCCCCTTGTGAACTGCGGGGCCTGCAGCCCCTGCCAGGCGCTGTGGCCGTCAGGACAGACGGCTCCGTGGTGGCTAACGGGGCTCCTGACGCAGACACCGGGCAGCCAGGGTCCCAAGAGAAGCGGGTGCAGATGGAGGTTCTCTGCTGTGGCGGCAAGTGGTGGGGGTGCCACTTGGAAGGGGCGCCCTCAGGAAAGCCGGGATGGGGCGAAACCCCGTTCTAAGCCCTCCTTCCCACAGGTGCCGCATCGGCTCACCTCAAGGGCCCAGGAACTCCAGTCCCTGTCAGGACGCACACATGGAAGGCTAACCTTCTTCAAAGGCCAGACTTTTTGTTTGCTTACCTTCCTCTGCCCCATGGCCAGGAGCCACCGGGTCCCAGATGAGCCAGACGCGTCTGCCCACCAGTGCCATCAGCCACCAGGAAGGCGGATGGACGGTGCCACCCCTACCCTGGTGAGTATGGCCAGACGGTCCTGCCAATCCCGGGCAAAACTCACCAAAATTTGCCTCCCTGATTTATTCCAACTAAACCCCAAGAACAAGCCACATTTCTCGAATGGGGGCACGTCTTCCCTGGTCAGACTTTGGTAACACCGTCTTCCTCTGATGCCCACGCCCAGAATGGAGACATGGTGATGCCCAAGCCGGCTGCCTTCCTCTTGGCAGCAGGGCCCTCACGGCTCTGACCCCCTGCGCACCTCCCTCCCCGCGGTTTCCGGGACTGGCCGGGCCAGGCGTCCGACCTGCTCTTTCTCTCCCCGAGCACCACTTGTTGTCAGTCTGTGAGGGGCCTGGTGGCCTGGCTGCCCTCCGGCAGCCCGGGACGTCCATCAGCAGCTTCGTTGGGAGCCTCTCCCGCCTGTGGTTCTCGCCGTCCTGAACCGGCTCCACCCGGTCCAACTTGGCCTTCCTCTGCTCTCTTTCCTGCCCTCCAGCGAACACAGAGAAAGCCTCGGAGGGTACCGGAGAGGGGAGGCACCTTCAGCCCTCCTCTCTCCTTTGCCCAAGTCCTGCCGGTGGGAGCTTCCTGTGTACGGTGTTTCAGAAAGGGCAGCCCCGGAGGAGACACAGAGAATCGCCAGCTGGCTTCACCCAAAGGCCATAAGAAGCACACTTTGCTGTCTTCGGTGGAACAACTGTCTTTGTTTAGGAGAAAGCTGGCTGGATCATTTGAGAGTGAGAACAGGCCCCAGAGCCGGGTCTGCAAGGAGATGAAGGAATGAGAGGGATTTTTGTCTAAGAAACGAGGCAGAAAAAGAGACAGGAGATGCCGGAGCCCCAGCATTTGTCTCCAAGAGTAGGGCCGTCTGAGAGGCAATTTTTCGCCACCTGCTCGCACAGAAATACAATCTCCCCAAACCTGCCTGTGGACCCAGACCTCGTACAGTCCTGCACCAATACGAGATGACAGGAAGGTCCGTAGGAGAATTAATTCAGAGAAACTCCGAGCCACGGCTGACCTCGAGAAGGCCAAGAGCAGCTGCCCGAAGTGCCCAGAAGACGAGGGGCCCTGCAGCCCAGACCCAGAGGGGCCCGAGGGGAGACCGCACACGGACAGACGTGCCTAAAGCATGTTTTAAAGTAAGTGAAAAGGAACCCCCGGCTGAACACATGCTATCTATGCAGTTATGGTTTCTGCACCTGTCTAACTCCCGTCATGTGACTGAAGGTGCTTTAGAAGCGCCGCAGTAATTCCCGCACCCGACGGCACACCCGTCGTTTCCACAGCTTCTGAGAGCCCTGCAGGTGAAGTCGAGGAGTCAAGGAGTCGAGGGCATGAGCATTTCTTCAGTTCTTGACACAAAATGCATAACTATGTTGCCAACACCCCCAATTCGCACTTTTCAAATACGGAGTAACCGCACTTCCGAAAACTCCGGTAACACGGTTTTTAAAAACTCGGTTATCTCACTAACGGACCTTGTGTCCCCTGGGTCACAAGTGACCAAAAGGTACGCTAAAACCCCCCAGGGGCTGTCCTGGGCCCCCCATTCCTTCCTTCCCCCACTCCAGACCCGGCACCGATCCTTCTCTGGGCCTTCTCATCACTCGCCTGCACTATTTCACCTAAGGCTGTTCGCCCTCCAAGCGTTTGTCCCCGTCTTCCCAGTTTCTGTGATTCTGCTGCGCAATTCTGCATTTTTATATAATCCTAGTTACTAGAAATGAATTAACTCATTAAGGGCTATAGCAATTTAACAGCAAGAGCCTGTGAACTTTAAGTTTAAAGTCTGATCATTATACCCTAGAATCATGATTTTCAAGAGTCACACTAAAATGTCAGGTCATTTAATGATTCAACCACTACATACACACACACTTTAAATAAAACAAAGAGTTACTTACCGAATCCAAAAAGCAAAGGTAAGATCCTGAGCTCTGTGCTATTGCTTGATTTTTAGAATATCCAACTGTTTGAAAAAAGAAAGAGAAAAGCTCTTTTATAGTTCAGTTTTCAGCGGCCTTCTCTTTCCTAGAACTTAGGGCAATAGTACCACAAGGGAGCTGAGAACATCGTATGTGACTAGGTAAAAACCAGGTCAGCTTTAGACAGAGTGAAAGGGAAGCAAGTGGAAAACAGCACTCCACCTTTAGGGGCTGAGACGCCAAGAGCCCCCCGGGACCAGCGCACTAAGAAGGGACTGCTCACTGGAGGGAAACAGATCCCGCAGCCATTTACGGAGTCGAACACGAAGCTAAGCCGTGGGGAATATTAAGAAAAGGAAAAGATCGAAATGTCCCTGACTAGAAGCGCTCGAGCAGATGCTGCGGAAACGCCGATGAATGAGACCCGGTGACCTGGGGGGGGGGGGTGTCACCCTGTGCGATCGGTTAGTAAGGGCTCGCTGAGCTGGACCCCTCGAGCAGTTACCCGGCTGTATCTCCCGGCGGCAGTTGCAGTCACTGCCATCGGGACACACATACACCCTGTGACCTCACAGCTCCCTCGCCGGGTGCAGGTCCCCCCAGACACCCCTGCACGTTCGCCAGGCAGTGACGGCCCCCAGCGCAGGACGGAAAAGCTGAGGATTGACGGTGATGAGCGTGAACAGCCCTGGTTTGCACACATGTGTGGGGGTGCCCACACGGCGTTCAAGGGCGGCCTGTTCACCGGAATCGGGCGGCTCCCTTGGGAAGTGGGCAGGGCTGGAAGGGAGGCTCTTCATCGCGGCGCTCATTACACGCGTGCTCCATTCGAGACAACGAACAGAACCAGCATTTACGGTAAGTGCACTTTTCTTTTTTTTTTAAGTGCACTTTTCTGGATGAATGTTATGTTTTAACAAATGTTTTAGGAACACTTTGCCTTGAAAGAGATCACGACTGCGTTGGAAAAAGTTAAATGATGACTCTGGCGATGCGTCAAATGAACGGCGCTGGGAGAAGTACCGGGAGGCTTATGAAGAGAAGGGGGCGAGAGGGGGCCTGGGGCCGCTCGAGTCCGAGAGAGCAGAGGCCCGGCGGCACGGGGAGCAGCAGGGGTGCGCAGGAGGGCAGGCCAGCCCCGGCAGCTGAGTAAGGAGCCGCCGCAGGAATTCACACCGAGCCAGCTGACCTGGGTGCTGCGGCCGGAGGCAGGGGGCCGAGGGGACCACAAGGGGCACGCGATACACTCCCCCCAACACCTGCATCAAGTTAACTAGCCAGTTACGCACTTGGGGCCACGGAGAAAAGTCACACAAAGCGAAGCAGATGTGCACAGACATCACCCAACAAATCCTTCTCGTACTCGAGCTCAGGTGACGTGAAGCCCGTCTCGCTGGTGCCGGGGACACAGCAGTGCGCTGCCTCGGCCCAGACCGGAGCACGCCCCGGTTTTCTAGGCCAAGGATGCACCTATCTGCCGCTCCCGTCAGCGGCTCAGGGCCAACTCCAGCACTGCCGCCAGCCCCGCCGGGCCAGAGAAGCAGGGGCAGGCCCGTGCCCTTGTCCAGGCTGTCTTCCTGCCACGGAGCAGCTGGGGCTCCAGCGCGAACCCAAGAGTGCAGCCCGCCCAAATCAGCGAGCAGAGTGGTCCCAAGACGCACAGCTGTACCAGGCAGGGAAGGACGCGGGCAGGGGCGGCGCCCAGGGACGGACTGGCGGCCGTGCGGACACGGCTGTGGCTGAAGCCCGTTCCCACCACCAGGCCCGGCGGGACCAGCGAAGGCCTCCCGGGCTCTGAACCCAAGCGCGCATGAAGACGAAAATGGGAAGAGGTGGCCCACGGTCACATTTAAATGACCAGGAGTTCTGTTTAAAAAGCTGCTTAGTAGAGTCAGACTTCAGAAGGGGAAAAATCGAACCAGAATTTGGATGATGAAGGAAAAAGTGTCTCACGAAGAAGCTGGAAGTTCCTTACAATGAGTCTATGTGTGGCAAAGCAAGGGCTTTGCTTTCCTAGTACTGCCTTGAGGAAAGCCGGACGTTTGTGCCAGGGCCTGATGTCCGGGGAGGCCGTCCCCTTGGGAGGGAGCCCAGTGTCACGGCCACAGCAGGTCGAACGCAGCCACACTCACTCCTGCAGAAAAGGGCCAGACTGTGCTGGGTTTTCATTTCAGCAAGTGACCGCATTTCTGAGAAATGCTTTGCTCTGTTATGATATGAAATGAGAAGAAACGAATCCTTAATCCAATTTAAATAACTCAGCACGCCCGAAAAGGGAAACACTGTGGATTTATGTTGTCCAATAGTTGACATAACTTTTTCTATTTCAGAAAATATCATTGCAAGGGGAGCCTGGGTGGCTCAGCGGGTGAAAGCCTCTGCCTTCGGCTCAGGTCATGATCTCGGGGTCCTGGGATCGAGCCCCGCATCGGGCTCTCTGCTCGGCGGGGAGCCTGCTTCGCTCTCTCTCTCTGCCTGCCTCTCTGCCTGCTTGTGATCTCTCTCTCTCTGTCAAATAAATAAATAAAATAAAATAAATTTAAAAAGAAAATATCACTGTAGGAAAACATGGTCTTTCAGATGTCATCAAGTCAACTCGACTCCATAACCCGAACCCGGGGCCCCTTTGAACGACAGCAGGGCGGCCTCACCTCTTCACATGACGACCTCTGATTTTCTGGTTATTGACAAAACACATATGAATGTGATAGGACTCAAGTTATAGCTAATCTATAAAAAGTATTTTATAAAAAACAAAACTTGTGTTTCAAATGGACATTAGTCAAGCAAAGACACCATCACCAAAACGCCCTCGAGTTCCTTTACGAACTACAGAAGATACAAAACATCTTAAAATTAAAGAATATTTATTTTATTTTTAAAAATTTTTTAAAGATTTTGTTTATTTATTTGACAGAGAGAGAGAGATCACAAGCAGGCAGAGAGGCAGGCAGAGGGAGAGGGGGAAGCAGGCTCCCTGCTGAGCAGAGAGCCCGATGCGGGGCTCGATCCCAGGACCCCGAGGTCATGATCTGAGCCGAAGGCAGAGCCTTTAACCCACTGAGCCACCCAGGCGCCCCTTAAAAAAATATTTTAAAATGACATTCAAACTAGTTTCAGAAACCACAATTTGTTCACACGTATCTCAGAAGCAAGTTGAATTAGACGTTCAACAATAACTGATTTCTTTTAAGTTTTCTATTTCCAACAATGAAAACAAGAAATAATTTGGGAAAAACGGAGTGTCTTCCAGATGCGTGAGATAACAGCAGAGATCAGGGTGCCCAGAACGGGGCTGCTACCCACCGAGTGCCTTCTCAACATTGGCTCGGGCACCTGCTGCCCACAAAGAAAACCGAGACTCAGGGAACCGGAGGCTGGGGCCCGCCACCCGGTCCTCTGCCCCAGGAGGCAGGGCCACCGAGATGCAATGCCAAAGAGTGTGGTCTTTCAATATAAACTTAGAAAAAGCTTTCTTTTAAATGACCAATCTTAACAACTATTTCTGGTTTTAAATTTTTTCTAAAATACGTTTACACTTTCCTGCTCTCCTAAGTAGGACACGGGGGGTGCTGTCGGTGAAGGATGTGCTGTGGGGTCGGGGGCGCTCTCTGGGAGAGAAGCGCCTGTATTGTTCTGTGAGCTCAGCTACTGAACTCATCGCCACCAACATCCACTTCTCCTCGGCCCAGGGACACAGAGACAGAGACTGAGCTCTGGTTGGAAGCGGCGAAAGGTGAGGGCAAGGGTGCCGGGAGGCCAGGCACCTGAGCTGCCCTCATGGAGGAGGTGCCCTCCTCTCTCTGTGGAGAGCCAGTGTGCAGGGAGGTTAGCCCTGTTTGAAGGGGGCCCCAAGGGCTCAGGAGACAGCCGGGCTCAGATGCCCTCTGTGACTCTGAGTAAACCAGCGAGTCCCCCACAGGGCCAGGTGCAAACTCTGTGAGGTCACGCTGGGGGCACGCTTGCACAAACCAGAAGAGAGGCTCGCGGAGCCCCCGACCAACTAAACTAGAAAAGAGCAGAGAGGGGAAACAGGATGAAGGACTTCGAGAGCAAGAAGTGTCTGGGAAGAGTGGACGTTTCTCCGGAGAGCCCTGCCGGAGCATAAACCCTACGTCCACCCTGAAAGGAAAGCCACCTGCCAGTCTGAACTGGACTGAGCAGAGCCCACGCAGCCCTGGCTAGACAGCAGGGGACCCCGAGGGATCCCAGACCCCACCCTGCCCAGCCTCAGGTCATATGAGGAGAGCTACAAGACTCCCGAGGACCAAGCCCATGAAGGAGCGGGGCTGACGGCACAGCCCTGCCGAGCTCATCTGACAGCAGTGCCTGTCGTCTGGGGTTGCAGCCGGCACCTCTCTGGAAGCATCCACAATCCCAGGGCAGAGGCTGTATCCTAACTGAGGACTCAAGCATGTCAAGGGAGGGACTCGGGCTCAGGCAGCAGGGCCCCCGGGGCTTCGCAGGCACATCTTACAAGCAGCAAAAGTTGAGGCCCGCTCTGTGAAGAAGGCCAGACTCCTCTCACCTGCAGGGAGGGGCCCGTCCACCAGCTCTAGCCTCATCACCTGGCCTCGCTCCTCCTTCAACCCAGCAGTGAACACAGGCAGGCTAACTTCAAGTCTTACACAAAAACTTTAAAGTGAAGCTAAAGGAAGCCCAATATATTACAACTGAAGCTAAGAATGCAAAGCTAATCATTCAGTATAAAAACTGAGGTGCATGAAAAGCAACTACAGCTTGACCTAGCATTAGAAAATGTAAAAACTCAAAACACAAAGAGAAAAACCTTAAACACTTTCAGAAAGGAAACCTTTAGAGTCAGACTGATAAAAGATTTCTTATCACAACCAGAGAACACCAGAAGACGATGCGGTAATCCTTCAAAATTCTAAGGGAAATGATTTTGAACCTAGAATTCTATACCCAGCCAAACTGTCAACTGAGCTTAAGTACAAAATGAAGACTTTTTCAGACATGTAAAAACTCCAAATATTTTTATCATCTACACACCAGATATGGAAAATGTACTTTAAGGAGTACTCCAGCAACACAAAAAAGGAACATATAAAATGAAAAATAAATAAAATTAAAAAAAAAAGAAAGAAAAATAAATAAAAGAAAAAGAGAAGAAAAAAACCCAAACAAAGGCAGGTGTGTAGAAAGTAAAAGAGAGTAAGGCTGGAGGTCTTTCAAGGCCCCCCGATCCTGACACTTGGGAGCCCCTGGGCACAGCATGGAGCCGGCAGCAGAGGGTGGCAGTTCCCGGAGTCGGACCCTCCACACGGTCTGCGGCGAGCCACAGCGTCAGAATCAACTTATCAGGAAAGCACATAAAACAACAAGCTATAGAACAGTGGGGGTTATGCATCCTAAACAAAACCCCCGCAGGGGGAGCGAGAAGTGCCATGCTCAGCACCTTGTGGCCGAACATTTCCTCGTTCGTGGTGCGTGCCCACCAGCGCTACGTGGGTTAAACCAACTAAGAACCAAACAACGTTCACTGCTTCTAGGCTGTGGGCCTTCGTGTTTCACTGTGGACCCTTCTGTGGGCCTGCATTTCTTCTTATCACACGCTAGTTTTCAAAACAATTGTTACTACTCAAAGCAAACATTTGTGAGCATAAGAAAATGGTTTTTTGTCGCGTACGCAGGCTGTAGGGCTGGTTTATATGGAAGGTTGGGACAAAGGGTGCTGAGGGGCTGTACACTATTATGGCTTACAACAGGCTCGATCAGGAGCCCAGGGCCCTCTGCTCTCAGCCCTGAGCAAGATGCCAAAGAAGCACCCAGAAGCTACAGATTGCTTTTCAATACATCAGAGATACAAAAATCCTAAAGGAAACTGAATAATTGTATTGTACAAAAATACTATCATGTCATTGCTGATAGTTCCAGCACTTACTCTGATAAATATGTGAGGAGAAAAAAAAAGTAATCTCCTTAACAGATACCTAAGACACATTTAATAAAATTCTACACTGAACCCTCGTTTTCTGAAGGCTTACTAAGTTAGGAACCACAAGTTAACTCAAGAAAGGTACCTGTCAGAAAGCAATAGTACATATACTTAACACTGAAACACCAGGAACATTCCCTCTATGTCAGGAACAATATAAGGATTCAATAATAGGATTCCACATTGTTCTTCTAGACTTTTTATCCCAGTAAAAAAGAAAAATGGGAAAAGTATAAATTAGAAAAAAGGAATAAAACAATAACATCTCTTCAGGATTAGGTTGCTTAAATACAAGTTCAGAGAACTATCGAACTCAGTAAGAAACCGAGTTGGAACAGAGAGGGCACGAACAAACCAGTAATCCGCCGCCTACCGAATCCCAGTACTAGAAGCGCCTTCGAAACAGAAGAAAATTATGACTCTGAGCACCTGATTTATAAAGTACAGGCACCTCTCCAGGAGGGCAGGAGGCTGTGCGCTGGCACGGGAGGAACCCAGACACCACAGTCCAGGGCTCACCTGGGGAGCACTCTGGGGTTCTGTTCAGGGGGGCTGACTGTCCACCCTTCCCTCCGTTACTGGAAGCAAAAGAACATCAGGTCCCACCCCGTCGTGGCGGGCAGGGGCTGTCCCCACAGATGCAGAAGCGCCACTGTCTCGGGCCTTCCCCTTCTCTTCACCCCAGCCCCTCTGAAGAGGGGACGCGACTGCAGGCACAGAGGAAGACGGAGAAGCTGGAAAGAAGGGAGCGAGGAGAGCAAGAGAGAGAGCAGGAGGACAGAAGCCGCGCAGGCAGGTCACCTGAGGGGCAAGCTCCCTGTCCGCGAGGGGGGCTGGGGCAGCAGGTGGGACTGAAGGGGAAGGCTGTGCATCTTGTGAGGACATTTCTTCATCACACGGTCCGTCAGCCGCACGTGCAGATGCAGACACGCGCATGCCGAAGGGGCGCATCCCCACCCCAGAAATGTGCGAGGCTCTTCAGGCAGACAGTAAAAGACAGCAAAGGGAAACACGGATCCAGACGAAGAAGCGAAGACGCCTGGAAATAGCAGCCATATGGGTGAACGCGGGACTCTCCTTCTTCCTTCTCCTTCTTCCCGTGTCTCTCAAGTTGAGGCTCATGTCCTGGGGGTTTACAACATGGGACAAGAGCAGCATCGAGAGTGGAGGGAGTACCCACAGACACTGCTGTGAGACCCCCACATGACACGTGTGGACGCAGGCAGACATTTGGAAAGCTGAGCTCAGGAATAAGCTGACCCCAGACCAACCCCTGAAATAGCAAAATGGAGAATTCTAGCAACTAAGCCAGAACCGTCAAGGATTTTGGCTGGAGTTAGGCTTCCGGAATGACAGTGCGCAGACCCCCCAGTTTGCCTGAACCGCCTGAACAGACCCCACCACTTCCAATCTCTGGAAATGGCCCCAAAGATATACAGAGTTGAGGAAATACTTGCTGAAGAAAAAGACTAAAACTCAGGAAGAACAGTGAGAGTCTGTGGCACTTGAACCAAGACCCGGTCCGTCCCTCCCCGAAGAGGAATCCCCTCCACCTCTCCCCGGCGTGGGGTACCCACACTCTCCTGGGAGGCACAGGACATCAACACCTGTCATCCTGCCTACAGGCACCCCGTGCTGAGGCTGAGGCCCAGGCACGTGAGACTGAAGAGTAGGGCCCCTTCTTCTACCCAGCCCCCACACTGGCACAGGGCACTGTCTACCCCGGGTGTGGTGTCACCAAGAAGGGGGTCCTGCCACTCCCCACGTGCCTGGCAATAGGGTGTGGGGAAGTCTGTGGACAAGGGCACCATCAAGCTCTGGGGGGAGGCAGCTGGGAGGGGCTGGGAGACGTGGCTGCAGGCTTCTCAGTGTGGTCAAGGCCGCGGGACAGCGGGGTGACACAGCCAAAGCACTCAGAGAGAAGAGCTTTAACCAAGAATCCTACCTCCAGAAAAGCTATCTTTCAAAAATAAGGAGAAATTAAGACATTCCCAGATAAACGAGTGCTGAGGGGGCTCTTCCCTAGCAGGCCTGCCCTTACAAGAAATGCTAACGGGAGTCCTTCAGGCTATAACAAAGGTGCACTGGACAAGAACTCGAAACTACACAAAGGAGTCAGAGACACTAATATAGTTTACTACATGAATAAATATAAAAGCCAGTGTTGTTCTATTTTTACCTTGAATTTTTTCCTGTCTGACTTAAAAGACAAATACATTGAGCAATGATTATAAATCGATGTCAATGGCACACAATCTCCATGTAAACTGTGACAACGTGAACTGGGAGGTACAGAGCTGTGGGGGACAGAGCCCTATACACTATTGGAGGTAAGTTGGTGTTAATTCAAACCAGGTTGTTATAAATTTAACATATTAATTATAATCTCCACAGTAAGCACTCCGAACATGACTTACAAATACGAGCAATAGGAAACTAAAAGGGAATCAAAATGACACATTAGAAATAATCAACTAAGCACAAAAGAAAACACTAATGGAGGGGTATGGAAAAAAAAAAGACGTAAGATGTACAGATAAAAACAAGATGGTAAAGGCCTCCTTTGTCATTAATTACTTTAAACATAAATGGATTAAATACTCCAATTAAAAGGCAAAGGTTGGGAGAATGGATTTTAAAAACACATGATCCATTTAAATACAGTCTATAAGAGATTCAGCTTAGATCCAAAGCAGAGGGGAGTTAAAAGTGAAAGGATGGAAAAATATATTCCATTCAACTAGTGACCCAAAGGGTACAGGAATGGTTGATTATTCTGATACCAGGCAAGATAAATCTTAAGTCAAAATTGTTACTAGAAACAAAGGACATTCTAGATTGATAAAAGGATCAATCAAGAAGACATCACAATTATAAAACTACACTCATCTAACAAGAGAGCTCCAAAATAAATGAAGCAAAAACTGACAGAATGAAAGAAAGAAAAAGACAGTTTTGGGGTGGGGCGCCTGGGTGGCTCAGTAGGTTACAGCCTCTGCCTTCAGCTCAGGTCATGATCTCACGGTCCTGGGATCGAGCCCCGCATCAGGCTCTCTGCTCAGCGGGGAGCCTGCTTCCCCCTCTCTCTCTGCCTGCCTCTCTGCCTACTTGTGATCTCTTTCTGTCAAATAAATAAATAAAATCTTTAAAAAAAAAAAAAAAAGACAGTTTGGGGGCACCTAGGTGGCTCAGTCAGGTAAGCGTCTGCCACAGGTCAGCACAGGTCACAATCCCAGACTCCTGGGACTGAACCCCACATTGGGCTCCCTGCTTAGCGAGGAGTCTGCTTCTCTCTCTCCCCACCCTCCTGTGCTCTTTCTCACTATCTCTCTTTCTCAAATGGATGAATTCTTTAAAAAAAAAAAAAAAAAAGACAGTTTTACTATAATAGTTAAAGATTTCAACACCCCACTTTCAATAATGGATGGACCATCTAGACAGAAGAGCAGTAAGATAATAGGAAACTAAACATTATAAACCAGCAGACCTAACAGACACATACAGATGCTCTATGCAACAGTGGAATATCCTTAAATATGTTCTTAGAATATGCTTAGATATTCTTAGAGATATAGTCCTAGAGATAAGTGAAGATGAAAGCACAACACACCAAAACTTACAGGATGCAAAAACAGCAATGCTCAGAGAGAAATTCATAGTTATGAATGCCTGCGTAAAAGAGATCTCAAATCACTAACCTAATTTTAGATGATAAGAAGCTAAAAAAGAACAGACTAAGCACACAGCTACCAAAGGAAGAAAATAATAAAGATCAGAAGAAAAATAAATGAGATAGAAAGTGAAAAGAGAGAGAGAGAGAAATGAAATGAAACATTGGTCCTTTGAAAAGATCGACAAAATTGGCAAACTTTCGGCCAGACCAAGAAAAGAGAGAACTCAAAGTACTGAAATCCAAAATGAAAGTGGGTACCTTACTACTGACTAACAGAAATTTATTTTTTTTTATTTTTTTTTAAAGATTTTATTTATTTATTTATTAGGAAAGAGAGAGAGTGAGAGAGAGCATGAGAAGGGAGAAGGTCAGAGTGAGACGCGGACTCCCCATGGAGCTGGGAGCCCGACGTGGGACTCGATCCTGGGACTCCGGGATCATGACCTGAGCCGAAGGCAGTTGCTTAACCAACTGCGCCACCCAGGCGCCCTGACTAACAGAAATTTAAAAGGATTCTAAGAAAATACTACAAACAACTGTGTGCCAACCAATTAACCTACATAAAAGGGACGATTTGTCGAAACACATAAACTACCAAATGTGACTCAAGAAGAAATACAAAATCTGAACATACCTATAACAAATAAATAGATTGAATCATTAATTAAAACCTCCCAACAAAAGGGCCACCGGGGGGCTCAGTTGGTGAAGCGTCTGCCTTTGGCTCAGGTCATGATCTCAGGATCCTTGGATCGAGCCCCACATCAGGCTCCCTCCTCAGTGAGAGGCCTGCTCCTTGCTCTCCCACTCCCCCTGCTTGTGCTCCCTCTCTCGCTGTCTCTTTCTCTGTCAAATAAATAAATAAAATCTTTAGGAAAAACAAAAAACAAAAAAACCAAATCAAAAAAACCTTCCAACAAAAAAACCTTCTAATCAGATGGCTTCGCTGATGAATTCTACCAAACATTTAGATAATAACACCAATCTTTCCCACTCTTCCAAAAAAACAGAAAAGGGGGCAACACTTCATTCATTTGGTGAGGCCAGCATAGCCAAAGACATCACAGGAAAGGAAAACCACAGGCCAACACCCCTCACAGATACAAACGCAGAAATCTCCACAACAGAGACAAGCCCACATACGGAACGCGGATGAGCGGTGGCGCAGGGCAGAGGGGGCAGGGTACGGAGGGCCATGACCACAGAACACCTGGTCCCTCTCTGGAGGGAAGGAAATGTTCTTAAACCGACGGGGGGGGGGGTGCCGCACAGATCTGTGAACACATTAAAAACCACAGGACTATATACTTTGACAGGTAACTGTGTGACATAGGGATAAAGCTGTTATATTAAAAGGAACTAATGTAAACACCCAGTTAAAAGGTGAAGATTGTCAGACTGGATTTGCTGTCCATGAGAATCTATGGGGAGGGACTACCCTTTAAAGGAGGTACCCTTCAACAAATGGGTTAAAAGTTTAAATGTGGCCACACATTCAAGTTGTGGCAAATATATATTAACACTAGTCAAAATAGAGCCAGAGCAGTTAATAACAAACAATATAGATTTCAGAGCAAAGAAAATCAGCAAAATCAAGAGGGTTATTTCACAATGATGAAGGGTCAATTCTTCCTAACAACCCTAAATGTTAACAGTTTCAGAATATTGTTAACCCAAACTGACAAAAATACAGGGAGGAATAGGCAAATGTACAGAGTTACAGATTTCAATGCCCCTTTCAATCACTGAGAGAACAGTTAGACCTCAAATCAGCAATATGGTAGATTTAAACAAGAATGTCCTTGGCTTGACCTGATTCACATTTATGGAAAACTCCATCCAACACCATGAGCTACACAACGTTCCCAAGTGCACATGGAACATTTTCCAAGATAGGCCACACATTCAAGACAAAGTATGTTCTCTTACTCCAGAGGAGTTACATGAGAAATCAGTTAACAGAAAATACCTGGAAAACCTCCCACAAATTGGAAACTAAATAACATACTTCTAAATAATCTATGAATAAGTCAAAAGAAAATTAGAAGGTGTTTTGAAACAGAATGAAAATGAAAAGAACATATCGATGCTGCTAAAGTGATAGTAAGAGGGTAAAAGGGGAATTTATATCAAGAAATGCCTATATCAGGAAACAGTCAACCGAACCAAAAGACAACTGACAGAATGGGAGAAGATATTCACAAATGACATATCAGATAAAGGGTTAGTATCCAAAATCTATAAAGAACTTCTCAAACTCAACACTCAAAGAACAAATAATCCAATCAAGAAATGATTGGATCCGCCCAAAAAATGGGCGGAAGATATGAACAGACATTTCAGTAAAGAGGATATCCAAATGGCCA
>CM052804.1:84559-112464 GCA_028533885.1 Nasua narica | reverse complement strand
ACCGCCCACGTCGGCCTGCGGCGCATGCGCGGACGGCTCCCCGCGAGGCGGGGCCGAGGTCGGGGCGCATCCTATTGGCGCGGAGAGCCATCGATCGGCGGGGAGTAGAGAGGAGCGGCCTAGAAGGGCCGGAAGCCCGAGGTGGGTGGGGACGGCCCGGGGACCGGGCGCGACTGGGGGCGGGGCGAACCCGGGGGAGGGGGAGTGGGAGGAGGCGGCCCGGTGGGAAGAAGGGGCAGGGGAGGACAGGGCGCACTGAGAGGCGCGGGCTCCAGGAGGAGGATAGGGGAGTGGGCGGGTCACGGGGGAATGGGGAGGGGCGAACCCGCGGGGAGGGGCGGTGCTTGGGGCGGGTCAGTGAGGAGGGGAGGGCCGTGGAAGGGCAGGGTTCAAGGAGAGGGGCGGGCTCCGGGGGGCGGGGGGAGAGGGTAGGGGAAGGCCCAGGGAGGGGTAGACGGGGTAGGCTGGAGGCAGGGAGGGTTAGGGGAGCGGGCTCAGGGAAGGGCGAGGACGGGGAGGGGGCGGTAGGGCACGGGGTGGGCCGTGGGGAGGGCAGGGGGCCTGGGGGAGGGGAAGGGAGAGCCCGGGCAGGCAGCGCTGCGCCCGGGGTTCAGAAGGCGGCGTCTCGCGCTCCGGGGCCTGGGCAGCCCCAGTGCCCCGCGAGTCCTCCTCTCCGCCCTGGCTCTGGGCCTCCGGCCCCCTGCTCTCACCTGAGGGGTTAACCCCTCCGAGGGCCTCGGTGAGATAACTGTTATAAACGTACTGGGGCCACGGAGAAGGCGGGGTTTGGGAGCGAGGACCACGCTTTACCGTTGCTTACAACTCAAAATCCAAACCTGGTGACCTTTCACATACCGTTTTTAGAAGAAAGCAAGCAGGTGATATGTCGTCTGATTGACCCGACAAAGGACAAGGAGAAGCCTGGCAGGGGGGTGGGGTGGACAAGGACTCCTGAGCTGTCCCCAGCAACGAAGGGGTGCAGGGGGCGGGGCCTGGCCGAGCCCGCGGGCTTCTGCCCCAGGAAGAGAGGGGCTGCCCCGGCTGGCTGCGGTGTGGGCTCCTTAGAACACCTTCCCACAGGTGCCCCTCCAGCTCTGCCCGGCAGAGGCCCCGAAACCCTCGCCCAGCGGGGTCGGGTCAGCTGTGCGATCCCTGAGAACGTCCGCTCCTCCTGCTGGGACCGGCCCCTGGGGGCCCACCGAGTCCTGCCCAGAGCTGGTGGAACCCGGCCGCACACACCCAGATTGTCCCCACGTGGGCTGTGTCCCAACGGACGTCAATCAACGACCAGGTTTGGAGCCACCCTGCCCCAAACTAGGATTAAATGCAAATCATTCTGCAGACTAACTATGAAAGCGAAGCCAAACCTCTGCAGGTGTTTTAAGCGTCGCTTCAAACATACTTTTTCCTGAACCCGGGTCTGTATTTGCAGAGCCTGTTGTACAGGTTGGAACTCAGGTCGGAGGAGTGAAGATGCCACCTTATTTACAGTGGGATAAAAGCGGTCTGGGAATTCGTTTCCAAGGACCTAATGTTCTCCAAAGGGTTATTTTAAACAAGTTGGTAAGAAGTCTCAGGGTGGCTACCGGAATGCCGGTGGGCTTGGAGCCCGCAGGGCCTCCGTGCGTGTGGGAGGAAGAGCCGGGGGCCGCCCGGGGCACCTCGTGCCTCCAGAATGTGGTATTGAACTCGACTCGGCTGCCCTGTCTTGCTTCCTGCACATCTCTTGCTGCCAGAAACTTGGTTTTTACTGCCTTTCCCCTAATCAGAGTTGGGCTACTATCTGCCTTTTGCAAACAGAGTGCCATGAGGCACTTCAGAAATGCAGGGTTGCAGCTGGGGGAGGGCCTGAGATGAGTCCCTTCTTCACAGGTGAGAAGATTCTCAACAGAGAGACCAGGCCCTGGGGACTGACCCTGTCTGCACCAGAGGGACAGAGGGAAGACCTGGGGGGGTTGGAAATAGGAACGAAGTCACAGGGCACGTGAGGGGCGTGCCACATGACCCTTTCCTCTGTTATAGCTGCGACGTGTGCAGGCTGATGGGTGGGTACCGGTCCCACTCAGAAGGCCTGGTGCAGTTTGCAGGGCCTTCACGTTTAGAAAGTGCCCAAGAGGCCCTTAAGACGCTGGTGTTGGGGCCAAGCTGCAGCGAGGTGTGGGCACAGGGCCCCAGGCCCACAGTGAGTCTTCCTTGAGGGCCCCAGGGAGGGATGAGTTCAAGCCTCAACCACTGCCGGGCGTCCCCGACAGCCGTGCTTTCCAGACCTGCAGGTGTGCTTTCCAGGGTTCCCGGCGGGATGAGCCCCAGCAGAGCTCCGGCGGGACCTGCCAGGACAGTGGGCCTGCCAGGAGGCCCAGAGCGTCCGGGCCCTTGGGAGGACCGTGGGCTCAGCCCGCAGGGGACGGGCTGCCATGGTGCCGTGGAGGGTCAGCATGTTTTCAGGGGAGCAGCCAGCGCGCTCCCTGACGACGTGTGGCGTGAGCTGGTGCGGTCGGGTCTCACGTTTTGAGGTGTCTTGGGACTCCCTGTGTTGGCGTAATGGCTCACCAAGGAGCGGCAGCCCATATTTTCTAAACAAAGTAGCCTGCAGGTCGTCGGCCTGGTGTGGACATGATCACGTCAGTTCCATGGTCAGCAGCCTACGTTCCTGGGGTTCAGACCTGTCGAGGTTCTGCTGCCACAGCAGGGACTCTGGCTCCTTCCTTCATCCCCTGCACCTGGTGGGCCCCTAGGTACCGGGTGCCGGTGCCCCAGACCCCATTGCTGTCCCCACAGCCACAAGCAGAAGTCAGCCACTGGGCGACTGTGGAATCCGGAACAGCACCCTGAGGGGACAGCCCAGCAGTGCCACCCTTCCCTTCTCCAAGGAGCACTGACTCCCAGCCCAGCCATTCTCTCTGCAGTGACCCCACCCCTACTGGGTGAAGGGGCAAAGTGCTGTCACGAGGAGGGTCGCCGGAGTTCTGCAGAGACCCGAAGTCGTGTCCCGTGAAGGAGGGATCGGGTGGCCCTAAAAGGTGCGCAGGGAGGATGAAGACCCCGCAGAGTGCCTCGCCCGTAAAGCGCACAACAAATGTCTCCTGAGGAATAATTAGTGCACGGAAGCCGTTCCAACAGTCTGCATGTTCTAAGACGGGCCAGGCCATCGGGAACTCTGGAGACAGAGGAAAATCCCGCTAACTAAGCATCTCCCAAGCGCCGGGCACCCTCCTGACAGCCTGGCGCTTGCAACTGACCTGGAGCCGGAGTCTGGGCTCATTCACTGGACTGGCTGCAGGAAGTAATGAGGTTCCCATTAGAGGCTGCATTCAACGCACAGCTGAGCAAACATCTGGAGTGGATTTGATGCAAGCATTTGAGTGTCACATTGAATGTTTGTCTTGGCCCAGGTGCCCAGAAAGCAGAGCCTGAGTGGGGGGGGGCCTTTGCAGTGAGGGTTTTTGTTCCCAGGAAGCTAAGAGCAGGGGAGTGAGGCAGGGAAGGAGAGGGCACCAGGACCAGTGTGCTCTGTTGATGGGGTCCCCACCACGGGCAGCTGGAACCCCTGAACCTTCCAGAGCTCTAGGGAAGCGTCCATCAGAGCACGAAGGGGAGAAGACTTTACCCTTGGTCTTGTCTCTGGGGTCGCGCCTTGGGTGGCATTTACTTCCCTGCACTTCTGGACGGTGGTGCAGGGACCCGCAGGTGTCCCCTGAGGTGCCTAGCACGCGGCCGGCCAGGTGCGGTCTGCCCAGAACTGTGTGCCTGGCTGGAGCCAGAGGCAGGACCCAGGGGACGGCGAGGGCTGAGGAAGAGGCCAGAGGAAGTGACACAGGGTGGGAAGGCAGAAGGCGACTTGAAAGAGGGCCTCTGCCTGCCGCCTGCAACGGCTCTGGAGTGATCGCAGCCATGTGCTCCGCAGGTCCTGGGAGGCACAGGAGGCTGGCCGGCGCCAGTAGGAGACGTGTGCCCAGCGCGGTATCAGCGGTCAGGCACCCTGAGGCCACGACTCAGCGTCCGGCCGAAGGCCAGGAGGGGCTGCTCAGACATCTTCCTCCTGCATTTTAACAGGAGAATGTCACCTGAGGGAGGAAGGGCTCAGTTACATTCGTAGAACTTGGAGCAGCGGTGGAGCCAGAGGTTCCCGGGTGACCTCAGTGCTTCAAGGGAGGCCTCACTGACAGCGCGGGACCGCCGGGGGCCTCCCCCAGCCGGCCTCAGCACCTGTCCCTGGCAGCTCACAGAGGTGAGGGCTGCACGGGCTTCGACACCCATCAGGTCCTTTACAGACGGAACGAGACTCGGGGCACTACTGCAACGCTCTTCGGACGCAGCCCCGCGGGCCCGTGGAGAGGGCGTGCTCACGCGGCGGCCGGGCTTGTGGAGCGAAGCCAGCAGTTTGGGGCCACACCGGGACTCTTCCTGGCTTCTGCTCCTTCCTGGCCAAGTGGCCCTGGGCACATCTTGGCCACGGCACCTGTGTGAGCTTCCACTTCTCGCTGCCTTGCTCTAGTCCACGCTGCGTGGGGGGCACAGCGTAGGCCGTGGTCTCAGGCTCGGAGTGGCCAACAGAGCCAGTGTCCACCCTGCACACCTGCCATGACTCCTGGGGGTCCCTCAGTGGGAGCCGGCCCCAGGAGGCCCTGGCCGCCACAGAACCCCCGCCTGTGGGCCCCCACCTGCAGGACCTCCTGCTGAGCCCCAGGCCTCCCGTGCACCCGCCGCTTCCCACCACAGCCCTCCTCCGCTGCAGCTCATGGCCTCGTCGGCCTCGTTGGTGGTGGGCATGCCCTTCTCTGGCTCTCCCGCTTCCTGGCCCTCCGCCATGCGGCCCCTTCCCTGCCCTTGCGTGAGCTCGTCTCCACCACCAGCTGCTCCCACCCTGATCCACGTTCTTCCCTTCCCGAAGCTGATTCCTACTCGTCCTTCAAAGCTGAGCTTGGTGCCTCCTCCCCGTGTCCTTCTCCAGTGCCCTGTGGCCCCTGAGCAGACAGCCCCGTCCTAACACATCACAGAGCCCTCCTTTCATTTCCGGGCCCCCTAGGCTGCTGGGGAGGGGCAGGTTTCTGGCTTCCAGTCCCCAGTGTGTCCGGTGCCAGCAGCCTGCAGATGCTCTTAAACATTGAAGGACCAGATGTTCCCTAACCCATAGGAGCAAGGACCGGGCCTTCGTTTATGATCTCTTTTCTGTTTACCAGGTGAGAGTCTGTTCTTTCTGCACAAAGAAGTGTTGAAAGATACTTTTCAAGGAAGTAGTATTATGACTCATCCAATGTAAAATGAACGCACGTCAAAGATTTTAACTTGTTAGCTGGCGGGGAGCCGGTAAGATGCCGAGCCTGACTAGGACGGCCCGGCTAGTGGGCACAGGTGGTGGCAGCGGGAAGGCGGAGAGACGCGCCCCCGGGCGGCACAGGCTGTGTTTGTGGTGACCTCTTCCACGGGCCGGGGGTCAGCTGCGTCTCTGAGGACAGAGCTCCTTGCACCCTCCGGTGAGGGGTCCAGTCACTCTGGCACAGACCATGCGAGGAGCTGACCGCTGCCGAGCAACGAAGCCCGGCACGGAGCCGGCTTCCCACTGGAAGGGCACCCAGCAACCTGCCGGTCGGGTCAGTGCCGTCCTTGCATTTCCCCGGTCCGGGCTCGGCACAAACGCCGGCTGCCTCCCTCGGTGCGACCGAGCCCCCGCGCAGAAGGAAAGGGGGCGACGAGTCCTTTTGCCATCAGCTCCTGGGAGAGGTGTGCCGGGGCCGGGGTGAAGCAGGGTGCGTGGGAAGGGGTGGCTCGCCGCGGGACCCCGCTCTGATGCTCTCGGGGCAGAGGAAGATTGGGGAAGGTGGGGAGGGAGACCCGGCCGGCCCCTGTGAGGAGCTGCTGTTCTGTCAGCTCACGTCCAGGCCTCCTGCTCCCCAGGCCAGCTGCGCACGGCGGTGCTGCCCACACGCGGGTCCCCAGGACTCGCTGCCAAGAGATAAGTGACCTGTATTTGACTCCCCTGATGGGGACAGCTGTCACCGGGTCCCCCGGGGCTGCCTCCCCTAACTGGATTTTGTTGGGAGCCGGTCCTGGTGGATCTCATGGGCTCGTCTCCGCCCTGGGTGCTGGCTGCCTGCGCCTACAGGAGCATCCTGAGGCTGAGGTGGCCTCGCCGTCCAGGAGGGGGAGCAGCCCTCTGCTGTCACGGACCCCCGGCCCACACAGCGTCCCTTGGGCCTCCTCACAGGGCCCCTGGGGACTGGGACTCTGGGAACCCGTGCACACACGCTGCTTTGGTTGTGAGAGCTCAGCTCCTTTACCTCCGACCCGGAGCCTCGTGTCTTCCGTCAGCCCCGTGAGAACGTGGCGGGCCACCTGGCTAGTGCCCCGCGCAGGGAGCCCTCCCAGCCCTGCAGACTCCGGCACGGGGTCCTGCAGACGCTGTAGGGAAGGGGGCCTGCCCTCACCCCTGCTGGGCTGTGGCTGCTCCTGGCCACCTCTCCCCGTCCGGGGACTCAGTCTGGGGACCTGGCCTGGGGACCCATGGAGCTTGAGGACACCTAAGCCAGGAGAGCCAGAGGGAAAATCAGCATATAACCCCCCCCTCCACCCCGCACATGAAGGGTGTATCCAAACACTGCCCCAGGCCCCCCAGCTCTTGGCCAAGACCCCACCACTCTGCCCCCGGCACGGTCTCTCCTCTGAGCTGCCGCCTCCACGGGGGCAGGGACAGGGCCTTTTTGTCCACTGCCCGCTCCTGGCGGCTGGCAGAGTCCCATGACCACGTGAGCCGGCCGCCGATGCAGGGCTGGGACCGGGAGGCTGGGGGATGAGGGGCGAGCCGGCTCTCCAGGCCCACAGGGTCCAAGCCGGGCTTCAGTCCGGGCCTTTCCCACCCCTTAGCCCACAACCGCGGTCAGACCAGAGAGTTCCCACAGGCCGCAGCCCTCACGCATGTGGTCTGTGCGTCTACACAGAGATCTACTTAGGGACCCAATGTTACCAAAATGACCCAAAACTTCCAAAATGCCTTTTAACTCCTCGTAGGCATAGACCTTGCCAAACTGCGGGTCTGAAATCCTGTTGGTTTGGAATATCTGGTTATTTGGATGAGGGTGGACAGTAAAGTCAGGTAGTAATCCAGGCCTTCCCGGAATCACGTGGTTCAGTTCTGCGGCCCGTGGGAGGGGCCCCGCCCAGCGCCCCGGCCCCAGCCAGCCTCCCACGTGCCTGCTGGCGCTGCCGGGCTCTCTACACGTCAGCTGAGGCCACAGAGCCGCTGGGTTCTGGCTTCTCGTGAGCTGCAGTGTGCCTTCACGGGGTGCCTGAGCTCACGCCAGGCCATCCTGGGGACCTCTCTGGGGGCTCACTGAGGGCTGTCCCCGCCTGCCGACGCCCCACCGGCTCCTGGACAAACAAATGCACTGAAGCTGAGGCCGCAGTCCGTCTTCGGCTCCTCAGAGAGGCCCCTGCGGCCTTTGCCCTCCGTGGCCACCGTGCCCCGGGCCCCTCAGCTGTCGTCCTGCAAGGCTCAGGGTTAGGGTTATTCTAAAGTCCCAATATTCTATTAAAATGGGCAGAGCCCTAAGCAAATGAGAATAAGTTTATTTTTTTTGAATCAAGCACTCAAATACAAGAGTATTTTATTGAATATTGGTTTATTTGTTTGAGAGAGAGCGGCTGGTCGCTGGTGCCAGGCTCTGGGCAGGCAGGGGTCCCACTCTGCCCTGGAAGCCTGGCCGCGGCGGCCTTCCTGCCCGCACGGCTGCCCAGGGGCAGCCTCCGTCCAGCCTCGGGGGAACCCACCTTAGCCTGCTCATCATGCTGCAGCCAGAACTTTCCCTGTCTTAGCCCCGAAAGTCTCGAGTCCGGAAAGCCCCTCAGTCCCAGAAAACTGGGACAGTTGGTCACAGTCCCAGCAAGAACCAGTGGCCAAGGCTTGGGGTGGACTTGGGGGGACAGGAGGTGCGACAATGTGATGGCATCCCAGAGAGCGAGGGGGCCGCACGGAGAGGGAGGGGGCTGGGCAGACAGGCCACCGGCAGGTGGGGGCAAGGACGCTCTGACCCCCAGGGTGCGGGGGGCCCTGGCCTCTGCTGGTCGGCTCCCTGGGGAGTTTCCTGGCTCAGGCCGCCTGCGGGTGACCGTGGGCAGTCACGAGGCTCAGAGCCCTGGCTGTGCCTGTCACCCTCCGCGGGGCGGCCTGCCTGGGGCGCCCAGGTTCTAGATGCCTGGGTTCGCTAACCACAGACTCAGGGACAAATGCAACCTTCGCCCCGACGGACCCGGAACTGTGTCCAGTGTGGGAAGCCCCCGAGTCCAGGCCCAGCCGTTTCCCCCCCAGTCTCAGCAACCCCACATCCTGGTGAGGGTGCCCTGAACCACACTGCTCCTTCCTGCGGTGGGGAGGGTTCCTTCTCTGTGTTATCTGTAGATCTGTAACGACACCCATTCTCTTGTGACGCGGGCGTCATTGACGGAGCCGGCTGTCTCTCTGTGCATCGGACGGACAGACGAGCTGGGAGAACCCAGGTTGGGGGACCCCCGGAGCTGCCGTGTGCGGCCGGTTCCCCCGTGTCCCGGCCCATGGAGGGCAGTGGTGGCGAGGGCATGCACCCCGGGGGCCGACGAGACAGGGTGACACCCGGCCCCGGTGTGGTCACCTGTTCTCCCTCACCAGGTGATGCGTTGGAGAAATGTCACAAAAGGGGGCAGAAGGCCACATCTGCTGGACGGGGTCGCGGGTGTCTCCCGACCCCGGCCCTCTCTGGATCGTCCCCGCCTGCTGGGGTGGCTGCTTTCACCCAGTGGACTCCGTGAGCCTCGCTGACCACACTGGCCGCCCCTGGCCCCTGGTGTGGAGGGCACTCCTCAGAGCGCCCTCGCCACAGGCCAGCCAGACCGAACCCCCCACCTGGCCCCTGCGTTAAGAAGATGTGTTTGTGGGGGCGCCTGGGTGGCTCCGTTGGTTGGGCGACTGCCTTCGGCTCAGGTCATGATCCCGGAGTCCCGGGATCGAGTCCCGCATCGGGCTCCCAGCTCCACTGGGAGTCTGCTTCTCACCCTGACCTTCTCCCCACTCATGCTCTCTCTCTCTCTCTCTCTCTCTCAAATAAATAAATAAAATCTTTAAAAAAAAAATAAAAAAAAAAAAAAGAAGATGTGTTTGTGTATATGAGGGGAGGGGGCTCGAGCTGGGGAGGGTGGGGGGAAGAGGATGTTAAGAGCGTGGGGCCTGATGCTTGAACTCACGACCCGAGAGCACGACTGGAGCCAGAACGGGGGTCAAGCTCAGCGGACCAAGCCCCCCCCCCCCAGGGGCCCCGTTCCGCGGGTCCTAAGTCACGTTTTGTCTGGGTGCCCTGAAGGTACTCACGTCACCGCCCAGACTCCTTCTCAGTGAAACAGGCCTCGAGAAAGGCCTCCAGCAGCTCAGAGGAGTGACTCTGGTCCTTTTGGGGGTGGGGGGTTAGGTTAGGTCAGCTCAGGTCAGATTTAAAATTACAAGAAACAGACCCAAGACCTGGGAGTGTAGCCTCCCCGGGGCCATCTGGGGGACAGTTACTTTTGCTGTTTGAGGTTTTGTACTTCCTACTTGGACATTTTTGGAAGCACAGGAAACACATGGGGTTTAACTAAAGAAGGCGAAGGGCTTCCAAACCTTCTCCTTCCATGGGGAGTGTGCCTGAGGGGACGAGCCTTTCCACGTGGGGGATGGAGAGCCGGAGCGGTCATTGTGAGCCCAGAACGCAGGCCTCATGCCCCACAGAGGGGCTGAGAGCCAGGGGCGAGCCCGGCTTGCCTACTGTACCGTCTGCGCCAGGCCCCTGTGGTGGGCTCTGGGGGTAGGCTCCTGCCCCAAGCTCCCCTGAGAACCAGAGAAGACTCTTCCTCGGAAGGTGCTGGAAACAGTGTGTGCTGGCCATGCAATGCAGCCTTTCCCCCTGGAAAACTAACGTGAGAGCCGACTGGCATCCTGGGGCACGACTGTGAGCTGGGACCCAGGCAGAGGCCCGTCCCTCTTCCCACCTCCCAGCCCTGGCTGCTGGACTTCACCCATCAGTACTGCGTCTTCTCCCCTCTTGTCCCAGTCTGGGAAGGTGACTGAGGCTGCAGGAGGGGCTCACCCTCCTAGGAGGCAGTGCCCAGAATATGGGGATGGGGGCAGGACGTGGTCCCAGGTCACCGGTGAGGAGCAGACCCCCACTGTCCCCGGAACACCAGGCAGGACGCCGTCCCCTGAGGACATCTTGGAGCGCTGATCACCCCGGGTGGCCTTGTACGCAGCTGCTGCAGGAGATAAAGCCCTTTGTCGGTTCAAAGTCCGCTTGAACCCCTACTATGTACAGGTGTTTAGCAGGTTTGGGGACCCAAAGGTGAGCAAGATACACCTGCCTCTGGGAGCTGCTGCCTGGGTCCCAGCAGCCTGGCCGGCCGGTGCCTCCCTGAGCACCACCCTGAGGACGGCAGGGCGGCCTCCCTCACAGGGTGGGCTGCACAGAGGAGGGGGTCGTCGCGGGGGGGAGGGGGCGGTCCTGTGCACAAGGGGCCCTCGGGCCCTGCCTGCACCCTGCTGGTGGCTGCGGGGCTCTGGGGGCCTGAGACCCTGGAGAGGGTCAGGAAGGCCTGCGGGCAGGCAGGCTGGGCGGTTGCCAGGACAGGAGACTGTGGACATTCAGAGTGGGTCACCCAGGGAGACGGCAGCCACCCTGCCCGCCCTCAGCTGGGCTTGAAAGAAGTGAGAACAGACGGAATTCAAAGTTGCCCACAAAAGGGCTTCCTGTCGACACCAGCGGACTTGGGCTTCTTTCTCCTCTGCACCCAGTGCCGGCGCCCCCAGGGGGACAACCAGGCCACGGAAAGGGAGTCGACCCACCAGCCCCCAACCCTACCATGTGTTTTTTTAAAAACTGGCTTTGAAATCCCGATCCTGCCTCCCAGGCCCGGGTGCCGGCCTGGAGGGCCCTGCAAGCAACCCCACACTTCCCGCTGTGGCCCCGGGGGACGCGGTGGGCGGCCCACCTTAGTGAACCCACAGTCTACAGTCCCCACAGCTCTACAGACACACACAGGCGTGCGCACGCACCACACGTCCACTCATGCACACACATGCAGTGCTCAGCGTGTGCACACGCACCTACAACCCTGACGGGAAAGCAGGGACACACAGCCTTGCAGGGCAGGGCTAGGAGGAAGGGCAAGTCTCTCTTTTTTCTCTCAGCTCCTTTGGCAGAATGGACTTTTTTCCCAGTGAGTGTTCTTCCTTTCATGGTGAAGGCATAGGACTGACCACGTTTTCATGAGCATCACTTTCTCGACGACACGCACAAGGCGGGCGGGCGGGCAGGGGGCTGCTCAGGGTCAGGGGGTGGAGGGAAGGTAATGCAGCCGCAGGCAGGACCCGCACGACCCAGGCATCCCCACATCCGAGGTAACCAGACGCCAGCAGCTCCTGTGGCTGCCACGGCTGCTTGGGGGTGACGGGCGCGGACGGTCGATGTAGGGGACAGAGGGAGGGAAGGGTCTGCGCTCCCAGGTCACAGAGGAAGATGGGAGCCTCGCCCAGCCCCAAGGCTCCGCGTGCTCCCCCCAGGCCGCCCACGCCCCGTGGGGTCCATACTGTGATGTGGTCGGGTGTGTGTACAGCTGGGGAACAGGTGGATTGAAGCGAGGACGGTCTTCCTCAAACGGCGCACGGAGAACGAGCCGGAACACGCCAGAGGTTACTGCGGGCGCTGCCTCTGCGTCTGGCCCTGGCACTCAGGCTCCCCTGGACCTGCTGGGCCCCATGGCCCCATGACAGAGAGCCCACACCGCGGCCTGGGCCTGTCCCGCGCCTTCCCCTGTCCCGGGCCTGCTCACAACCAGCGGAGTTTCAGGCCATTCGGCAAACGGGCTGCAGTGACTCAGAGACCCGCGCGGTGTGGTGCCTCCTCTTGGTTGTAGGAGGCGCCACCTAACCCTTCCCCTCAGAAGAAAGATCTCCACGGGGCCCTAGAAACTTCACCGGGGAAGGAGGTCTCTTATTCTTGCTGGATTTACTTCCTGCCTCTGACGGGCCAAGGTCCTACTCGTATGTGTGGAAGAGCAGCCGGTGACCGCGCCACGGACAAGCGTGGAACCTTGGGCAAGGGCGCGGCGGTCAAGGTCCCCGTGAAGCAATGATGACGCGCGGCTGGGGAGTCTGCGTCCCGTGAGGTAGCACCGTGAAGGGGCCTCTCTGGCTTTGCAGCCGAGCGCAAGCCGCCTGGGGGCCTTCCAGCCGGGGGGTGCACAAACAGGCCCCTTCCGGGCCAGCGGCGGCCTTCCGGGTACCAGGCTGGGAGTGATTTCCCCGAGCAATGAATCCACAGCCAGGCCAGTGGCTGCTGCTAGAGCCACCAGCTGCCTAGGCTGGGAAAGGCCCACGCTCACTCCCCAGAGCCCACTTGCTCGGGCCAAATAGGGGGGCCGGCCACCGGCCGGGGTGCAGTGGGAGTCGCCACTCCTGCACCTTCCACGTCCTCGAGGGCAGCACTCCTGTCTGCGATCCCTCCAGGGGAACCAGGCCGCTTTGGGCTTCCTGTGTGCCAGCAGAGGCAGCTCTCACGGCCCTGCTTGGCCTTTCCTGCGCAACGAGCCTTCTGCACAGGTCTGGGAACTGCCGTGGGGACCCAGCCGGCGCCTAGGGGTGTTGGTTCTAATCAAGCATTCTGGAACTGGGGAGGTAAACACAGCATGGGGCCAGGGCCTCGCCAGACCCGTGGGGAGACAGACATGGGCTGAGAGCCGTGGGCCACCTGGCCGCCAAGAGCCCTCGCTCTGACTGGACCTCCACGATGGTCCAGTTGGGTCTCTTGGGCTCAGTGTCTATTCAAACGCTGTAACCGGCAGTCCCGAAAGCTCTGATGATTCTCTTCTCCCAGCGCATGACTACCCGGACGGGAACCCACGCGTTCCTTTGGGGAAGACGGCGGGAAAGATGAACAGTGTCAACTTCCGGTGGTGTCCCATGGTTGTTTCTTGAGTGGACCCTGTTGCCCCCACTTCAAGGGGTCCTGGGTCTGTAACTAGCTTGGGTCTGGAATTGATGGAGGGCCTGGGGCTCTGTCTTTATGACTCGGGTCAGACGTTTCCTCACTTGACCTAGAACATCTCTGCTGATGCAGATCAAGTGAGAATTCATTGCGCTTCCTGTGTATTCACACCCTCAAAGCCACGGCCAGACAGCGAACACCGCAGGTCTCCGGGAGTCAGACGATTCTGACCACTGCCTGGGCTCAACTCTGCGGCCCCCCGGGACCCAGGCCCACCTTGCCTTCGGCGCGAGTGCCCTGCCTTGGCCGCTGTCACCCTAGGATCCAAGTACTCCGTTGTACTGAGGTTTCCCGGTTGAGCTGCCGTGGTCCCTTCTGTGGGGTCGGAGCTGCAGAAAGGGAGCACGGAGCTCTTCAGGGGTGCTGGGGTCCCCACAGTTTCGGTGGAAGGTGCGTCTCTAGGACACTCTGTAGGTAGGTGAGTAGGTCTTGAATGGCAGAGTCACTCCGATATCCCCAGCCTTTGGAACCCTTTCTCCGCTTTGGACCAAGGCAGCTCAGGCACTTCTAACCCGCTCTCCACGGGCCACCTTTCAGTTCACGTTTCAGCCACCCAGGCCACCAGAGCTGTCCCTGACCCCGAAGTGCGACGTTGACCCGGAGGCTCTGCTTAGTGAGCCGCGTCTGCGCCCGCGGATCTGGCCTGACCCAGTGTTTTCCTTGCACCGTATGCCGCAGCCTTCATACTCAACCCTCCACACTTCCGGGTATAAACTAGAAAACTCAAGTAGTTGTTTGGGAACGTAGCCCCCTTCCTCATGGGTCACACTCTGGGCCCCATCTTCAGGGCCTGCTGGGACCTCTGACGACAGGTCTCGAAGCAGAGGGGCAGTAGGAAGGGTCATAAACATGGTCTCGCAGGACAGCTGCCTCAGAGGGGCCCTGGGGCCCTCAGGCAATGCAGGGGTTGGGGTGTTGGGTGGGAGCTGTGAGGGGCACAGGACTCTCCCCCAGCATCAAACTCTTCACCTGGGCCTTGCTCACAGAGCCTGCCTGGAGGGGGTTCTTGAATAAGTGTTTCCTGGGTTCTGTAAGGGGTACACGAATCACACGATGACTTCTCAGGCCCGAAGAATGAGTAATGAAATCAGGTTGCCTCCTGGCTGACCTTGCCTATGGCATTTGGTGAGCTTTGGTGCACCGCTCTGGAAGCCACAACCGTGACCTGACCCTCCCCTGCCTTCGCCCTGCACAGGCCCCAGACCTGACCCTCCCCTGCCTTCACCCTGCACAGGCCCCAGACCTGACCCTCCCCTGCCTTCACCCTGCACAGGCCCCAGACCTGACCCTCCCTTGGCCCCTGCCTCAGTCCCCTCACCATGGTCTCTAGGGTTTGCTGAGCACATGTGATCAACCCCTTGGACCCTTCCCCAGGTCCCCAGGACCCCCACTCCCCATCCATCCCATGTGGGGCGCTGGGCGCCCTTCACTCTCCGACCTGTGTGCCTCAGGCCCAGGGAAGGTGAGGCTAACCTGGACCCCGACCACCGTGTCCACGTGGGCCGCGGACCCAGCGAGGGGACAGAGGGACACCTGTCTTCCAAGGCTGACCTGGCCTGGACCCCCTGGTTTTGGGTGGGACTGCCCATCTACATGGAGCCCCTGCGGCCATGGGACACCGGCCGGGACCTGCTCTCAGCCCCTGCAGCAGGCAGCAGCCCCCGGCGGCCTCTCTGCAGAGCTGGCCGTCCGGGATACGGGCTGGCTGCACCAGTGGCAGCCAGGCCACACCCGTCGAGCCCAGAACGCGGGTTTTCTACAGCTGTCCCCGCCTGCTTGCCTGGGCTGTCACTGAAGTGTGGCTCAGAACTGACCCGGCAAGGGCCCAGTCCCCTCCATCTCCCACGGCCATCCCCGGCTGTGCAGCTTCCCCAGGGCTGAGGCGTGGGTAGCACCTCCGGGCCGTGAGAAGGGAGAGCTTGGGTGGGCGTCACCCAGTGCACCTGACCCCGCGTCCCCAGGGCCTCAGCAGGACCTGCCTCTCCTTTTGCTGGGCAGGGAAGGGGACTTCATGCCTCACGCACTCCAAGGCCCGGAGCACCCCCATTCCTGCTTCTGCTCCAATGCCCGGTTCCTGGACTCACGGGTGCTGACCGGCCATGGTGCGTGGACACAGAGGCGCGGGGGGCCGGAGATGCCCCCCCCACCGGCACCAGAGATACTGGCGGGGAATACCGCACCCTCCAGGGTCCCCTGCCGGCGATGATGGTCTCTGGCACCACCAGTGAGTCCCCGGCGGAGGGGAGGGGGGGGCTGTGTTTCTTACACTGCATGTTTTAGAGACAACAGGGAAAACATAAACTCTCCCCTCAGTGTGCTGAGGGGTCCTGTCTCCCCGTGAAGCTCCAGTGGGTGCTCACGGTACCGGACAGCGTCTCCCTTCCACACTGTCCTGGCCGCTGGTGACTCCGCGGCTATGCAGGGGCAAGGGGCGCGGCCTCTGCGACTTTCCAGTGGTCAGATGGGGGGCTCAGTCAGTTCAGTGGCCAACTCTTGGTTTGGGCTCAGGTCATGATCTCAGGGTCATAAGATCGAGCCCCGAGTCAGGCTCTGTGCTCAGTGTGGGTGGGGTCTGCTTAAGGTTCTCTCCCTCTGCCCCTCCCCCTACTCACGTATGTGCTTTCTCCCTCTAAAATGAATCTTTTAAAAAATTATTAAAAACAAAGAAAATGTATAAATGTGTTCACACATAACACACGGAGAAGCACCAACTCTATCAGCTGCTGAGGCAGAGGGTCTCAGTGCCAGGGATGCTGGACACTCACGCAGCCTCAGACTTGCCACCTGCACGGCAGGGACAGGAAATGGTAATTGTTGTGTCAGACACTCCCCTGCCCTGAGGGCAGCGGGATCCGGAGCTGAGTCCTTTCCTCAGAGGCTGGTTCAACCAAGTGACGGAGCTGGGAGCAGCCCAAGTGGGCTCTACAGGGAGGCTCGGGGAGCATCTAAAGGGACCGTATAAGGGTGCACACATCTGACCGACCATACCAGACGCTCCGGGTGTCGAGCCATCATGTCCCCGTCACACAAACTCACCTTCTACTGCAGTTAGTCCCTCTGGGGTCCACCGTGTGGAGGCGGGGGCCCTCCTCCCTGGGGGCGGGGTGTGCTGCCTCGAGGGAGTCTGGATGCAGAGGCATTCCGCTGGTCTGACGGCTGTGCGATCAGCACGGGTCAGCACCCTGGGGCCAGCGGTCTGTTCGGGGCCGGCAGAGAGAGGCGCCGTCAAGATGCCAAGGCCCGAGGTGGCTGTAGTGATGGCAGGGTGCGAGGACAACCCTGTCACCTCAGCCGTGCCCCACAGCTGAGCCCTAGACCAACCCAGGCCGGTCACCACACACCTGGTGGGTTGGCCTGGACGCACCCAGGCCCAGCGCCCGGCCCCATGGGCAACGGCTGGGGGTGGAGCCCCTCAGTTCCCACCCCGGCTGGCTGCCCACTTTCTCCCTCCTCCCTGTCTTTGCACAAACAGCAGACCGTGCTGGCAAACTAGGTTAGGGAGGCAGTTAGGTGAGGGTTACCGGGTTGAGACTGGCTGGCTCGGCTTACGTCTAATTACATGTTGCTCGCTGCAGTTGCTAAACGTAAATCACAAGCGTTTGACCACAATTACAGTAATTATGTCCCTATGCGAAGGTCAGCAAAAAACGACCTCAGAGGGGAAGCGGTGTGACAGCAGTGACTCGGGAGGCGGGGGTCTGAGCAGGGAAGGCACTGGCTCATGCTTGACCCTCCCTCTCTGGGGTTTTCATATGGGCGGCAAAGGGCAAGGTGGAGACGGTGATCAGAGAAAGTTTCTGAATAAAAGTGTTTACATGGTTCGATGATGTTAGTGGCTCGAAGAACTCGTGCCGTGGGGAGCACGCTGGGGAGCCGGCCCCACACGAAGGCCCCAACGCCGCCAAGAGCCAGGGTGACATCCTGACACCTGAGTCGGATCTACAGAGCCGGGCCTGTGACGCTCACCTGGGAGAGGCTTTGTGTGAGGACGTCACGAAGCTGACATCACCCTGAGAATTGAGACACCCCCCACTTGGCAAGTGACTGAGACTCAGAAAGAGACCCCGAGCAGGGAGGAGCTGTGTCCGAGCCCGACACTCCGAGCCTGGAGAGGGTGAGCAGCCCCTCCAACCCCAGCCCCCGCGAGTGTCAGACACACAGGCCGAGTCGTGGGCCTGGGCACACTGGGGGCCACCGCTGCTGCCGTGGGGTGTGGGGGGCTCTCGCTGCCTGGCCACGGCCTGCCTTCCGAGACGGGCCCTGGTCAGGGGCCATCGCCCCGGAACTCATCCCAGAAACAGGCCTGGGAGGCATCTGGTAAACATTTCTTGAGTGAAAGACAGGTGACAAGGGAATGTTGATACAGGCCTGAATTTGGGCACAGACTTGCCCCACCCCACACATGCTTTGGTGGGGCCCCGTGGGGTGGGGGGGTGGCTACGTGAGCGAGCGGCCTGCACCTGTCCTCCCTCGTGATACTCCCCTCCCAGGGCGCGCTGAGTTGTGCTGGGGCTGCTGTCACCACGGAGCCCACGACTGAGCCCCGGGCCCTGTCCCCCTGGTCACAGAAGGGACTGGGGCAGGAGGGTGGGGGCCCGGCCTCCTTGGCGGCCATCAGCTGGGGAGGGGCGGTGTCCCTTCATGAGCAGGTGTGGAATGTGTCCCTTCACAGCTCTGTCTCTGTGACTCCAGCAGGCCCTGGTCTTGCACTCCACCCGCCGACACGGCCCCTGGCGCCCGGAGGACGGAGAGTGCAGGAAGTCCCCGAGTGCTGCTCTGGATGCCGCGATGCCCACTTCCTTCCCGCCGCGGGTGGGGCTCTGGGGCCTCTTGCTGGGTTTAACTGGAGAAGTGCTCCCTGGGAAGTGACCCCCAGCCATCCGCGGCCGAGCCCGCTCCAAGGTGCCCTTACTGCGGGGAGGACCCACATGCCCAGAGGGCGAGGACCCTTCTGGCTAGGACTCCACCACACAGGGCCTTCTTCGTTCCTGGCCGGGCCCCAGTGGTGACGCGGGGCAGGTGGCCCCTGGGCAGCCTCAGCAGTCACGGCCCACCTCACCCTTTGTCCCCAGGCCCAAACATAACATGCCCCCAGAGAGCCTGACACCACAGGCCCCAGGGACCCACTTATGGGACACCTCACTGCAGGTCAGGAGGGGTCAGCAGCCCCACTTTGCCAGGCACGCCCAGGAGGCCCTGAGCGCCGCTGAAGCCCAACCCTCCCCGGGAGCTGAGCGGCCCCAGGAACCAGTTCTGCTGCTGGGGCCCCACCCCATGGATGACTGGTGGCTCGTCAGCAGGAGGGAAATCTGGAAATTCCTGCTTTGGAGACCCTCAGGAATCCCGAGGCACCTGTGCCCCAGACGGCAGGGCCACAGAGCCTGAGGTCTGAGAGCGGCACGGCCAGGCCCTCCTAGGTCCCGCTGGACTCATCCAAGAACACTGTCGGTGAGCAGCTCTTGTTTTAATTGGTAGACTCACTATTTTAGGGTTATAGAAAAACTGAGCCGAGAGTTCCGTCCCCCATTATTAACATCTTGCGTTGGCCTGTAGGGTTGTTACCATCCATCAGCTGCTAGTGACACGTTACCGCCAAGAGGCTGCACCGTTCGGTCTCGAGTGTTCTGTGGATTGACCACTGCACGTCCCGTAGGTACCACTGTCCTCGCTTTAGGGAGGTGGCCCCGGGCACAGGCGGTCTGGCGGTCCTCCAGCTCACAGAGCCCTGAACTAGGATGGGAACCAGCTCCACACTGCCCCGGAGACGGCCTCTGCCCGCTGGTCCGTGAAGCCTTCCGAAACGTCCCTCAGGCGAGGAGCACTCCGTGTCAGCACCTGTAACGTGAGGGGCCTAACCCGCCCCGCCCCCGCCCCGGAGCGGAGCCCTGGACCCTGACAACTCCGTCGGGGCAGCTGCTTGACCCTGGGCGGAGCTCTGGGTGTGAGGGGCTACGGAGCTGCGTGGCCACGGCTGTGGGTTGGAGAGGTGGTTGCAGTTTCCAGAGTCACAACCAGCTGGTTCCTCTCCCCGGGGGCCCGGGGTGTGGTTTCACTTCGCCCACTTGTCACAGCACTTCTGCGCCCAAGTACCTGCAGGGAGGGGCCGGGGCACACACTCCAAGGCGGGTGGGGTGGGGGCTGCAGGAGGCCCGCAAGGCTGGAATGCACCCGTGGACTCCTCAGCCTCCAAGCTGCCCGTGGGTCTTGGGGTGACATCGCTTCTTATGCCTGGGCAGGACCTGGGGCGCGACTTGTCCAGTCCACGGCTTCTCTGAACAGACCCCTCCACCGGGACCCAGGGCTCCCGGCTGCTCCCGGTTCCAGCTGTTTGGGGGCTTGCAGACGAGACTTTTCCAGCGGGCGACGATTCCATCCCTACAGCCATGGCCGTTTCTAACCCTCCGGCCAGCCGAGAAGGGTACGGCACACAAACCAGCAGGTGGAAGAGGTCACTCTTCTCCCCACAGATCACTTGAAATTCCTCCCAAAATGTATCTTGGCTAGAAAACAAATACGAAAACAAGGTGCCTTTTCTCTGTCACTCGATGCTGTTTGAGGCTCTGGAGCTCAGAGCAACACGAGAGAGCTGGAGAAGGCAGAGAACCCTACTTCTGTGAGCACACGGGTGGCTACGCGGAGCTCCGTGGGTCCCTCCCTCTGCCCAGTACACCCTCTTCACCCTTCCAGGATGGCGACCAGGTAGGATGGCAGATCTGGGGGGCCCCATCCATCCTCTAGCCAGACCCAGCCCTAGGTCCTGGCATCAGGCCCCCGAGCCAGAGGAGGACACGTTTCCCATCCAAGCTGGGGCTGCTGGTCTCCTCTCGTCTCCCCCACTGGACGTTAGGCACACAGGGGCCCCAGTGACTACCTGGTGAAGGAAGCCACTCTGATCACACAGTACTCACCCCATATCAGCTGGGTCCTGCTAGGACAGGGGTCTCAGTGGGAGATTTTGGACACAGGGAGCAATATCTGGAGACAGTATGGGTTGCCAAACCCGGGGTGTGTGTATGTGTGTGTGTGTGTGTGTGTGTGTGTGTGTGTGTGTGTGTGTGGCAAGAGGTGATAACATCTAGAGCATAGGGGCCAGGATGCAGCTAAAATCCTATAGTGCACCAGCTGTCCCAGAGGAACCCCGTGGGAGGTTGGCAAAGTGGGTACTAACCCGCTCCAGGTGGGGCTGGTGACCCGCAGGCAGAGCTCCGCTGTGATACACAGGAGCTGTGGCCCAGAGCCCTCCGTGGGGTGGGTACTCCAGGGTCCACGGTGCGCTCCACAGTGAGTCGGCCCCATCGCCGGCCGCAGCTGGGCCTCCCCTGCCCCGCGGGTCGCAGAGCGGGACCGAGTCGGAACCTCCCTAAAGCGCACTCCGATTCTGTGAGGGTTTGGATGCCAGGAGCATCCCGGATGGAATCAGGATGGTCACACAGTAGTGGCACAACCAGGCGCCCCCACCACAGCCCAGGGGCCATTCCCGGCTCCGTCTGTACGACGGGGTCACAGCACCGTCGCTGAGGACGGACCCGCGGGCCGGGCGTTGGCTCGGGTCTGCGTGCACTTGGGGTCTCGGGCTTCTTCTCCGGCCGGGCCGTGTTGCTGCCGGGTCCATGTCCCGCTGGGGAGTCTCTCTCGGACCCTTCTCCCGCTCCCGCTCCCTCGAGCGGCCTCCCCTGTCTGCAGAGCCGGCCCCGACCCCGACCCGGCCGCGGCTCGCTGGGCGCGGATCCCGGAGCGCGCACTCGGGGCGGAGTTCCGGCGCGCGGGGCGGGCCCGGGGCGGGGGCGGAGCGCCCGGCGGGCCCGCCCCCCAGCTGAGCCGGGACCCGGACCGCGGAATCTCCTACTTCAGAGGCTCGGCTGGCTGCGGCGGGGCGCGCAGCTCTTGGCGCAGCTCCGGCGGCTCCAGCGGCTCGGGTGGCCCCGGCTGCGGCCGGGATGGGCGGGCGGCCGCGCCGGGTGCGCTGGGGGCGCACGACGTGACTCGCCAGGACTTGCAGCTCCGCCCGCCCGCCCGGCCGCGCCGGGCGGAGGGTCGGCTCGGTGGGCGCGGACGCGGGGTCGGCAGCCAAACCGGAGCCGGAGCGGGAGCATGCGGGGCGCCGCGCGGGCGGCCAGGGGGCGCGCGGGGCCACTGTGGCCGCGGCCCCCCGCCCCGGGCCCCGGGCCGCCGCCGCTGCCGCTGCTGCTGCTGCTGGCCGCACTGCTGGGCGCCGCGGGCGCGCAGTACTCGAGCGACCTGTGCAGCTGGAAGGGGAGGTGAGTCCGCGCGGCGCGACCCCGGCCCTCGGGCCCACTGCCCTCCCTTCGCGTGCCCTCCCCTCCCGGGCCCGCCGGCCGTGCGGGGGCGCAGCCACGGGCGGGGACTCGGGGGCCGGCTCTCCAGGCTGAGTCCTGTCCCCGTCGCCCCCGCCCCCGCCCCCGGGTCTGGAACAAAAGAGCCCGCGGCGTCCGGGTGCCCCGGCCGGGAGGACGCCCAGGGGGAGGTGCGCCCGCCGCGCGGCGGGTCAGTCCCGACCCAGCCGCCCACTCTCCCCGCGCCCACCCGGACTGGCGGAGGGCGGGGGTCGGTCCTCCGGCCCTTCCCGGCTCTGCCGGCGGCGAGGACTTGCGCGCCCCGGGCGGGAGGAGCCGGGCCTGCGCTCAGGGCCGGGCGGGAAGGGCCGGCGGGTCCGCGGGAGGGGGCCAGGCGCTCGGGTGGACAGACCCGGCCCCGGGCGCGGACCGCGACGGCGACCACGCCTGTGCGTGCGGAGACCCGCGGGCGGACACCTGTGCGCGGGCCAAGCGCCGGGCCCGCCCAGCACCCCGCACCCGTCCCCGCCCGGGACCCGGTGAAGGTCAGGCCGCCCTTGGTAGGGCGCGCGCTGGGCTCGGCGACCCCCCCCCCCCACGCCCCTCTGCTGTGGCAGCCGAGGACTTTTTTTTAAACTGAAGTGTGACAAGCAGAAAGGAGTGCAAGTCACAAGTGTGCGCGGGCGGGGCGCCCGAGGGCACAGCTCCTTGGGGTGAGAAACCGCCGACCGCCAAGGGCGCTCTGAGCCCCGCGCAGGCAGCTTGCAGTTGGAAAATCGGGTTTTTGTGCGGATGAAGGAGTTTGCGGACGGCCACGCGCATCTCCTTCTCTGAAACTGTGGGCTGGGGCTGCGCGCGGCTCTTAGCGTCGGGGTGCTCCATGCAGCAGCGCTCTGCCCGAGCCCCTTGGCCTTGGTGTCTGATGGGAGGCCTCCCGCGGGCTCACACCTCATGCTGGGGGTATCACGGGGTTATTTTGAGTGAAGACAGTTTTTCCGAGAAGGCTGGGGGTTGTGCCAGTGTGCTGGGCTCTGCGTCAGCAGGGCAGCTGCTGGTCGTCTTGGGTACTTTCGGACCCAGTTCTCTGTGGACACTGGCAATTACCCTGCTCCCCACTTTCCGCCCCTCCTAGGGCCTGGGTCCTGGGCTGTGGAGGTTGGGCCTGTGGTGGCTCTCCTCCCTGCCACACCAGCTCCCTGCACACGCCAGAGAGGGATGGAGGGGCTGGGGCTGAGACCGGGTTGAGCTCGGAGCTTTGGGGGAGGGTTGGCCCGGAGAATGCTGGCGCCAGCCCTGAGCTGGCTGGGAGCCTCTGACTCTGACACACTCTTCCAGGGCTGCCCTTTCCCCCGCACTGGTAATTAAACTCCCTGTTTTGCAGCTTCTGCTTGATGAATCAGTGCACCCCCAGACTGAGGTCTAGGGTGTCCTCCTTCCACAGATCAGAAACAGACTCGGTCCTACCCTGGGAGCCTGGGTTTCCAGAGCAGCTGACGTCCTCTCAGGCTCTCAGACAACTGTGTGCCTGGAAGGGGACGCCTGTCCTGAGGATTGGAGGGGTCTGTGAGGGAGGGCTGGTCAGAGGGCCAGCTAGCTCCTGGACTAAGCAGGTGTCCGCATCCTCTTATCTACCTGGAGAAGCAGGGACCCTTGCCTGCCCCCCTTCTGTCTCCATCACTGCCGACGCACCCCTGACCCTGGACTCCCTCCAGCTGTCCTCCACTCAGCCCGGAGGCAGAGGCTGGCCGGGGCTGCCACAGTCGGCGCCGGAGAGAAGACAGGGCCAGGCCGCATTCTTGGAACATAAGCCCCCCTTTTTGTTATCAATATGCTTCGCAGATCAGCTGATAGATCCTTGCTGTGGGAGGCTGGGTGTGCTGATCTGCCTGCCGACCCCCCGAACATTTATGACTTTTTATGAGCACAGAGCGGTGCGAGTCCCGATTCGCTGGGTGGATGCTGATCCCCCGATAGGAAGGGAGTCGCTGTTTATGACACAGGCTACTCACATTTGACAGGCTGGAATGCTTGTCTGGGTGTTTCCAAGCAATGAGGCAGGAGGTTGTGCAATCCCGTCCCGTGTGCAGGCAGGACGGCACCCTGATCTTTGTTAGGCTGTGGTCGGAGAGATGGACCATGAACCTGCCCCCCACTCTCGGCAGGGTTGTGGGTCCCTCACACCTGGCTTCATTCTCCCGCGGGGTGGGGAAACGGAAGCTAGCTCCGGTTACCAGTTACCGTAGTTGGTTTCTCCCTCCCTCTGAACGCTCCGCCCGACTTTAGTAAATAGGAGACCACCCCTTACTCCTGGTGCCTCCCGTGGGCCAGGCTGTGGGTGTGAGGGCTGTGGCCCTGCTGCCCCCACACTGGCCTCTCCAGAAAGTCCATACCAGTTTGGAGTTCGTTGTCCTTTCCATGACGGTGCCCCTTAGGTGTGTCCACCTGGGGAGTGACCCTTCCAGACTCCTTTTTTTTTGGAACAATGCATGAACCCAGTTTAAATAATCCCAGGAGCAGCCTGTGTCCTCAGCTCCCCGAGCCTGGCTGGAACCGCGTTTCCCCTGAACCCTTTAGCTTCATCACATCAGAAACTCGTTTTTTTTTTGTCGGATAAGCATGTTGCTCGCATGCTCTGTGAGAATCAGAGGTGGCACCATTGGTGATGTCACAGATGTGGCACATTTTTGCTCCTCCAGCAATTTTGCAGAAAAAGAAGTTTTTTCAGGTTTGCTGTGGTGCTGGAAACTTAGAGGTGAGAGATTTGGTCAGGTTTTCGGGTAAAAGCCGGACAGACTGAGCTCCTGGCTTCATTCCAGACCCGGTGGGGTCCCGGGCCGGGAGACCAGAGGGCCTGCAGTACTGGGTCGATGTCTTGCATCGCACACCTTGGTGTGAACACCAGTGTCGAGTGGCTGGTCGGACTCTTGGTTGTCTCCGTCTCTGTGAGGGGCACGTGAGGGGACAGAGCAGAGCCGCATGCTGGCCGTGGGCCCTGGCACGGGTGTAGACCCTTCCCTGGGGGCCAGCGAAGACATTAGGTAAAGGGGGAAGTCACGGGTGCCCTAGTTCTTCTCTGTCACCTGCATTTGTTCCTGTAGAGGAACTTTCAGTAGAGGGACTTAGGGATAAGTGGGGCCAGGTGTACCACACGAGATGTCCAGGCTGATGTGTGCCCGCTGGGGACGGCAGCCCAGCCCCCAGACTCAGGTCCGCCTCTCCCTGGGGAGCCATGGTTGGCCACCTGTCCCCACAAGTGTTCCCTCTGCCCCTGGCCAAGCCGTGAGTGGGGGGTGGACCTCCCCGTGTCCCCCTCCACTGTTTGGATCAGGTGACTTGGTGAGAGGGATCCAAAGCCTCTGGTACGGACTTTCCTTTCCCTGGAGCCCCAGGGCCCCCTCCCCCCACAGAGAGGGAAGCAAAGACTCGGACAGGATGGTTTTTATGGGAGAGAGCTTTGAGGACTGGTGTCTAGGCGTGGGGCCGGTGTCCAGCTGCCCCTTGAGGCTGGAGACAGGAGAGGAGGGACACTATGATAAAGTTTGTTTGGGCTGCATAAGAGCAGAGCTGATTATAGTCCTCGGTGTCAACCACTCACCATTTAGCCTAATTTTTTCACATAGCACTGTAATTATGCTCGTCCACACGTCTGTGTCAGATGAGCTTATGTGAGTTTTATTTGACTGTAATTTGTAAGTCTGTGCTGCGTGTGCGGCCCTGGTCGGCGTCTGAGGCTGAGCTGGCGGCTGGTGACCCAGGGCCTTGCGGGGGCGGGGAGCGGGGTCAGGAGGGGGGTCACCTCCTTGACACCTCCCTCTGATGTGGTCTGCAGGGTGACTGTGCAGCCCCAGCCTGCAGCTGGCCGTTGTATGAAAAGTGAGGTTTTTTGGAGCCCAGAGCGTGAGTCACCAACAGTAAATGCAAACCATATGTTACGTGTTTTCTCCTCTGTAGAAAGGGTTTCTGGTAACTCGCTCAGGCCAGAGCACTGAATATAGCATTGTTTATTATACACAAAAATCCCGAGAATGTGGGTGAACCTGTCTGAGATCTGATCAGAACCAACTTTCATGTAATAAAACACTCGGTTGAAGTCACTTGTTGAGTTCCAAGGCTGCTTGGTGGCTATGACGTAACCATTAACACAAGCTGACATTCGCGTTAAAATCTGGGGTAGAGGAAGCTTTAACATTTTCGAGGGTTTCAGTTTCTTGAAAATGTAACATAATGACTTTACTCCAAACCTGTTTTCACCAAGAGTGTAGCCACTTCATGTTTCCTATTTAATATTTATTAGGAGTGAGATGAATGTGGCACTCTCGAACTTCTCCTGGGAGGACGAACTGTCTACTTATTGTTTGTGTCTCTCTCCCTGAGGCTTCTCCACGGGTTCCCTGTGGTGTCCCTCCCCTTTGGAGGACCTTTACCTTACCTTTCTATCTTGCTTTGATGATATTTGAGTTTTTTTAAAATACAGTTGGCAGTGTGGGTCTTCAGGGTTTACTTTTAAATTTTATTTGTTTATTTGAGGGCACCTGGGTGGCTCAGGTCCTGATCCTGGGGATTTGGGCTCAAGTCCCGCATCAGGCTTCCTGCTCAGCGGGGAACCTGCTTCTCCCTCTGCGGCTCCCCCTGCTTGTGCTCTCTCTCTCTCTCTCTCTCTCCTCTCTCTCAAATAAATAAAATGTTAGAGCAGGGGAATGGGCGGCACCTCCATACCAGGACCCTGAGGTCATGACCTGAGCCAAGGGGAGACTCAACAACTGAGGGAGACACCCAGGGGCCCCAAGGTTTGCAGATGAAAAAGCCATCAAGTCATCACTTTAAGGAAAACACAAACATGACTATCTGGAAGGTGCTCAAGACGGAGCTCACCAACACTCCCCAACCCCCTAAACTGCTTACATGCCTAATTGGACCAAGCCTGCTCCCTGTCTTCACGTTCAGAGGGAATCTGCCGTCCTTCCCAGGCCTCAGGAGGTCGCCTGGAACTTGGGTTGGTGGTGGGTCCTGTGGCTGTGTCCTTGTCATGTTCCAGTTCTGCCCTCCCGCCGTCCTTGCCTCCACGATGCAGGGAGCCTCAGGGACACGGGCTCCGGCGCCCCCGGAAGGCCAGCACATCCAAGTGTTGAGGTGTCGAGAGCGCCTGAGACATGCGTTGCCTCCTCGGTCGCGGCCTGTTTGGCGGTGACCGTCTGGGGCGGGCCTGCTGGAGGGGCCTGGCCGGGGGCCCGGGTGGCGAGCCCTCCCTGGCATGGCCCCGTGCGGCTGGGCCCAGGGTCGGGGCTGCTGGGGCACCTGGGCTGGCCGAGGCCGCAGGCGGGTGGGCGCGTGGGCTGGCGGTGCCGGCTGATGCCTGTCCCCTCCGCAGCGGACTGACGCACGAGGCCCACAGGAAGGAGGTGGAGCAGGTGTACCTGCGGTGCTCCGCGGGCTCCGTGGAGTGGATGTACCCGACCGGGGCGCTCGTCGTCAACGTGCGGCCCAACACCTTCCCGCCGGCCCCGCGGCTCACGCTGTGCATCAAGCCTCTCAGGGGCTCCTCGGGGGCCAATATTTATTTGGAAAAAACTGGAGAGCTGAAGCTGCTGGTCCGGGACGGGGACCGCGGGCCCGGCCAGGTGAGCTGCTTCGGCTTCGAGCGCGGTGGCCTCTTCGTGGAGGCCGCGCCCCAGCGGGACATCAGCAGGAGGACCACGGGCTTCCAGTACGAGCTGACCGGCCGGCACGCGGGTGCGGACCTGCGCGCTCTGACAGGTGGGTGGCACGCCCTGTGGGGGGAGGGGCTCCCGGACAGGTTCGGGGCGCCGCCGCCGGCCCCCCGGGGTGTGGCACCCCGTCAGTTCGCAGGACCTGCGTCTGAGCAGAGGGCGCGGCGCGTCTTGAGAATGGCGGTGGGTGGGGGACCACGGTCCCGGCTCCCTGACGAGCTCGTCTTCTGTGCCGTGGGGGCTGTAACCGGAAGGGGTGCCCCCGGCCTTTCTCCTGACGTGTGGGTTAGCTGCGTGGTTCTGACACCAACCCTCGTCGTGGCGAGTCTTGGGCGGGAGCCAAGACTGATTCACGTTCCAGAGTTGTGCAGGGCCTGGATGGCCTGAACTGGGGGGCTGGTCCCGGTTCTGGGGCCATTCTGTGGGTTATCCCCATGAGGAGTGGAGACAGCGTGCCAGGAGAGGGGCTGTGGGTAGAGGAACCAGGCAGGGCAAGGACTCCCCTGAGGGTCCCGTGAAGCCGGCCCTCCTGGAGCCCCCCCCACCCTGCTGCTGGGCCCTCCCCGGGCATAGCTCTGGACGGAGGCTCTCAGCAGCCAGGGGGGCTTACACGGGGAGACTGTGAGTTGGCTTTAGATTGTCCTTCATTTTCCCCTTTGAGGCAGGTGGACAGCTTCGCAGGGCGCTGTGTGGATGGGAGTGTTGGTCTCTGAAAAGTCCCAGAGGCAGAGGCCAAGGAGAAGTGAGTGGCCCCCAGAGCTCTCACATGGCCCAGGTCTTGTGCCTCCTGCCCTGCGGCCTCCCCCCAGTGCCCAACTGCCCAGGTCGGACCCCCCCCAGTGCCCGATGGCCTAGGTAGACCCCCCCCC
>CM052804.1:20547-84059 GCA_028533885.1 Nasua narica | reverse complement strand
ACCCCCCCCCCCCGTGCCCAACTGCCCAGGTAGGACTCCCTCCACCCCGTGCCCGACTGCCCAGGTAGGACCCCGCTGTGCCCCCCTAGTGCCCGACTGGGGCTCACGCTCAGGAAGGTGACAGTGAGAGCTGCTTTAAATCTCAGGACCTGAATGAAATTTTAACCACAATAGTCTTTATCTTGATCACCAGCTATAGGGTGGGTGGGAGAGCTGGGGGAGGGGCCCCCAGCCTCACTCTTGGGGGACCTAGAAAACAAAACGTGAAAAAAACCTGGTCACCGAATTCGATTTTCCTGACTAGTGATTGCTGACGGAGGGTGGGGACGTGTCAGGAACTTGTTAGCACCGTCCGGGAGATGAGGGGCAGCGGGGGTCTGGGGTTGCTGGTGCGTCCCTGCTCCCCGGGGCGCTTGCCTTTCATCAGGGGACGGGCCCCTAAGCCCTTAATGCTGGAGGAATGGGTACGTAATGTGGAATGTCAGCCATCTGGCCGCGGTGACGTCCGCCAGGCCTGGCGGGCTCTCTGATGGCCGCGCAGCTCCCCGCCCGCTCCGGCGCTCACCCTGGTCGGGAGGGTCACTCTGGAGACTTTAGGCGGGCGGGCGGGCACCTGTGGCTGCAGGTGCGCACGTGCCCTCGGGCCAGGTGGCCGGGGCCCCGCCTTCTGCCTCCCGGATGAGTCACAGCTCCTAGTTTGTGCTGACTTGAGAAGAGAGGTTCCCGGATGAGCCGTGTGTGTGAGCCTCGCGGCCCTGGACGTTTCCGCGTGGGAGTGGGAGCGTGGTTGCCTAGCGCACGCTCGAGCCTCGAGCCCGACAGTCGGCTTCCTGCAGTGAATGGAGCGGCTCTGAGAGCCGGGAGGAGGCTGGAATGCAGATCGCCCCTCCAGGCGCTGACTGAGGGGTGGGTGGTGGGAGGTGACCCCCGCCTGCAACCCGGGGACTCAGGACCCAGGCGCCACGCGGCAGGCAGGGTGGGACTCACTTCCCCCACCCTGCCCCAGGCCCTCCTCCTCCTCGGGGACTCACCAGGTCACCCGAGTCACGCGGCTCTGCGCGGGTGCTGAAGAAATCTGGCAGGACACGAAAGGTGGGCGAGGGGCCAGATCCAGGGAACTAATGGGTGACGCTCTGGGGCCAAGCCTGGGACATGTGCTGAGGTCTCACGGGGGAACCCAGCCTGGCTGTCTGGGGGCCGTCCTCCCCAGAGGCCCAGCCTCCTTGGGAAAACGGGCACCGCCAGGAGCCCCTGCTGTCCAGTAGGGTCGGGCAGGATGGCCGAGGGCTGCTCGGTCTGGGTCTAAGGGGCAGAGACAAACCTCCTTCTCCTTGTTTTGCCTGGGGCAGCCCAGGAGGGCTTCTGGTTCCAGGCTGTGGGGCGACTTCTCAGGGAGCTGAAGGGCAGGGGCTCGCGAGCTTGGCCGCGTCCGCTGTCTGGGGTTGGGCTCCGGGCTCCATGCGCTGCCTGCCCAGAGGAGGCTTCCTTGAGCAGATGAGATGGAAAGACGATGGCATTTTAGACCCACAGCCAGAGGGGAGGGTGCCGGCTTGGAGGGCACAGAAGTTACGCCCACGGAAAGCGGGGAGCCTTGTGATACCAGGCAGCCCAGGTCCACGGCTCCGATGGGCTTCATCACTCCTCCCCTGTTAAAACCTGCTCCGTTTGGTGAGCTGGGGGTGAATGATGCCACGGGGTGGGCCAGGTGGGGACAGAGCTCTCCAGGGGGGCCTTCCCAGCTCAGAGTTTGGTGCTGGCTCCGAGGGGCTCGAATGGGCTGTGGGGATGAGTAGCCAAGGTCAGAAAAAGTGAAAGAAGCCGCACTATGTCCTGGGGACAGAAAAGGAGAGAGAACTGAACTTTTTCCTACGGATCACTTTGTTTCCTGCCTGGCGTCTCTGGCCACTGTAATTACGGGATAATTATTTCTCATCTTGCCCATCTCTGGCCTTTCGGGGTGGAAGGGTCCTCCCCAGGAAGAGGGAGGGTGGGACCAGGCGAGGAGGAGAAGCAGGTGGATTGGGAGCCAGCCAGCCTGGGCTGCGGCCCCATGGGGCCACTTCGGGGGACGCCAGCCTGCAATGGGCTGCGGCGACAGTCCAGGGAGGCCCCAGAACCTTACGTGGGCCTCAGCTCACACCGGCCCTGTTCTGGGTGTGCCCCCTTCCACCTGTCCCTGGCTGCTGCGAAGGCCCAGGCGGGTATCCTTGGCACAGTTTTCGCTTTGGAAATTGCGTGTGTCCACCTGGTCATCCTTCCCGCCGGCACAGTAGGCAGCCATCTGTGAACCTCTGCCTGGAGAGGGCCCCCCCACCGTCCTCCCTGCCTGCCCCTTAACCCTCACCTGGGTCCTGCGGTAGCCCCCGCCAGTCTACCCGACCCTGTGTGTCCCGTCTTCTGCTCATTTGATGCGCATTCCTGGGTAATCTCCATAAGATGTCTGTGCCACAGACACCCCCTCTCCAAGAACCGTGAGCCCAGCTGGCCTCACGGGCCCCTGCAAGGGAACGAGATTCGATGTGTCCAAAACCAGCGCATTCCAGAGCCTTTAGGAGCCCAGCTCTGATGAGTAATTGTTTCCAGATTGCTTCCCTTGGCGTCCGCAGGCTGGATTTTCCAAGAAGGTGACCTACACTCCGTAAAACTCAGAATTACGAGGGGAGTCTGCACGGTGGCACCCGTTAGCTCACACTGGCTCACCCAGGCTTCTGGGGGCAGTCCTGCGGGCGGCTGGCCACCCTCCCCTCGGTGACGGGTGTGTGAGCGGGCGGGCGCACAGGACGGGCTCCTTGGCCGTCCGTGGGGGTCCCAGCGCCTGTGTGCACAGAGAGGGCGAAGCTCTTGGACCAGGTGAATCCTGCGTGGACAGGCCGGGGATCTGAACGTGGGCTGTGGCCTGGGCCTCTCGCTGCCCACGGCGGGCTCCATGGCCCACTGCGTGGCTGGCCCCCAGGGGCCCTGCTGGGGCCCCTCCCTCCTGGGTGACTGCTCCGGAGGGGTCCCCGCAGGCAGGCTGTGGCCCTCGGGATGGACTGCTGAGCCGCCTTCTCCCCCCTGCAGGGGCGCCCAGGGTGGGACCTCTGACCCCTGAGACGCTCGGGGTGCTGGCTGGCTAGGGTGGGAGGGCCCACCTCTGCTGCGGACCCCTTGCCGTCGGGGCTGAACTGCAGTGCTGCCTCTGGAACTGGAGACCCCCGCCTCCCACAGCCCTGGCCCATCACTCCCAGCCCTTGCGGCCTACCAGGCTCCGTGGGCGAGCAGGGTCGGGGACTCCCAGTGGGCTCCCTCTTCGTGAAGAAAGGCCATGAGGCTGGGGTGTCACAGGTGGGCAGCAGTCTTTGGCACTGGGAGCCGGGTGGGCGCCCGGCGCTCCTGGTGGGATGCACCCGGCCCCCCCTCCCCCTTGTGGGTCGCACCCGGCTCCCCCTCCCCCTGGGGGGACGCACCCGGCTCCCCCTCCCCCTGGTGGGTCGCACCCGGCGCCCCCTCCTTCTGGGGGGGACGCACCCGGCCCCCCCTCTCCCTGGGGGGGACGCACCCGGCCTCCCCTCCCCCTGGTGGGTCGCACCCGGCGCCCCCTCCCCCTGGGGGGGACGCACCCGGCCTCCCCTCCCCCTGGTGGGTCGCACCCGGCGCCCCCTCCTCCTGGGGTTGATGCACCCGGCGCCCCCTCCTCCTGGGGGGTCGCACCCGATGGGCGGTGCTCGTCCTGCAGCTTCTCCTGGTTCCCAGCAGCCCAGGAGAAGCACCGGGTGCTGGGAGGGCAGTGAGTTGGGCCCTCCTGAGGGGCCTGGGGTGCAGCAGATGCCCAGAGCAGGATGTCGAGGGCCAGTGGTCGGAGACTCCCAGGGACCCTGCGCTGCCCCGGGGGGCGTGGACCTCCTTGGCTCCGCGCCCTGGGCCCCAGAGGGCCTCTCCCAGCTCCTGCTCCCTGGTGCCTGGCCCTGCCCCTGGCTGCTCACCCCGGTCCGGGTTTGCGAGGGTGACTGGCCAGTGTGTGGACAGGGTTAGTTGGCCGGGCCCAGCACCTGCCAAAGCCATGGATGTTCTGGGGCCTTGTTCCAGCGAGACCTCATGCCTAACCCTTCCCTGAGCTGGAGAATTTGTGCCAGACCCTAGGGACTCCGCCTCCCAGAGTCAGAGGCCTTGAAAGGTGCAGTGAGGGCCAGAGGTCGCGTCCTCCCAAATCCAGTGCTGGGTCACGAGCGGGGCCATGGTCTCGGGGAGGGTTGCCAGGGCTGGAGGCGCTGCCCCCCACAGTCTTTCTGGAGCTTCACCCCATCCGAGGAAGTGAGGGTGAAGGGCGGGGCGCAGGCCGGGAGCAGGCAGAAGTTCACAGGGCGAGGCCTGGCTTGGCTGGAGGAAGCCAGCCGCACCCAGGCTGCGGGGGTTTGGGGCCTCTGTGAAGTAGGCCTCCGTGGGCGGCGTCTGCAGGCAGGGATGTGGTCGGAGGGCCCGGCGGGGTCTGGGGGAGGGCCGTGCTGAGGCCCGTGGCTCGCTGGCATGAGAGTCCCACGGCATCTGCAGGCAGGGGTGCCTCCCACGCTCACGGACACCTTCCGCAGCCTTGGCGGTCCTACTGGGCAGTGCCCTGAGCCTCCAGTCTTGGCAGCACACAGGGGCCTGGGGAGCGGGTGATGTGCGAGTGACCGGTACAGCATTCTGGGGCGCTGGTGTGGAGGCCAGAACGAAGGCGCCTCTCCGCTGGGCCGGTGTAGCTTCAGACCAGCTCAGGTTGGTTTCCCGTGGGGCACGGGCAGGCCCAGCAGGGACAAGCACTGAGGCCTGTCTGCCTTCAGGTGCGCGTCCTTCACAGCCCAGCAGGGACAAGCGCTGAGGCCAGTCGGCCCTCGGGTGCGTGCTCTTCACAGACACATCTGGAGCTGGAGGTGCTGCTGGGTTGGTCAGCCCCCCACCCGCGGGGCCGAGGTCGGGTTCTCTGTCCTGCCCCAAGGTCAGAGCGCTTACAGGACCTGGTGAACTCAGATGGGGGCCTTGGTCCAGAAGCAGACCCCACCACTCCTGACCCTGTTCTCTGCCCACAGCCCCGTGCCGCCCTTGTGGTGACGCTGAGATACTGTTGGCCGTCTGCACCAGCGACTTCGGTAAGTGTCCTTAACGTCCCCGCCACGTGCAGGGAACCCCTTCTGGGCCTGGAGGACCTTCCAGGGCCAGCTCTAAGCTTGGGGAGGGGACCGCTGAGGACACTGGGCTTGGGGCCCCTCTTCTGCCACCAAGCGCAGCAAGAGGAGAGGGCTTCTCTTCCTGTGCCTGAGAGTGGCTCTCTCTACCCCAGGGGAGGGACCCGTCCATAAGGCTGGGAGAGGGTCCGGAGTCCTAGGAAAGGTGGTCACCGAGCATTTTCCTCCAAGCACGGATGCTCGCCTCACCTCAGAGCCCTGTTCTCTGGGTCCCCCGCGGATTCTGTAGCAGGAGTTCCAGGCCCTGAGGGTCCCGGGAGCTGGGCGGGGGCGGGGCCTGGAGCTGAGGTCAGGAAGTCCGCTGCCCGCTTGTGAAAGTGGCACCAATGCTCTCAGGCAGAGGACGGAAGCCGCCTGCTGCCTGCGGTGCTGAGGCCGGCCGGGAAGCCAGCCCAGCGGCCCGGCTCCCAGCACCCTCCGCTCTGAGGGTGCGAACGCGAGGGTCCTGCAGAGTGAGTGTCGGGGCTGGCCATGGTCCTGGGTGAGGGCCTGCTCTGACAGCCCCTTCCCCTCACCTCCTCCCACCGGAGCTCCCCCACGTCTGTCCCACCTGGATTCAGGTCCAGTGTGTTCCAGCTTCTTGAAAGGATGATGCCGGCGTGCTTTCTGGCCTCTGTTTCTCCCCACGTCTACGGCCGGGGGCAAACACCTTTACCCCGAACAGGGTCAGGGACAGCCCTTCAGGGCCTCATGTGTGTGAACTCTTCTTTTCAATGGGGTTTCCAGCGTGCAGAACCCAGGGTCGGCCTGGCGCAGATGCCCCCGGTGGCCCTGCTAACCCCCGCCCGTGTCCTTGCCTCCGCAGTCGTCCGAGGCTCCATCCAGAATGTCACCCACGCCCTGGAGCAGCAGGAGTCCACCATCCACCTGCACGTGAGCCGGCTCTACCGGCAGAAGACCAGGGTCTTCCGGCCGGCCCCGGAGGGCGGCGGCTGGCAGGGCCGCGTCCTCACGCTGCTGGAGTGCGGTGTGCGGCCCGGGCGTGGGGACTTCCTCTTCACTGGCCACATGCACTTTGGGGAGGCCCGGCTCGGCTGCGCCCCACGCTTCAGGGACTTCCAGAGGATGTACCGGGACGCCGAGGAGAGAGGCCTGAACCCCTGCGAGATGGGCACGGAGTGATGGGGGCACGGGGTGCTCTGATCAGGGCTCCCGGGGCTCAGGCCGTGGAGGCACATGCCACGGGGTCCCGGCCAGGGACTCCCTGACTGATGGAAAATGTTGTAAAATGCAAACTAAGTTATTATATTTTTTTTTTAAAAAAAGAAAAGTCCATAGGAAACAAACCCCAGTGTCTTAAAATGCCTTGTGTGCCATTTCGTACAGTTTCTCAGAGGCCCTGACGCCCCTGCGCAGGTGTGCTGGGCGCGGGGCGGGGAGGGGCCGGAGCCCACGGAGAACACCCGGCACCCCGCTTCACGCACAGCGTGGGTACCCTTCAGAGTTGTTTCTTGTGATGGAAGGTGACGGAGCCAAATATGTAGTTCTTGTTTTGTTTTTGCTTTTCAATGTGCTTTACTGGCCGTGGTCACTTTTGGGCTGCAGGCTGTTTCCATTCCAGAGAATAAAGACCAGCATCTGACAGCGCAGCGGTGCGTGGTCCGCAGCCCCAGGCTGGTGCGCACGGCCCTGCTGTGCGGTCAGGGCCTCTCCCGGGGGCAGCACAGCCGGGGAGCCCCACGGCCCTGTTGCTCGGGGCTGTTCACTGCGGGCCCAACTCCAAGTGTGGCTGTTACTCTCATGCTTCAGAAAACACCACTTGGCCTCAGCCGGACTGCACCTCACCTCCTCCTTCCACCCGTTCCCTTTAGCATCTGCCCTCCCATTCCTGTTAACCCTGATCCTGCCCTTTGACCGCAGCTTGCCCCAAACGCCCCAGGCCACGGCCATTCTGGGCAGCAGGGGGTGGTCGGCCCTGGCTGGGTGACCTCCACACCCTCGAGGATGAGCCAGTCCCCAGCTGCTGCTGTAAGAAACGACCACAGCCTGAGGCTTAGACAACACACAGCCCATCATTCTGGAGGCCAGAGTACGAAATCAAGGTGTGGGCAGCCCAGGCTCCCTCTGAAGGCTCTAGGGAGGAGGTTTTCCATCTCTCCAGCTCTGGTGGCTGCCGACAGTCCTCGGCCTGTGGAAACATTATTCCGGGCTCTGCTTCCTTCTCCCGTCTGTAAGTCTGTGTTCGAGTCCCTCCTCTCACAGGGACACTTCCCAGGATGAGGGCCAGCACAGCCTCATCTTAATTGATTACACCTGAAAAGATCCTATTTCCAAATAAGTTCACAGTAACAGGGTCTAAGAAGATGGGAATCTGGGAGGACACTACTCACCCTCTGTAGGGTCACTGGGGTGTCCAGTAATCAGACCTGAGCCTTCGTGCACATCTGTGAATCAGGTAACTTCTCACAAGCAGCTGCTGGACCGATGGGGGCTCTGGGAGAGGACACTGGTCAGCGAGCACTATACCAGCTGCCCCCAAGACTCAGGCACACTGTGGCCACAGGTAGGTGCTTCGAGCTAGCGCAGGTAGGCGTGGCCCGGCTCTGGCAGGCGTGGCCCGGCTCAGGCAGGCGTGGCCCGGCTCTGGCAGGCGTGGCCCGGCTCAGGTAGGCGTGGCCCGGCTCAGGTAGGCGTGGCCCGGCTCAGGCAGGCGTGGCCCGGCTCAGGCAGGCGTGGCCCGGCTCAGGCAGGCGGGGCCCGGCTCTGGCAGGCGGGGCCCGGCTCAGGTAGGCGTGGCCCGGCTCAGGCAGGCGTGGCCCGGCTCAGGCAGGGGTAGCCCAGGCGTGCCGCAGTTCAGGCACGTGCTGGCTCCGGTCTGTGGGCCTCTGCAGGTCACAACAAGAAGCAGGTGCTCCACACCTGCACAGCAGGAAGCAGGGCGATGACCTGAAGCAGAGGAGTGGTGATGGGAACAGCTCCTACCGCGGATGGTAATGCCGTGTTTATGCCGGGAGCAGGTGCGCCAGGGCTGCAGTTACCCTGTGGCCGGGTTCACACTGTGGGGTTTTCTGGGTGTTAACTCTGACCTGAGAGGACGCCGCGGGGGACGCAGGTGCTGCAGAACCAGAATTTCTGGTCTGGGTTTGGGTCTGGGTTTCGGTTTCAGGGCTGGCACTCTTCCTTCTGTCAGTTCAGGGAACCCCGGAGGAGCCGGGACCTGACCCCATGGGCTGACGTCAGGGGTGGACCGCAGCTCCCACTCACTGCACGTGAGGCTTGAGCCCTTCACGAGGAGGCGCTGTGGCAGCGGTGAGAGCTGTCCTGGGGGAGAAGTCTTCTTGGTGGGGTTGTGGAGGGAGAGGAGGGCCTAGGGGGGGAGTACCCCTCCCCGGGGTCTGCCTCTGTGCCTGGGGTGGCACTGGTGTGGGGAGAGAGGGTGGGGTTTGGTGCCAGGGGTCCAGCCCTAAAGAGGGGTGCCTGGGCCAGCACCCTCGACCTTGCTTTCCGTGGCATGGGATGCCAAACGGTGGAACCCCCGTCCAAGGCTGCTTGGTGGCCGGAGGGGCTGGAAGGGTCACCATTTCTGAGAGCCCTGCCCTCCTGCTACTCAGAGACTCCTGTGGACATCTGAAGCCACCACGTGCCCCAGCCTGCTCTGACATCGGAATCGCTGCTCTCCCACATCCATCATCGGGGAAGTCCTACACGGTGGAGCCCTGAGGGGCCAGGCGAGGCATGTGGAGGTCTCCAGAGCGTCCTTCTAGCCGCCCAGTGTCTCTGTCTTGGCTGTGGTCGGTCCTGGTCACTGTGTGGGACGGAGCCATGGGCACCCCTCTTCTGCTCTGTCCAGAGGTTGAAGGGGAGGTGTGACCCAGGCCCGCCCTTCCCCTGCCAAGCCTCACCCTCCAGTGTCTCCCCTGCCGTCACGCGCTCTTGCTCCAAGAAGAAGCCGGGGTCTCCCAGCACAGCAAAGGCTCTGCCTTTGCTGCTAGGCTTGTAGGGAGGCTTCACTTCCTCCTTGTGCGTTTCCCCAGAGAAACGTCCCGGGACGTCCCACATGTCCCAGGACACTGCCAGCCCCCAAGGTCAGCCAGGACCCCAGCAGGGCCCCATGTGTGCGTGCCTTCTCCTCCTAGCAGGCCCCGGGGGACATCCTTACTCTCTTGCCCTCAGTGGCATTGGACACCGTTTCTCAGCACTTCTCTCGAACATGCTGTTCGCAGGAGCCCAGGTCTGTCTAACTACAGCGAGATCAAGAAAAACAGATGCTTTCTGAGCCGCTCTCTGGACCACAGTATCTGTGGGCAGCAGGCTTTTGCGTTTACAGACTACGCGCTGTGCCTGAGTGTCCCTTCTTCCCTCCTCTGCCATCCCAGATGGGACACACAGGGGTGGCCTCAGACCTCTCATCCTGCTGGTTGGGGCTCCACAAGGGCTCCAGCCCTGGCACTCCGATGCCTGAGAGCTGCCCCCCCCATCTTGGCTGCTTGGGGAGTCAGGCCGACCCTATGGCCTCCAGCTGGGGGGTCATGGCCTGGGCCTCGTTTCGGGCATGGGGGAACCTGTCTGGAGGAGCTCAGTCGGGGTCTAGCCACAGCTCACATCTGCCCAGGCGGCCTTGTGAGACCCAGGGAAGCTCCAGACGTCACGTGCGGGTGCCCCTGCTCCGGCCTCTGGTGGTGAGCTGGACCTGCTGGTGGGGGCCCCCAGCAGACCACCCACAGCAGGCTGGCCGTGCTGAGGCACCCTGTCACCTGCTCTGCAGGGCTGCCTGTCCAGCTCCTGCACGGGACCCTGCCCTCTGGAGTGGGCGGCCAGCAGTCACACTGGTGGGAGGTGGCCACCGGGGCCAAGGGGGTAGAGAGCTGGCTGGGTGGGGCAGCCCTGGTCGTCGCCGCACGGCCTTGGGAAGGCAGGGCTCTGAGGGGCAAAGGTGCCTGCAGTGGCCCCAGGTGGGAGGGGTAGGGGGCCAGGGGAAGGGACGGAGCACCAAGTGACGTTCACAAAGTTTTCAGCAAATCTCTCTTGCTTTCTCCTGTTGTTCGGCCCACGGGACTGAGGAATGGGGTCTTGGGTCGGCGATTTGGATTCCTTGGATTCCAAGGAATGGGCCCTATTTCCATGTATGTGCTCCTGTTTTTTCTGCCATCTGATTACGTCTTTAGCCGTGGTGGTCAGTACAACACCGGCCTCAAAGAGGTTCTTGTCCTAATCCCTGCAACTGACATCGAGCCTCCCTCACATGGCAAAGTGGAACCAAAGTCATAGAGTTAAGGTGCTGGTGAGAGGGGGACATTATTCTGGATCATCTGCTGGCTCTACTATCATCAGGGGTCCTTCAAAGTGGGAGAAGGGCGCGGAAGAGAGAGAACCAGGAGACGTGCTTGAGAGGGTCTCAGCCCTGAGCTGCTGGCTGTGAGGAATCTGGTTTTGTCCTGGGGCCTCCAGAGCGAACCCCCTGTGCCCACGGCTGGACCTCGGCCCGTGTGAGTCTTGGGGGACCGAAGCCTACAGAGCCATGTGATAATAAACTTGGGTGGCTTTAAGCCCTGGCAAGTTTGTGGTTTGTTACAGCCGCTGGGTGGGGTGGGGTGGGGAACACAGCTACGGACCTTCTTGCCCGCGGTCCCCATGGGCTCCGGGAGCGCATGGCCCCTGCCGTGGAGGTGCTGTGTTGTGTGTCTGCGTGCGTTCTTAGAAAGCAGGCCCCTCGCTTCCATCAAAATCTCAGAGTCAAGAACGTGACTGCACGTGGGTGGAGAGTGAGAGGCAGGGGTGGTTTCTCGGTCCCATCTCTGGGCCCCCGCCCTTTCCCCACTCCGCCCATCTCCCCTCTCCCCTCTCCCTGTCTTTCCCTCTGTCTCTGGCTCTCTGGGCCCCTCCCCGCATCTCGGGTTCTTCTTCCTTTTTGCTCAGCGCTGCCCCCCTGCTGGGCGCTGCCTGCTTGCGGTGCCGGCTCTCCGCCTCTCCGGGCTCACCTGTCTGAAGCCGCCTTCTCCACAGGCCGTGGGGGCGGAGCCCTCGGGCCCTCCCTGGTCGTCCTGGCCCCGCCCCAGCCCACCTGTGCGCCCCCTGCGCTGCCCAGGGCCCGAGACCTTCTTCCTGGTGGTCCCTCGTGGCTCCTGCGTGTGCTGAGAGGCTCCGGGCCCGCCTGTTACTCTCTCTGGTCTGCAGGACACACCCCAGATTTGCACACCCCCTTCCCTGCACGCCTTTCCCCTGCGCTGGACAGCAGGACCTTGCCCGTCTCCCTCGGGGGACCCCTGCCCAGGCTGCCGGGACTCTGTTTGTCGGCACCGACACAGACAGGTCGGGAGGCCGACGGGGGCGGATGTGGCCACAGACCCGAGGGGCCGGGCCTGGGCTCCCTCGGTCCCGCTGGCCTGTGAGGGACCACTCCCAAAGGGCAATCCTTGCTTGGTTGCAGCTGGTTTTGCTCCTGTGGAGCTGCCCCCCACCCCCAGGGAGGACACTGGGGCTCAGACTGAGCCCCCCCTCCCGGAGGGCTGTCCTTAGAAGGGCCGCTGGGGCGCTCTGCCCAGGACTCTCCCCAAACCCTGCACCCCCTCCCCAATGTGCACCCGGTGCTGATGAGACCCTTCCAGGACAGGGCCCCTCGGGTCGCCCCTCAGGCCTTTGTCCCCGCCACCCGCCCCTCCTGTCTGCTGTGCTCGGGCCGGGAAGCTAGGCGGGGGCGACACAGTGGGTCTGTGCCCAGCGGCCCCCGGGGCTCCCTGTGCTTTTGGGGTGGACAGGTCAGTGCCACCGCCCTGGTTTCTCAGACCTGCGGTCGGGGCCACGGTCCACCCGAGCAGACAGGCCCTGCGTGGATGAGGGGCCGCGTGTGGGGGTGGGTGTGCACTGGGGACAGTGGCCTACGTGTGGCACGTGGGCACGCTGCCCCTGCCCCCAGAGCCCATCCTTCACGCCCAGGGCCTGGACGCTGTGGGCTGCGGTGCGTCGTGGGTCTGCCCACGGGGTCAGGGGAAGCCAGGGCTCACCGGGTGAGCACGCTGCCTGGGCCCCGGAGCCCAGGCTTTCACCCCAGAGCACGAGGTACCGAGAAGATATGTCAGATTATTGCCGGGATCTGCGTCTGAAGCCAGTGGCCTGCAGCCTCAGTCGTTTTTAAGAGGAAAGTCAGAGGACGTCAGGCTAAGGTTGGTTTTCTCTCGGGCCGGCCTTCCCACTCACCGGACCTGGCTTTGTAATGTCCAGGCTCCTGGCCGTCCACATGTGAGCAACTTTCTGGTCGTCCTCGGGGTGGGGGTGGGGGGTCTCCTTACGCTGTGAAGAGGCCTTTACTTCAGCCGGTGGCAGCCGTCCGGACACACGAAGCGGGCGCGGTCGTGCCCACAGCCACTCAGGTAAGGCCGTGGCCGAGAGGACGTGGGTCATTCACGCTTCAGACCCTGGGAAGGTGGCACAATGGAGGCAGAGACGTGCATCCTGGAGACAGACACGCACACGGGCTGCACTCGCACATACACGAACACTCTCGAACGTACATGTGCTCACACACACGCTCACATGTGCACATGTACTGACTCACGCTCACACACATACATGTGCTCGCTTGCACGTGTGCACACTGCTCACGCATACTTGTGCTTGCACACATGTGCATGTGCACACTTTTACACACCCATACTCTCAAACGTACATGTGCCCGTACGCATGTGCTGGTGCACACACGCTCACACTGCCCCTGCCCCTGCCCTCCACCTGGACAGAGTAGGGGGCCCCGAGACCTGGTCTCTGCGGGACGGGCCTGGCCCTCGCTGTGCCCCCCGTGCCAGTGCTTCGGGAGTAAACACTCCCCCAGCCCCGACAGGGACTGGAGAGTGGGGTCTGTGTGGATATCTGTGGGTATGCATGTTCGTGCAAGGCTGAGGAAGTTGGCCAGGGAAAGGGGTCCTGGCTCACCGACCCAGGGTCCCTGTGACCTCACTCCTACCAGGTCACGTCCAGTGTCCTCCTGAGTGCTGTGTCCTTGTCCTCATCCCAAGCAGACCGGTTGCACACGCCCTGCAGCCCTTGCTGGCTCTGCCTCTTGGGTTCTGGAAGAGAAGCTGGCTGCAGGGAGGGCCTGGACCCCCGCGGCTGAGTGTCCAGTGGGGGCTGAGGGCCAGGTTCCAGATGCTCCTGGGGAAGACCCAGGCCGAGTCTGGCCCTGGTGAGGGGTCTGGGGAGGCAAGTGTGTCCCACGGGTGGGGGCTGGGACCCCTCATTAGAGCGGCAGCTGACACGAGGCGACCATCTTACTAACTGATTAAAGTGTACAGTTCAGGTCTGTGTGGTGGGAACCGGCCAGCAAGGCCGTCAGGGTAAAATGTGGGGCAGCTCTCCGCGTAGGCAGCGGTTCTAGGCGTCACGTGGCTGGGAACCACGTTAACCAGGGAGATCAGTCGTGCTGCTCCTTCTCCAGCTGCTTCGTGTGGTTGCAACTGGGGAGAGCCCAGGGGAACTTTGAGACCCTGGGTTCTGCGCTGACGTCCCTTCGGATGCTCTGGGCGAGGACCTACTGTGTGCGGCAACCCGGGGCCCTGCCTGCTCAGGCTCGCAAGTGCTGAAGTGCCGGGAAGAGAAGAGAAGGGAAAGTGTGACCTATGGGGTCAGCCCTGAGCACAGGCCAAGGGAAGCAGGCCTCCTGGGGAGGGGGAGCCCCGAACACCCCTCCCCCGCCCCCCCAGGTCCCTTCCCACTGGGACCATGTCAACCCCAGATACAGGGTGTGGGTACTTCGTGTCTGGGGAGGATGGCAGGGCCTCTGCTCCCAGGGCAGCAGGGGGGCCTGGCACAAAGCAGACCTTCTCAGAGGGTCCACAGATGGACCACCGGGGCTGGGGCCAGCCGCTCAGTCGCAGGTGAGTGAGGGGAGTGGATCAGGTCTGGGGTGGGGGACAGACATGGAACAACACAGGGCTGTGAGGAGCTGTAAGAGGTGGAAACTGGCTGTTCAGGGACCGCAGCCCCCTTGCAGGAGCCACAGGAGGGGCGGGGGTGGGGGGGTGCGTCAAGAACGTGCGGAATTCAGTGTCAACACTGGCCATTGTGTGCTGCCCCCGGGCGGGTGGCGATTTACAAAAACAGCGAGGTTTGGTGCATATCCCTGCAGTGAGGTCATGAATGCCGGGGCTTTGGAATTCCGTCTTCAGAAGCATTTTGCTTACCAAGCCATTCGATCAGGGGCAAGAAGAAAAAATGCTTAAAAAAAACCAAAACACAAAATGCCCTGAGGGCTCTGCGTGAAGGGAGGGAGGGGGAGGCAGAGAAATGGGGTCTCTGTGCCAGAAGGTGGGCATCAAGGAGCCTGCGCCTCTCTGTGATTCTGAGCATGTCCAGCGCTATCCCCTGCACCCCACGCCCCAGGGGCCTCCAGGCTCCGTGCTCCTGGGCACCACGGGCTGGGGGCAGTGGGAGAGAGGGCTCCTCGTGGCCCCCAACCCCTCCGAACCCTGGCACAGAGCACAGGGCCCTCTGCCCAACTCTAGCTCAGAAAGAGCAAAGGCCCTTGCTTTCCCTTTTAGCCCTGCTGAGTGGGGGCTGGGACCCCCACTGAAAGGAGTTCTACTGAAAACAGAGGGAAATGAAACTACAGGTGATATAAAAATGGGCAAGATGCCCGGTATTCGGCCATGGGCCAGCGTGTCCGCCTACGGGCTGCGTGGCTCCTCTGCCCCGATGCCCCCACGGTCCCTGGGACAGTGACTGGGGTCGGAGGTAGGTCGGGGCAGGAAGACTGGCAAGGGCTGTCGAATCTGGGGTGGGCAGGGGGCTTGGAGGACCCCCTGATAAGAGCTCATGAAGGGGGAGGGTGTTCGGACAGTACCGGCCCCCCGCCGTCTACCAGCATCACCGCCACCAGCCCAGCCTCAGGAACTCACACGCAGGTGGGACGAAACCGTCCCAGGCCCTCTGTCCCACCACTCCCGGCTTCCAGAGGCCATGCAGGCACCACCACCTGCGCTCGCCTCTAGGGCTCCTTGTCTGTGAGGCTCCGCCCACAGGGGTTAGGTTGGGGACCCCACGCTTCCAGGACTGCCCCCTCCCTGCCCGTTTGGCCCCAACTGCTGCTCAGTGCAAGCCCACCCTGGTTCTGCTCCCCCTGATCCTGGGCGGGTCTCCTCCGTCTTGTCTCAGGCCCGGTAGGGTGTGTGGTGGCCAGGATAGTCCCGGCTCTCGGAGGGTCCTGGCTCTCAGAGGGTCTTGTCTGGCCCTCCAAGCCAGTGGGTCCCAGTCCTCAGTCCTGCTCCTTTGGCTTGCTGCTAGGCGAGGGTCCTGGGGCTGCTGGTGGGTGTCTGGCCCTTGGAGGGGTCTCCAGCTTGGGGGGTGGGACTAACCTCTTGCAGTGCCTGTCAGAGGTGAAGCCCCCTGACAAAAATCCCCCCTGTGGCCTGATCTAGGCCCAGGAGCTCGGGAAGAGGGGATGGCTAGAAGGAGATGAGGTCTGGCTGGGGTCCCAGCAAGCTTCATCCCAGGACCCCACAGCCTTCCCTTGGGGGCCTGCTGCTCTCTCTTCCCCCTACCCCACCTCCTCGGCTGGTTCCCCACGGAATCAATGTGCCCGTGTCCTCCAGTGCCCGGCATTGTGACCCTGTGAGGCCCAGGTCAAAAGGGTAGGTCCATGGTGGTGCAGCCTTGGTGGGGTGTGGGTGGTCTGGACCCACTCCAGTTAGGTGGGCTACTTCATGCCAGCCAAGGGGAGGGCTGGGGGAGGCCACACTGGCCTCAGGACAGCTCCCAGAGGAGCCTGCCCACCAGCCTCACATTTAGGGGTCTCTGGGCAGACCCCGCCCCTTGCGGTAGGAGAGGCCCCCTGGCCTGGGTGACCCCGCCCCCCGAGGTTGGATAGGCCCCCTCATCTGGGTGACCCCGCCCCCCGTGGTAGGAGAGGCCCCACCCCCTGGCCTGGGTGACCCCGCCCCCGCGGTAGGAGAGGCCCCCTGCCCTGGGTGACCCCGCCCCCCACGAGGTAGGAGAGGACCCCTGGCCTGGCGGATCCCAGGCCCTCCGACTGTGGTTTAAACTTTCACTAGGCACTTACACCTTCCTGCAGATAACAAAGAACTGGAGAAACCCACATGGGGAGGGGAGAGGTGTGGGGTGGGCGTCCCCCCCCCCCCGGGGCTTCCCCTGCAGACACCATGGCCGGCAGGTACCTCAGCGTGGGTGCCATTTTCCCGCTCCAACATTGTTTGTAGCCACGGGTCTCCTCTGAGGCCTGGTTTCTGCGAAGGTTTTCCCGTGTGATGGGCAGTTCAGATCCTGTCTCCGGTCTGGCCCGCTGCAGGGGCTCCAGCAGCAGGTGCCCACTCAGCCAGTGCAGCCAGACTGAGAGAAGGGGACTTTGAGGGCTAGCAGACAGTGGCCAGTGGCATGACGGGCCTCCCCTGGGCAATGCCAGCTGCAGCCCCCAAGCGGGTGGCCTGACAGGACCGGCCTGTGGTGTGGCCTCAGTCCGTGATGCTGTGGGCAGTGTTGGGGATGGACCTGGGCCGTGACACAAGAGGACGTCCCTGCTGGGGGTGGCCTGGGGGTGGCTCTGGACCTTAGGTCACTGACGTGCCATGGGAGTACCAGGGAGCCCGGGAGGCCCATCAGGGAGTGTCCGGGCTGCCAGATGGCCTGCAAGGCCCCGCACCTGTGGCTCCCTGGGAACTGCGTGGTCCCCTTTCCAGCATGGCCATGCGCCCAGCTTCAGGGAACCCCAGGCACGTGCTGTCCCTGCAGCCTAGGCAGGGGTCTCCCGTGGGCTTGGGGGCCACGTACAGATGCCAAGTCCAGAGTAGGACCCAGGCTCCACGGGTCCTGCTGGGGACAACTGTGGCTGCTGCTTCCTCAGGCCATGGAGGGAGCCCAGACTGGCTGCCTCCAGTGGGGCTCGGGGTCTCCTCAGGGCTGCGCCCCCCCCACGAGCTCCTTCACCCACCCGGGCCACCCCAAGTGCAGCCAAGCAGTGCCCACGCCGGAGGGAGGTTGGTACCTGGGGAGGGGAGGCCCTGCCCTTGGTGCTGTTCACGGCCCAGGAAGCCCCACCCATCTGTGCCTCAGTCTCCCTGCTTTCTGGGGGCAGGACCTGGGATCCGCACGGGTTGTTTGGGTCCCAGGCAGTCTCTCCGGTCCGCCCTCTGGCTGTCCCAGGAGGGCTGGTTTCTGGGGGTCTGGGAGGGCAGCCTTTGCAAAAGAAAACAGGGGAAGGTCCCACGCCTCCCCAGGCTGTCCTTAGGGCAGCGGGCCTCTCTGAGGCCCCACAAAGGACCGTCTGTAAGGACAGCCCTGAGACCCCTGCCCCCCTGCCCCCACTAGGTGTGAGAGGGGACGGCTGTCTCTCTCCAGCTCCTGGCATCAAATACCCACCCAGGTCAGCATTTGACGGGGAGTCCAAGAGAAAAGGCGGGCGCGTGTGGACTGCACATGTGTGAGCCATTGGCGTCTTCGGGTTATGAGCTCACAAAACCGCGCACCGTGAGGTGCGAGCCGGCGCCTCTCCTGAGCCGCGGCGGGAGGGAGGGGGAAGGGTCAGGGGAGCCCGTGGCCGGCACCCCCTCCAGGCTGCGGGTGGGGGCTCTCCTCCAGGGCCCGGGCGCCCAGGGCCTCCCTCCACACGTGCAGAAGAGGTCGAAAGTGAGACGAGGGGTCTGGCGGGCGTTTGCTGGGGGGAGAGCGGCTGGCGGGTTGGGAGTGACAGTCCGGTGACCAGATGCACGGTGTCCCGTCTCATGTGCGCCCAGCCCTCGGGGGGCGGGGGGCCGGGGGCCGGGGGCAGAGTCGCGGAAGCGAGCTCTGCTGTCTTCTTGTTTTTCTTGGCAGCTGGACACGGGCGACTGCCCCCCACCCTCCAGAGGGGGCTTCACACGTGCTGGCTGCAGATCTCGGGGGTGTGCCCTGGTCCAGGTGGGGGTGCACAGGAGACGCGAGGACCCCCAGACACCTGGGTCCTGCACAGCAGGGAGGCCTAACCTCCTGCTCTTACCTGAGCAGTGATATCTGAAGCCGGGGGACCAGGCACAGGACACGAGGCCCTTTTGGGGGGACCTGGCAAACAGGACGGGGCTGACCGCTGGCCCAGGGCCACAGCCCCAGGAATGCTGGCCCAGATGGAAACCGCTGAAGGATGAGTCCTTCACCCAGCGTCTACAGCTCAGAGAGCCTACAGGGGGCTCAGTGGCCCCCTGTCACCTCCCTGAGAGCTTGCTTCTTCCAGTCCCCCCCCCCCCCCCCGGCCTTCTTTCACTCTGCTCTCCGCAGCTCCTCCTGTGGCTTTTCCTCGGGGCTCCTCCTCCCGGGGAGGGCTCGGAGGACTCAGGGCCTGGCCACGGTGAGGAAGGACGTCCAAGTCAGAAAGGAGGGGAGGCCTGGAGCACGTGGCACGAAATTTCTCATTCAGCCCGGTGTTCTTCCTTTGCTGGTACCTGTTGCCCCCCGGGGAGCCTCACAGAGAACAAGGATGCTCCAGGGGGGCTCAGCGGTGTGGGGGGAGCCCCTGGACAGAGGGGAGCCATGTCAGGCACCGAGACAGAAGGCAGGAGGGCCGGCAGCCCGCGCAGAGGTGGGGGCATGGCCTGAGTGTTGGGGGCGGTGGCCGGGCCAGGCTGGCCGAAGAGAGGGCACAGGGAGGTGCTGAGAGTTTAAATAGCACACATCTCAAACCACACATGAAAACACGCTGTGAGAGAGAAATAGCAAAGGTTAGAAAACCAAGAAATAAAATGAAGAGAAATGAGCCGTAACCCTCGCTGGGAGACAAACATGGATGTTACATTGCACCTCGGCGAAGCCAGGGCTCTGGGCACGCCGAGCCCGTGGCACCCCCTCTCTGGCTCCCAGGGAGGCTCTGGACGGAAAGTCTGGTGATGGAGTGGGTGCTCTGGAAGGAGGACGAGGCCTGCTTGGGGGCCCGGGCGCGGGCCTGGGGCTGCAAGCTCCCGCAAGCAGGGTGCCCCTCCCCCCACAGTGGGACAGACCCCTTGGCCAGCGGAGCTTCGTTGGTGCCGAGGGGATTTTTGTGGGAGCTGCCGTCAGGCCGGGCACTCCCCAGGGACCCACGTCTGACCCCTGCACAACCGGCCAAAGAGACATGCGTCGTTGTCGTCACCCTCGTTTGGTGAGAGAAGAAGCCACGTCCAGAAGTGTGCCCCCAGCCCGGCCACCGCCAACAGCTGGTCCCGACAGCCTTCCTGCCCGGCAGTCCCCGACCCACCGGCTGTGGCAGACCGACAGGGAGTGTGTTTTTACCCTCCGGCTTCACGTCAGAGCCCCTGGACGGCCGGTCACAGCAGAGCACAGAGCCTGGCCGAGGGGGCCTCCTCCGTCCTGCTGGCTGCCGTCAGACCCCAGGCCGGGTGGGGCCTGTCTTCTGCAGAGTAGGGAATAGGGCGGTCACCCAGGCCCTGGGGACAGTGACCACCACGGGGCCGGGTTCTGCCACAGGCAGGAAGGGTCAAGGCTGGGAGTCTCCAGCTGGGGGTGTACTGGGCCACCGCCTTGGCCCCGCGGCTTCTGTCCCTGCCCGCCTGCCCCTCCTGGCTGGAGCCAGGCTGGGTGCCGTGGGCAGCTCGGCTCACACTGGGCCCAGGGCCGTGGGCTGCAGTGCGGGGGACTCACGGTCCAGGAATGCAGGAGGATGGTCTGGGGTTCTGGCCCAGAGGCATGGCCGGATACCAAGAATGCGCCTTGCAGAAAGATAATTGTGCGTTTGGGGAACAGGCCAAACAAAGACGGTGGATGCCACCGATTCTGTTTGCGGTACTGAGGGCCGCGGTGACAGCCGAGTGCCAAGCTGGCAAAGTGGCTGTCCCTTCAGCAGTGGAAGGTCTCCGGCCCGGCCCCAGCACCGCCATGGCTTGGTCACTGTCCGGCAGGGGACTGGGCAGGCGTGGCAGGGAGGCCTGTCGCAGCTCCAAGGGGCAGGGGGCGGGGCCCGGGGCGTGCTGGCAGCAGGCTGGCTTCTGGAGGGGGAAGCCGGGCGCGCTGCAGAGCCGGCGGGCAGAGGGGCTGAATGACCCCATTGTGTGGAGCAGGCCGGAAGGGCAGTGAGGCAGGCCCCCGGGGGGGGGGGGCGGGGGTGTGGGGGGAGACAGGCATGTCGGAGCTTCTGTGCCCTGAGAGCGTGCGGCCTGCCCCTAATAGAGAACTTGGAAGTCACAGCAAAGCCGGGAGAACAGTGGCAGCTCAGCCCACAGAGCCAACAACCGTTAACCTTTGGTGTGTTTCTTCCAGAATTGCCTAAGCCGTACTTGGGGCCGTGTCTCTATTTTAAAATTTCCACCATGGTAGAAGACACATAACGTGAAATCGACCGTTTCAAGCCCGTTTAGGGGCACAGCTCGCTGGCCTTGCTGCACGTCAGCACCGTCCACCTCCACATTCTCTGTCTTATAAAACAGAATCTCTGTCCCCATTAAACCCCGGGTCATCGCCCCTCCCGCTGCCCCGGGGCCCACGATCCCCCGGGGTCTTCGGTGCTGTGACTCTTCAAAGGGCCTCCCAGGAGCCGAGCCGGCTCCTCCTGTGGCCCGCGACTTTCCTCTCGGTTGCGCCCTCGGCGTCCACCCACATGGCAGCGGGTGCCAGAACTCGCTCCTTCCCACGCTGAGTCATGTTCCACAGAATCACGTTCCATGCTCTGTTCGTCCATCCCCCCAGGGACGCCCCCCCCCCCCCCCGGCTGTTTCCACGGGATGGTGAGTGGTGCTGCGGAAAGGGTGGGCTAGGCCTGCGTATTGTTTCGTTCCCTCCAGAACAAGACATGTTTCCCCTCTTCCAATATGCTCTCCCCCTCCTGTTGAACAACGGGCTCAGGACTGGGAGGGCCAGAGGTGTGCGGGGCCCTGAAGCCGTCACCTGTGAGAGTCAGGCTCCCCTGGCCTTGCCTCCTTGAGTCCAGGGTTTTTTCTCTGACAACAAACAAGCGAGCAGTCAGCCCCGTCCATCCGGGAGCCGGGAGTGCGAACCCCGCTCCTCCGTGGAGGCACGCCGCCTCTGCCGGCTCTCGCTCCAGGCCCACACCCCCCTGCCGGCGAAAGGGGTGCGAGAGTCCCCTCTCCTTGCCCGTGGGCTCCGTGGCCGTCTGAGAGCCAGCAGGAGAAGGAAAGGCTCCACCACGGAGCCGGGACCTGTGGGGGAAAGGGTCTCTTGCTGGCTCAGTCAAGGCCAGGGCCTCCCTTGTGTTTCAGAGCCACAGGCCAGGGTCCTGGGCCCCGGACTCCCCAGCATGGCTTGACCATCTTTGGGGTCTGCACACTTGGGACAGTGAGTTCTCCATGGGGAGTGATTTCCCTTTCTTCCCCTAACGGGTAGATGCGTGGCCAGGTAGTGTGGAAAAGGAAGTAGCTGGGCACGGGGAAAGTGTCCCGAAGTCGAACCCAGCAGGAAGACAGTCTGGGGCTGGCCAGGGTGGGGGTGGGGGGCCGGGGAGTCCAGACCTGGCCCTCGAGAGCCCCCACTGAGGAGCCTGTGCGGACCCTTGGAGGGTCTCTTCTCCCCATGCCCACGATGGGCCTCCTGCGAGCTTTGGGCACCTGCTCTGACCTGTGAGTCTCCGGGGTTAGGGTTAGCTGTGGCTCAACCTGCCCCAGGTTAGGGTGGGGGATCCTCCTGGGTTCGGGGTGGGGGACCCTCCTGGGTTCGGGGTGGGGGACCCCTCCTGGGTTAGGAGTGGGGGACCCCTCCTTCACCTGCTTTTGAGATTTTGAGGGGCTTGGGTTTTAAAATCACAAAATGACTATTGTTCTCCTACTTATCAAAGTACCCATTGTTCATGCCCAGGGTTGATCTATTTTAATTTTTTGGTGTAGATGATTTTCTCTACTTGCATACACACATAGATATGTTTTCAGGCTTTTCAAAGTTAGGATCACAGCATATACACTGTTATCTGGATTGATCGTTGAAATTTAATTTCTTTTTTTAAAGATTTATTTATTTATTTGAGAGAGAGAGAGAGAGAGAGAGAGAGAGCAAGAGCAGAGGGGCAGAGGGAGAAGGAGAGACAATCTTAAGCAGGCTCCACGCCCAGGGTGGAGCCCGACATGGGGCTCGATTTCACGACCCTGAGATCATGACCTGAGCTGAGACCAAGAGACAGACGATAACCCAACTGTACCACCCAGGGGCCTCTAAAATTTAATTTCTTGCAAACAGCTTTCCATGACCTTGAATGAAGGCTAATGGTTGCATAGGATTTTATTTTGCCAATACAATTGATGGACATTTAGGACTTAAATCTCTTTTCCTTGAATTATAAATAACATCACCATGAACATCTTGTTCTAGTCCTTTCTTTCCCATGAATCCAGGGGGGAGGGACGTGGCCCAACCTGCTGGCTCCCTGGGCGGGGGGCTAGTGGGTTCTCGTTCTCTGGGTCCCCCAGGGGGTCAGGACTTGCAGCACACTTCTGAGATACAAAGCCCTTTCCTGCAGGAAGGGTCTAGAGATGGAGGGGTGAGAACACGCGCACACTGGCCATGCACACGTGCACAGACCCCGCTGCATTGTGGCCCCGGCCTCGTCTCTGCCAAAGCCTCTTCCGCGTCAGGACCACAGCCTCTGCCCAAGCAGGGACATGAGCCTGTGCCCCTAATGCTTCTGCTTTAACAACAAAGAGACTAGAACCAGAGGAACACACACGGAATCCCTGCCGCCTGGCCAGCTTGTGTGACAGGCCACTGGGAGCGGGCGAGCGCTGGGGTTCCAGCCAGACTGAGGGCCCAGGGGCATCAAACTGCTCACTTCCAGATCCCGGGAACCCCGCAGCGCCCCTTCGGCCTCGCCTGCTCCCCACAAGGGGCCTCCTCTCCCCTCCTGGCCGCCCCGGCTCTGGGCATCCTGGGCCCCAGGCTCTTCAAACCCCACCGGGCCCGTCATGGAAGCCAGTCTGCTGCCATTTCAAGTCGGTTGCTCACTTTGAAACCCAAGAAGTCTGATGATAACATCACCAGGGACAGAGCCAGGTCTGCTGCTAATTACCATTTGACATTCTGGCTGAGTCCAGCGTAGGGGGGACCATAAAAAGCTATTCATGCAGCTCGGGGCGACATCAAATGGAACTCCCCCACCCATGGGCAGCACGACCCCCACGAAGGCTGCCCGCAGGGTGTCTGAGGTTCTTAGTTCTTACAGTCGGAGAGGCCGGCTGGGGTGAAACAGACAGAGGTTCATTCTCCTTGAGAAGGGACCGCCTGTTTCTTGCGAGGGGGCTGGTCCAGGCCAATGTCCATCTAAGACCTAGGAGCTGGGCAGGGTTTTTGGGGAGGAGGTGAGGCTCCGGAGCCCGAGACACGTGGTCCTTGCACAGGGCTCTTGGACGGGTGGCCAGGAAGGGTGTGTGACCCTGGTGTTTGCTCAGGCTCCTGGGAGGAAATGCCTTCTCCAGCCTTCTCCCTGGCATGCTGAGGGGGGTACACGCACGCGTCATGTGAGGTCCACTTTGAAACCCTGGGTCTAGAGGAGCCTCTGAAGTGGTTTTCTCTTCAAGGTGTTAGTGTCTGTGCATTTCTTTTAGGAAGATTTTGCTCTGATTTTTTCCCCACACAGACAAATTAAATGTACATTTTTTTGCCCTTTATTCATCAGCAGGCCAAGAGCACAACCAGAACAGATTCTAGTCCATTCCATGACTGAGAGCTAGTGGCCTCATTGTCATGAGCCCCAGATAGCAGCTCTCCTGCCTCGAGAGGGGTCACACCCCTCAGCAGAATGGCCCGGGGCTGCTCAGCCAAACAACCAAAGTCTGAAAGTCTGAAGGGCCAGACCCTCCCTGCCTGCTCCGGCTCTCACAGACCCTGCTCCCTCCCTGTGGGGCCAGACTGCAGGCAGAGCCCAACAGGGGGGCCACGGCCCGTCCGGGGAGAAATCCACTGCTCCCACAGACAAAACGTGGGGCTTCCATAGGCCAGAGCACTGCTTGGCCTTAAGGGGTGGCCCGCTGGTGCCTGCCACAGCACGGTGAACCTTGAAACATGCTCTTAAGTGGAAGGAGCCAGACACAAAAGGCCACGTGTCACGCGATCCCACTGATGTGAAGGGTCCGGTGCAGGGAAATCCAGAGATAGAAGCAGCCCAGTGGGGGCCTGGGGCTGGAGAGTGGGGGGTAGGGGGATGAGTGCTCATGGGTACAGGCTTTCCTTTTGGGTAATGACAATGTTTTGGAGCTAGAAAGAGGTGATGCTTGCACAACATTGTGAGTTATACACTTTTAAATGGTTAACAGTTAAACTTATATGTGGATTTTACCTCACTTAACAAGAAAAGTTGTTTGCAGAGTTCCCTGAGGCCAGAGCACCAAAGCCTCCCAGAGGTGCACCACTCTCCTTTGTTTACTGGACGCTAGAAAGAACCACAGGCTTCGGTTGTGACTGGGAACATGCTGGTTTCCCTCCAGCACTGACCCTCCCTAGAGGTGGACCCAAGACAGAAGGAGGTGGAGCCAGGACGGGAGGGGGCAGGGCCAGGATGGGAGGAGGCGGAGCCAGGACAGGAGGAGGTGGAGCCAAGATAGGACGACGCAGAGCCAGGACAAGAGAGAACGGGCAAGGAAGGGAGGAGGCGGGGCCAGGACAGGGGGAGGTGGAGCCAGGACAGGAGGAGGTGGGGCTATGCTGGGTGTGGGCGGGGCCATGACCAGAGGCAGCGGAGCCAAGATAGGATGAGGCAGAGCCAGGACGGGAGGAGGTGGAGCCAGGTTTGGAGGGGGTGGAACTAGGACAGGAGGGGGTGGAGTCAGGACAGGAGGAGGTGGAGCCAGGATGGGAGGGGGTGGAGTCAGGACAGGAGGAGGTGGAGCCAGGATGGGAGGGGGTGGAGTCGGGAAGGAAGGAAGGGAACCAGGAGGGAGGAGGAGCAGAGACAGTGAGAAAGCTATGGAGCTGTGATTAGGCATCTTCTTGTAACATTTCCTAGGTTTAAGATGACTATTTCATTTCTAAAAGTCATACTACGTTGTTTTCATAAACAGCTCATTTGCGTTACAAAGGCATGTCCATTCATGTGCACTCATGTTGGAGCGCCCACCCTTGCAGGTGCCCCGTCCGGCACTCTGCCCTCCCCGCTGGAGCTGACTCATGAGAGGCCCAGGCAGAACTAACAGTGCTCTGACCCAATGACCACCCAGGGAAATCGTCCAGATGTATCCTGATGGGACGTGATTAAGTCTGAAGGGTGGGGTGGGGGTCATGGGAGGACCAACTGGACTAGGGCTGCCTCTAACAACTTCAGAAGAGATAGGAATATAGTCAGGCTCGGAAAGGGGAGGGCGCCATCCAGGTCAGAGCTGGGAGGGGGCCTGAGTCACCTCCAGAGCCTGGGGACAGCTCAGGGCATGACAGCTTCCACTGCCCCACATCCCACGGTGGGGTCGTGGTGCTCAGGGGGCGTCCCGTGAGGCTGGACAGAGGCTGCGGAGCCAGCCAAGGGGCTCAGTCCAGAGCTGCTGTGCCAACAAGACAGATAGTTTAGCAAGCAGGATATTTCCAGACGACGCAAGCCTCCTGCAGCCGACCCCAGGACTCTACCCGGTGCCGTGGTAACTGGGTGACTGCGGGCTGTCTCCACGGCAGCGACCCCTCCTGATGCCACTCCAGAGTCCTCATTAGTTTGAGGGACCCGTTTGGGGTTGCCGTGGAGCTGGACCCACAGGGCGGCTGAGGCCAGAGATTTCAGACTCCTGGTGTCAGAAGTAAATTAAAGGCGGGTGAAGAATGAGTGTGTGATGCGGGGGCCAGCCGGGACCCCGGGACAATTGTGGCCTCATGGGGCCAGGCGGCTTTGTTGGCCCTCTTACAGCTGACAGGCAGCCCCGGTGGGCAAACACCAAGAAAATTGTGATGGGGCAGAGGATTGTTGACCAAATGTGAAAAAAAAGGCGGCAAGCCTGAGAAAAGGCTACGAAGGGCAAACAGCAAGACCGCTGACCCCAGCCCTCGCTGGGCCCTCGCTGGGGGCTTCCCACGCTGACTGGGGGAAAATGGCTGGAAACAGCACCCTCCGGGATGGGCACTGTCTCCTGTGGAGGCTGAAGGGTCCTGCGCCGGCCCCACAGCAGTCCCAAATGGCCTTCCTTCCACCAGCCTCATACCCCACCTCCGCATGCCTCAGAGAGGACAGTGTTGAGTGGACACTCTCTCCAGGAGGCCACAGCCGTTCCTGGAGGGTAATTCTGGGGTGCCAGATGCCATGGTCGTCACCCTGGGCAGGACTGAGGGCTTGTCTCAGAGAGGACGGGCTGTGAGACTGGCAGCAGAGATAAATAATAAAAGCACTGTCAAGGTCTGCAGAGACGTGGGGTGCTGTCTGGAACAGGCCTTGTCTGGTGGGCAATGGGTCTTCTGGAACGATGGCTTAGACTTGGAGGGTTGAAACCAAAGCTTTGAAAGTCATGGGATGATGCCAAAGGAGTGACAAAGAGAAACTAAGGACTCACAGCCTGGAAATCAGCTCACTGAGCAGAAAGGCCAACACGCTTGGCATCTCTCGGCAAGGTAGCCCACGTTTCCTAGTGGCCACGGTGGAGGAGCCATGGTGGTGAGTTGTCTTAGAGCCTCACCCTGTGTGGGGTGTCTGCCCACGAGACCCTGGCCACAGAGGACACAAACAGCAGGGCAGAGGAGTCCGGAAGGGGCCTGCAGGTGGGAGCTTCCAGCAGTCAGCTGTGTCGTGTGTAGTTTTGGAAGCCCTGTGTGACACCGGGTCAGAGCTGGCTGCCAGAACCTGGCGATGGGACCTGGTGTAAGAGAGGCCCGGAATCTCTGCTACAAGACACTCCCCGTTTGCAGGCGGCCAAGGCGCATGGAGGGCAAGAAGCGTCTTGTCGAGGCCGTGGGCGCTCCGCGCTCTCCCAAGCGTCATCAGGAGCTTCTGCACGTACGGTGTCAGCTCTGTCCCCGAAGGGCTTGCCACCTGTGTCTTCAGCTGCTGTCCACAGAGCCCTGGCCCCTGGGGCTCTGTGTCTTCCGTGTGCTCACAGGGATTGAACAAAACGGAACAGATTTCTTACCCGTAAGACTTGTCAGAAACTTCAACATGCAAATGTTCCTTATGAGTCTCCTTCAGCAATGGGGAGGCTGCGCTGGGACAGGATGTGAGGCCTGGCGTGATGGATTTAGAACATTTTTGCACATCGACAGCACTACCTCTGAAAAGTGGAGCCTAACTCCCCCCCCCCCGCCCCCAGGGTTTGGGCTTAGTGATCTGACACTCGTGAGTGGAGTGTGGCACTGTGTGCCCGCTGGGGCTGGGTCAGAGAAAGGGCAGCTTCCGCCTGTCTCTCAGATGGGCGGCCATGGCGTAGGAGGCCCAAGTAGCCTATGGGAGGCTCGTATGGGGCAGGCCCGAGGCCTCGCACCCCCGCCATGTGAAGAGCCTCCATGGCTGGCGGGGGGCGCCCCGGTCAGCAGCCTGGACTGACAGTGCGACCCTAACCCTCTCAAGAGGCTTGAGCTCCCAAATTCCTGACCCACAGAACCCCAGGGGCTGGTAAATGTTCATTATTGTTGTAAGTCACCATCTCGCTCTGCAGTAGCGGCTCGCGGACAGGCCCGGCACAGAGGTTTGGGTTTTGTTCTAGTGGAAATGGGGGCAGGTGGGGTTGTCGGGCATGGAAGGAACATGATGATAAAGAGCCAGTGAAGCATCAGAGAAGCTTTGGGACAGCAAGGATGTCAGGCTGCGGGCGCTGGTGTGTGAGACAGCAGGCCTGGAATGATAGTTCCTGCCCAGCATATCTCCTCACTGTGCCTGTCCTCCCGGCTGAGAGACGGTCGTCATCAAGTGTGGATTCAGGCAGACGGGGCTGGGGAAGCGAGCTGTGCTCCCGCAAGCCACTCCGTCCTCTGCCCACCCGGGCTGGCCCGTGGGGTTGACGGGAACCTTCGCTCCTGCTTGCGTGGGCTACCAGCACAGCGCACTGGGTAAAAAGCATGCTCCCCTGCTTCGGCCTAATTACTTCAATGAAGATATCAGGGGCGCCTGGGGGGCTCAGTCATTAAGCGTCTGCCTTCGGCTCAGGTCATGGTTCCCGGGGTCCTGGGATCGAGCCCCACTTCAGGCTCTCTGCTCGGTGAGAAGCCTGGTTCCCCCTCTCCCCTGCTTGTGTTCCCTCTTTACTGTCTCTCTCTCTCTGTCAAATAAATAAATAAAATCTTTAAAAAAATAAATCAGAAAAAGTCTGTGGTTGTGTGGAGGCTGCAGGACAGGCAGTACAGCTCCCCTCGGCCCCAGAGTAAGAACGGGAGAAAGAGAGCAGAGGAGTCGGGCGGGAAGTCAGAGAAGTAGAGATGCTCATGTCCACTGAGGAGGCGGCCCGACTCCGGAGAGCCGCCCGCAGTCAGGAGAGAAAGCACAGAGAGCAGCGACTCCCGAGAGTGGGTGCTCACCGCGTGGACGGCTGTAACGCGGGCGCTAAACCGCGTGGACGGCTGTAACACGGACAGTACGAGTGCTGGCGAGCATGGAGCCTGGAGCTCACGTCACTGGTGGCGCGCCATAACACAGCGTGCCACAGTGGAAACCCGGTAGCTCCTCAGAGTATTAAACACAGACTCACATACAACCCCGCAATTCCACTCCTAGGCATAAACCCAAGAGAAATGAAAACGTATGTCCACACAAAAACTTGAACATTGCATCATTTGTAATTGCCAAGAAGTAGGAACAACCCAAATGTGCACCCGCAGTGAGACAGACGAAACATGGTCTCTCCACACTGTGGAAGATCGTGCATCGAAGAAACGAGGTGCCGTCTGAAGACGTGCGGGGTGGGAGATTCCAGACGCAAAGGGCCACACCCTGTGGGGCTCTGTTGGTGGGACGTGTCCAGGACAGGGGAGTCCGTGGGGTGGAAAGTGGACGCGAGGTTGCCGGGGGCTGGGGGGCGAGGACTGACGCTGGTGGCACGGGGTGTCCCTGTGGTGGGACGAAAACGCTCTGACTGCACGGCGGTGATGGGCACACCGTCCGAGAGCAGACTGGAGGCCACAGACTTGTATACCTCGGATGAGTGGACTTTACGGTGTGTGCACCCTCTCAGTGGGGCTGCTTGCAAGAGAAGACAGAGGCAGAAGTCAGAAGGGAAGGAAAAGAGGAAGAGGAAGCTTTTGCAGAGCCAGAGTCCAGGTAGAACCAACCGCAAGTGAAAACAGGAACATGTGACACAAATGGCGTGGGGCGGGGTGCCGGTGGGCGGCCGCGGCCTGGGCTGCCTGCCTCTGGGGGCCAGGGGACGCCTGCCCCTGTGTGCGGGACGGGTCTCTGCTCTGACCACCCGGCAGCAGATAAGGAAGCCACGTCCATGCATGTGAGCTGGCGCATTTTGTCCAACCGAAATGACGAGAATGCTCGAAAGCTGTACCATATATCCCAGTTCGAAGACCAGTTTGGATTTGAAAGAGGAGGTGGAAAGTTCTCTTCCTGCGTGTGTGTGGCCTTCCCACAAAGGAAACGGGGGACCCGGTGTAAGGACTTGGATGAGGTGCACCTCCCTGTCCAAGGTGGTGTGTGAGGACATTGTTTTGCTTTGTTTGGGGGGGTGGGAATAGGAGGGAGGGCAAGGTCTGTCACGGGCCCTGTGAGGGTGGTGGCCAAAGCACCTCCAATACAGAAAGTACAGGAGTCAACGGGGAAGAGGAAAGAAAAGAAGCAAGGGATCTGTCTGCAGCCACTCGGCCCCCAGCACAGCCCGGGGCTCCGGGAGGGCCGGGCCCAGAAAGGAATCCAGAAGCACCCAGGAGGGGAGGGTGGCACACGTGGGCGAAGCGAATGACGGGGCTGTAGACACATCGGGGAGAGTCACTGGTGCAGGGACTGCGTGTTGTGTTCTCGGAAGAACTTCAGGGCCCCGGAGACCCTGAGTGTGGACTGCGTGCATGGGGCTGACACGGGAGGGCGACGTGTAGGCACTGGCTTGGTGCAGGTTCAGAAGCCACGGACCCCGGGGCGGAAGTGCCTGTGCCAACCAGAGACGGGGGTCGGGACACTGGCATCTGCTGGCAGGAAGGAGGAAGGTGCTGATGCCGCCGCGTGTGCATGGCTGACCCCGAGGGCAGAGTGTCTGCGGGCCCCTGATGGGACGTCCTGGACGCTGGCAGGGGGACCAGCTGGGGGGCAGTGGCGCAGTCTCGTCGAGAAGTGGAATTCCGATCTGCGCATTGGTTCCTTCTGTCACCCGGTGTTCCAGCTTGAGTGGGACACGTCCCCTCCTCGAGATCTCGGGCCTTCCTGACTTGCCTCCCGGGTCCTGGTCAGTGGGTGCCCCGGGCTGACCATCAGAGGGACCAATGGCTGAAATGGGCTGAAACGCGTTAAATAAGTTACATTTCGTGAGTTCTTACTCATGAAAAAACAAAGAGGAAAAAGTTCCCAGTCACCTGTGGAAGATGTCAGTGTGATTATCATTCCAGAAATGGTCAACTAAAGTAAAAAGCAGGTACTTATCCTGCCCTCCTGGGTGAGTTGTAACCAAACAGTTGAGAAGAAGGTGCTTCCTAGAGGGCGGGCGACCCTGCAGCAGACGGCGGGGACGGCGGGGACGGCGGGGACGGCGAGGCCGGAAACCCACAGCCCGCGGAGGACAGGCTTTTGTCAAACATGAGGCCGAGGGGGGTCCCTCAGGCATCTGGTCAGGACAGTGTGCAGGGAAGGCCGCAGGGCGAGCGGCCCGGCTCCTTCGGCAAGAAAAAGAAAAGAGAGGGAAGAGAGTGTTGTTTATTAGTTGAGCCTCGTTAACAAATCGCTGTTTATAGCCCTTGTGAGGGTTGAGACGCCAGGGAATTCTGGACATTGACCTTTGACTTTAAGGTTGCTAAATTTTTGGGTGACAGCGGCGTTGTGGTTGAGGTGTGCAGGAGTCCCGACTTCAGCAGCACCGCAGACGGGTTATGTGACGTGTGGGACTGGCCTCATCGCACGCGGAGGGAGAGTGGTGCGGAGCGGAGACAGGCCGCAAGCTGGTAATTACTGAAATTGGGAAACAGGGATGGTGGAGTTCATGACACTGTTTTGTCAACTTCTGTGCGAAATGTTCCGTAATAAAAACATTCAAACATGGATGCCCCACGGAGCTTGTGTTCCAGTGTTCTCTGCACGTTTGTGAAGCAGACAGAGAAGAAAAGTGTGTCGTGGACGAAAACAAGGGGGGTATGCAGGGCTTCTCGCTGAGTCATGAGGGTGGGGGCTGAGAGCGGCCCAGAGCCAGAAGGGACCTCAGCCCCCAGGTGGGTGGGGCTTGGGTCCGCGACGCCTCTGGGGGATCTGGTCGAGGAAGACCCGCCGAGCAGAGTTCAGCCAGTGAGCCAGGCGGGCTGACCGTGGCAGGTGTGCATTTGGGGCGAGTGTGGGGAAGTCCAAGGGAGCCAGGCCTCATTCCGAAGCTGCTGGGGACCCTCAGGGTCACACTCAGGGGAACCGGCCTGCACAATGCCCCCGCCTGCCTCTCTGGGTCCCCCTGGCGACCCCCACTGTGGCAGTGTCCCCTGCTGGGCCTGTGGCCAGCACACTCTCCCCGCCCAGCACAGCGGGCCCACACAGTGCCCGGGCAGAGGAAAGCCAGCCCCGCAGGACCTCCAGCCCCTTCCCACCCGCGCGGGGCCAGGGCTGCAGAAAGCGCAGTCTGAGACGAGCCAGCTGCGGCCCTCGGGCTTCCTGAGCAAGCCCAGGGGTGTTTCAGTGAAGCAATTTCACATCTGAATGACTGCGGTCAGACCACTGGCTAGCAGACGGCTCCCCTGGGCCCTCGATGCGTCACTCCCAGCCGCTTTCCTGCCGCACCCCTGGGTTCCGGGCAGCCCAGGACCTTGCAGAACTGAATCTAGCTCAGTCTCTGGGACTCGGGAGGCCTGAGCTGGAAATGTGCTGAGAGAATAAATTGCAACACAGCGAGACACGCGGGCCGTGTCGGCACGTCCTCCCCTCGCACTCAGCGCCACGAGGGCGTGGCGTGAAAGCAGAGATGTGCAGACATCAGCAGGAAGCAGCCGGGTCGGGTGGGCAGTGCGGGCCGGACCTGTGCCTGCACCCTTCGCCCAGTAGGTCGAGCGCAGCCTGAGCCCAGCCTGGGGGCGGCCCCCGGCAGTGGAGCCTGAGAGGGGAGGGCTGCACGGGACCCTGTCTCAGTCCTCCACTCGGGGCCCAGTGGGCTCAGCCTCCTGCGGGAAGCTCCCTCTCTCAGGGGGTTTGGGGCTGTGGTTGGAGGTTGCCTACCCTGTGAACCCTAGATTCTGTACAGCTCGAGAACGGCTTCCTTAGGTCTCCAAATGGATTCATTTGTTTATGCAAAATGAACCCCGTGGGCGCCCGCTTCCCACCCCATGCTCTGCCAGACGCTGGGGACACAGCTGTAGGGGACAGTCGGGCCTGGGCAGTGTGGCCGGGGTGGGTCTACTCCGGGAAACAACCCCTCGTCCCCGTTTCACAGATCAGAAACTAAGGGCAAGAGAATGGAGTGACCGGTGTGGCTGGGGCTGCTCAGGGCCGTGTGAGGCAGCTGGACCGGCACCGCCTCTGACCCCAGGCCTCGGAGCGAAGCCGATGGCCGTCGACTCCACGCATGTCCCCTTATCCACCACCCTTGCCGTGCGTGGTCGTTGGGAGCTCGTGTCCCCTCCGGGATCGAAGAGCAGATGCTGGTCTGTGGGGGTCAGAGTTCAGGACCAGGCGCGAATGCAGCCCGCTGGCTGGGGTTCGGTCGATCACGTAGAAGTTTGGGGCTCACCCCAGCTCACTTGTCGGAACGTGGAACAGTGAGGTTTACTGTTTCGGGTGATTGTAAAAAGAAAGTGGAGGGTGTGAGCCCCGTGGAAGGCGGCCGGCTTCCAGGGCCTGCTCTCTTCCAAGTAACGCATTCCTGGTTCTAGCAGATGCCTGGGCGTCGGTGCCGTTGGGAATAGCCTGGTTCTCAGACATTCGTGCTCCAGGCTTATCACTGGGTTCGCTTCCTGGCTGCACACAGGAGATCCAGGCCCCGGAGGGGGACAAGGTTCCACTGGAAATCCAGAAAACCAACCCTGGCTTTGAATTTCGTGGACCAGTTAAGTGTTCCCCCCATAACCTGAAGACTGATCGAACCTTATTGACTTTTCATTTTGCTAAAAAAATGGGGAAATAAAGCAAGCAATAGCAATTATTACCATTATCATCTTGAAGGGAAGCGAACAAGATGAGGGAGGAAGCCGTCTCAGAATGAAGTGTGCCGCCCGCCCAGGCAGCGGGCAGCCCTCCCCGGCGGGGACGTGTGGCTCTGCCCCGTGTCCCCAGCCCAGCAGGGGACAGTGGCCAGGCCCCGAGTGTGGGTGCGGGTCCCTGACACACGTTCAGGCACAAGGCCTGGAAGGTCCTCGCGGATCCTTTGGCCTCAGAGGGAGGAAAGTCCTGAGGGAAGGACACTGTTGAGCATGTGCTCTGTGCCCTCCGGGAAGCTGCCTGCCGTGACCGCTGGGTTTCTCCTGTCACTGCGCGCGCGCGTGCGCTTGCTTGGGGGCGGTCCCAGAAGTTGCTCCGTGGTGGCTCATGGGCTGCGCACCGGCCCCTGGGGTGTGCGGAGAAGCCCCCACTCCCGCTGGGGGCAGTCACCCGAGCCCCCACCCTTCTCTCAGCGAGACTGTCCCCTGCAGCTGTCTGGGGAGGGGTCTCGGCTCCGTCACACCTCCACATCCGCCCCGTGGAAGGGCTGGGCCTGGGGGTGGCCCTCCTAAGGGTGGTCCCGCAGCCAGTGGTCCCACGGCCTGGAGGCCCTCCAGGCTTCCAGAACGATGTATGAAGCATTGGTTCATTTGACCCCCATCTGTTGAGTCTTACTGTCGTGCTGAGACACTCCTAGCCAGACCCCGCCGGCCACAGGCTGGCCCAACACGCGTTTCTGGGAAGTGGACGCCCGCGTGACGAGCCTCGGCGTCCCTGCTGACTAACCCGGTTGCGGCATTACTCAGACTGACACCACCCTCTGACACTTTCTCCAATTTCCCAACAAACTTGCACGCTGCTTCTTGGACACTTTAGGGAAGAGGTGCCATGGTGCAAAGGGGCAGATCCCGGACCTGAGGGGGGTCGAGGGAGGGTCCCTTCACCTCCGAAGCCTCAGAGTTCTGATATGCCCATCACCTGCAGTAGAATTTACCAGGAGTCGTGTGGGGTCTCCAAGGACGCTATGCTGCGCTTTTCCGGGTCCCAGCATCCAGCAGCGAGAGGATCCGTGTGTGTGTGTGTGCCGCGCCTGTGTGTGGGGCCTGTTGCCGCCCACTCGTCTGGCTTCTGACCCTCCCCCGACGCGGGGCTCCTGGACCTGGGTCACGGCCCAGGACGCCCACAGCTGCAGAGGAGCTCCCACCTCCCCCCAGCGAGAGGAGGCCAGGGGTCTCTGCTGTGGATTTACATTTTCTCCCCTTCCCGCCCCGTTCCCTTTGGGAGGAAATCGCTATTCACAGCCCACTCTTAGGGATGCATGTTTCTTAAGGTGTCTGGCTGCCCCAGTCGTTGGAATATGCGACTCTGGTCGCATACGAAAAATTTGTGTCTTTTCTTTTATGGCCTCTCGTTTTGTAGGCCGTCAGAGGCTTTCCTGTCCTTTCTTCCAGGGCTGTCAGGGTCTGGCTCCTTATCATTTACACTCCCAGCCCTTTGGGGATCACGCTGGTGCTGGTGAGGCGTGTGCTAGTCTCCGGTGGCTGCCTGTCTACTTAGAGTGTGGATTCCACCTCGCTTTCGGGGGCCTTTGTCCCGTGCCCCGGCATCCCGTGTGTGTCGGCGGGCTCTGCCTGGCGTCTGTCCCACGCGTCCGGCGTGCGCTGGGACGCACGGCCCCTGGTGCCTGTCCTGTCCCCACTCCACAGGCTGGTGCCTCGAGGTGCGGGGAGCAGGTGTCTCCCCGTGCCCGCTGCCGCCTCGGCGCCCCTGTCAGTGTCCCCTCCCCCTGCCCGGGGTGAGCTGAGCAGGCATGTCTAGAGGACGAGATGCCGGGGACTTACCCGCCTGCCTACATCCCGAGAGCCACCACGCTGTCTGGGGCCCACGGGGGCGCCCGGGGCACCACTGGCCAAGATACTCATCTTGGCGAGGAACAAGTTTTTAGTTAGAGTTTCGCTAGGTCGGTCTTGGACCCGAGATGAAGCTCCTGGCCCTTCCCCACTGCTCCCCACTCCCCAGCGCCAAGTGCTTGGTAGAGACGGGGTGCCCCTCGCGTCCTCCCCGCCCAGGACTGCCCTGCTGCTGCTCCCCTGGGAGCCCACGTCACTCACTCAGGTGTCACTCGGCCAGAGACCTTCCTGACCTTCCTGCCGTCTGGGCGGCTCCGCCCTCTCAAGCGTCTGTCAGGAGGGGCCCTCATCTGCCCTGCTGAGCCCTGAGCGCCTGGAGGCAGCGGCTGCTTCTCTGGGTCCCCAAGGCTCCGCAAGTGAGTGCAGAGGCGTCCTGGATTTTAGAAGCACTGGGAATCATGAATGCTCGTCCAAGGCAGCGGCCCGCACACACCGCGTGGCTCAGTCTCTACATCCCACGGCTTGTGGCGTCGTGTTTGCTCAGTACCTACTTTTGCATCTCTGCGTCCGCCTTGCACGTGGCCACGTCCCAGAGGCCTGTGGTGACCGCCATCTCCCGGCACTGGGGAGTGTCCGTGGGGCCCTCCCCAGGCCTCACCCGCCCTCCCCTCGCCGTCCGTGGCCCACGCGCTGCTCACCGGGGCCGTGCTGGGCAAAGTGTGGGTGCCGTGGGTCATTCTCTCCGCAGGCCCTCTTCTCCGGGGGCCTCTCACGGTCTCTCTCCTTCCTTTTCCCCAGCTCACGGTAAACAACCCCCTGGGTATGTGAGTGGCTCGTCGCTTTCCCTGCTGGGGTGTCAGGGTCCTGCTGGGGTGCCCCTTTCCCTGCTGGGGAGTCGGGGTCCTGCTGGGGTGCCCCTTTCCCTGCTGGGGAGTCGGGGTCCTGCTGGGGTATCGCTTTCCTTGCTGGGGTGTCGGGGTCCTGCTGGGGTGCCCCTTTCCCTGCTGGGGAGTCGGGGTCCTGCTGGGGTGTCGCTTTCCTTGCTGGGGTGTCGGGGTCCTGCTGGGGTGTCGCTTTCCTTGCTGGGGTGTCGGGGTCCTGCTGGGGTGTCGCTCTCCCTGCTGGGGAGTCGGGGTCCTGCTGGGGTGTCGCTTTCCCTGCTGGGGTGTCGGGGTCTTGCTGGGGTGCCCCTTTCCCTGCTGGGGTGTCGCTCTCCCTGCTGGGGTGTCGGGGTCCTGCTGGGGGCTCCAGGAGGGCAGCACGTGCTCCCAGCCGGCCCCGTTGCCCTGGTGGCTTCCGACCCAGTTAGATAAGCAGGTACGTGGGGCTCTGGCAGCTGGGGGCGGGGGGCTTGCCATTCTCTGGGCACAAGTCCAGGTGGGACAGAGCAAACCCGTGTCCCTGCTGGACCCACACGTGCCAGGGGGGCCAAAAGCACCATCTCTTCACCGTGCCGTCCCGGCAGCCCCCGGCCTGCTGTCTGACGTTTGCCTGGGGTCTTGGGCCGAGGCTGTGGGACGCTTGCCGAGGGGCCGGGGGTCCGGGTCACGTGGGGTCAGTGAGAGCAAGCCTGTAAGTCCAGGAGGCCCTCCTCATTGAGCTGGCCCCGTGCCTTCACGGGAAGCCATGCCCGGGTCCCTGGGGTAACGAACAGACCGAGGCCTGCGGGCCGCAGAGCCCCGGCGGGGGGCGCGTTCAAGCACGCACAGCCTGGAGACACGTCACTCAAGTTAAGTTACTTCCCAGAAAGACAAGTTTCCGTGGGCTGTGATTTCTGTCACAGCGGGGATGCCCGCCTCTCATCGCCTCGCTGTGGCGGCTGGAGTAACACGCGAGGGGACCACGGGACTCGAGATGCAGACGGGCTAGAGTGCCGCTCGCTTCACTTAGTAGGACAGCTGATCTTGTCTGGTTTATGTTATCGGGGAGTTCGAACGCAGTCACACTCAAAATACCGCGCTGCAGTGTCAGGAGCGAGAACCATTCCTTCAAAAGGAAAAACACCGAGCTGAAGATCCGGAAGTTTCCATCTGTGGTGGGGGGATTTGCCTGGGCAGGGGGAGGGTCCGCCCCGGCAGGAAGCCCCACCCCGGCCACCCCTCTCTCCCACTTCCCTTCTGTTACCTGTGGTTGAAGAGCCCAGGACTCGCAGGGGAGGCGGAGGGCAGTCGCGGTTGCCCGAGCAAGGGAGCACTTTCCCCGCTGACCCGCGTTCTGTGGGATAACGTCCCCGCTGAACGCAAGAGATAGTCTGGGATGCTGAAGGGCCTCAGGGACACTATTCTGGAATCACTCTCTCCTCCCTCCTCTGAAGTGACCGCAGAACCTCACGCCCCTCTCCCTGGACCTCACAGCTCCTCCTGAGGGTCCCAAGGAACCGGCTGCCTGTGGCGGTCTTGTCCATCAGCCAACAAACACTATTAGTGGGAGCCTGGGTTCAAAATACCCTCCTCCCCCACCCCATGCCGAGAGGCCCCAGGAAGTTGTGTGGTAGAGAGGAAGGTCCCAGGCGGGGGAGGGGTAGAGGGGAGGGTCCCAGGTGGGGGCGGGGCCCTGGGGTAGAGGGGAGGGTCCCAGGCGGGGGCGGGGCCCTGGAGTGGAGGGGTGATCTGGGTGGCAGTGGGCTGGACAGGGAAGTGACCCCGGACCCGCGGTTGGTGGTCGGAGGCCCCTCCGGAGGCCCGAGGAGGAGGAGAGGGTGTGAACAGGGAGGAGGCCGGGTACCTGCGGCTACAGTCTCGCTCAGAGCCCTACCCAGCTGCTCCCAAAGGGGCTGCGGATCCCAGCCGTCCGCCTCCCGCCCTCCCGGGGCCTCGCTGCCCCCCCCGGGGGCACCTTCCTTGGTGGGCCCAGTGTCGTTCCCTCACCCTAACCCTGGGTCCCACCTGCTCCGGGACCCTGGCCGTGCAGTAGTGCCCCATCTGGGAGATGAGGCGGAGCCTCCCTGCGTCCCTCACACAAGGACGGCTGGGGCCCCTTGGCTGTCCAGCCACCCTTAACAGGTGCCTGCTCAGTCCTTCCTGCCGGGGAGGGCACCTTTCTCGTGGGGACCCCACCCCTGGGGCTGGGGGTTGGCCCTGGACTCTCCACTCTGACATGGGCCCCTGCCCAGAGCGCTGCCCAAAGGCGCGGGCGTGGGCAGCCAGACACCCTGAAGCCCCCTCCCACACGCTCAGGGCTGGAGTCCCCCTCGGCAGACCTCGGCCCTAAGAGTTCGTCTCCCCTGGAGCCATGACCCTTGTTCTAGAATCCGCTCTCCTCCCTTTCTTCTCTCTCGTCAAGTCCAGCTTTGCGATTCAGGGCGGTTCCTCCCCCGACGGGCCGGGCCGGTACAGCCTCTGAGCCCCCAGCCCCAGCCCCTCCACCTGGGGCAATGGAAGGGAGGGTTTCCCGAGAAGGGCAGGTGGGGACAGCTGCAGCCAGGGGTGACTCCCGATTGTCCCTGGGGTCTCCGCCCGTGGCCTGGGCAGTGGCGTTCTGGGCAGCCACAGCCGGCTGCCCCGTGCACCCTCAGCTTCTGAGCCCAGCCCTCAGCATGGCATTACTCCCGTCCGATCAGGCTTTTCTACAAAGAATAGGTAAGTGTGCTTAGGGAAAAAAAAGCGGAGGCCCTCTGGGGGCGCCCGGGTGGCTCAGTCAGTTAAGCATCCGACTCTGGATCTCAGCTCAGGTCTCTGTCTCAGGGTCGTGGGTTCAAGCCCCAACTTGGGCTCCAAAAACATTCTGGGAGCAGTCTGAGAGGCTGGGGCAGGTGAGAGTCGTGGCTTCCCTTCCCCCATGCCCCGTCCTCCGTGAGCGCTCCGCACGCCCTTATGTATATGTTTTTCTGTCTGGGCTTCTGTTTCTGACCCCAGATCTCAAACAATCCCCCTTTCTTCCCAGGGAATGTCTTCCTACAGAGCCCGCTTCCTTCCCACCCTGGTAATGTGGGCGATGTTGCTGCCTCCCGCGGGCCCTGGGGCTCGGGGCAGCCCCTCTCCCTGTCTCTCCCGGCCTCTGGGCGGAGGCCGACACCCGTCCCGCCTGCCCCTGGTGCTGGGGCTGCTGTCCCCCGTCCGGGCAGAGAAGGAAGTCACGGCGGTGTCGTTGACCGAGGTGGTCCCTGTTTCCTGAGCCACGCTTGTAAGGGGAGAAGAGACAGAGTCAGAAAAATGATAAATAGGCAGTTTTTCCTGGACTTGACAGTTGTTGGCTTCAGACACAAACTTCACGTTTGTAGGAGCCAAGCTGTCGTGTTTTCACGAGACCGAAAAGACACACACGTGGTCCGTGGTCCGAGGCGTCAGGGATACCCTGCAGTTCACGGTGAGGTCACTGCCCTCCCTGATTCTGTGAGAAGCCTTGTTTACATTCTGACCCCAGGCCTCCCACATTCCTTAAATTGTTGGAAACTTGGGAGCCCCACAGAAGTTCAAACATTCCCCTCCCGCCCTGTAGCGTCCATGTAGCCTCCATAAGCCTTGGCCTGGGGGCTTCGTGCAGGACTGGGCACAGAGCAAAGGGCGCAGACGGACATCGGCGGACCTCAGAGTGGGCTGTCCTGCCCTCCCGTGAACAGCCGGGGTCCTGGAGGGCCGAGGGGAGGTGTGTGTGGGCTGCCCTGCAGGGCTGACGGGCCTGGGACCTCCGGATGGTCGGTACTTGGCCCGGGCACTCGGGGAGAACGGGTGCGGGAGGCCCGGGGCCCGCTGCGGTCGTCGGGGCACAGGACGGGATGCACGGCGTCCTGGTCCTGGTCTAGCACGTGTCCCCATTGGCCACTCTGCGTGGAGGGGCTCAGGCAGCTCTGCCAAGAGTGCCCGTGAGAGGCTCTCCAGGGAGCTCCCAGCTGGGAAAGGAGGGAGAGTGAAGCCAGCGATGGGGTCAGGGCGCCGCAGACACAGGAGGGGACTGCGGACGTGTGAGCAGGCGAGGGGTTAGGAGGAGGCGGACTGGGCCCCCCAGGCCTTTACAAATGGCAGAATGCATGGAGCTCGGGCACTGGGCTTCCTTTAGACCCAAGAGTCTGACCTCACTCATGTGCATGAAGTTTTATTGGGGGCTGAGGCTCCAAGCAGGTCCCTGGAGAGGGTGCCCCGTAGGGAGGGGCAGGCGGTGGGACACCTGGTTCTGGAAGGAGCTCCCTTGTGTGTCGGGATGCAGTGTGGGGCAGGGAAGGCAGACCTTGAAGTCCACGTGATGGGGGCCCCGATGGGGACGGCCCAGCAGCTGGGCTGGGCTCAGGAGGCAGGCATATGATTTGGGGGCTGTGACTGGGGAGGGTGCCCTTGGGCCCAGCAGGCGGGTCAGGCGAGGGTGAGGGAGGCACCCGTGGGCTCGCGACGCGGGTGGAAGCCGGTGGCCAAGTGAGGAGACCCCCAGCGTCTGGAAGAGGGAAGCCCAAGCAGGACGGCTGTGTGCTGAGGGGCCAGGGCCAGGAGCTAGCGCACAGGTGCTTTCAGGGGGTCGGCCCAGAGCAAGGGACCGCTGGGGGCTGCACTGGGGACCCCTGACACCCGAAGGCCACAGGATGCAGGGAAAGCAGGCTCGCGCTCAGGGTGGGCCCGAGGCCCAGCTGGGACTCCGGCCCGCAGAGGGAGAGGCCCGGCCACGCTGAGTTAGGCTGAGGTCCGTGTGCGGAGGGGCCCCGAGGGCTGAGTGAATCCCGTGGGTTCTCGGCCCTCTGTCCTCGCGCGCCTGCTGCCTTCACGTGGCGGGCACCATCGAAAAGGTTTTTCTCCACCGCGACCTAAAATAAGCCATCTTTTGAAAGTCACAAACAGATCATTGTGCTTCCAAGACACATTTTGCCCCTTTTCCGGCTGCACCACGCTCCCCATCACTGTCGCGTCCCCAGAGTGCTGCCACCGAAGGCTAATTGGAAGCTCAGATGTTCAGCTCCACCCCCACTTTCTCTGTTCCGTTTTCTCATCACTTCTTGTTAACTCCGGGTTTCTTCTTCCTCTTACCCTGCTCATGCCCTTGACTCTGGCTGGGCCCGCGAGACTCATCCAAGACCTCATTTCACAGGCGTGCGTGAGGGCCGCAGGCCGTGTTGCTGGGCGGTGTCAGCGTGTCCCTGGGGGACCCGTGGGCACGGAGGGGACGTGCTGCCCGGCCCCCAGCCCAGCCTGGTGACCGCTCTGCCGGTCCCGCCTTCTTCCCTGGATGTTGGACCTGGATGGCTTTGTGGCTGGGGGGGCACTGCCCGCCGAGGACTGGGCCATGGAGAGGCCCGTGTGAGTCAAGGCTGCATGCAGTCGGCTGGCCTGTCAGGTCCTCGCCTCTGTGTGTCCACGGCCCTCCAGTGGGCAGTGGGGACATCAGTGGGCCTGACAGGACCTGATCCTCACCCTGCCTCTGCCAAGTCCCCCCATACCTCCTGTCCCTGCAGCAGGTCAGCCACGGGCCTCCCCCTTTGCTCTGCTCCCAAAGGCTCAGGAGGGGACTCTACCCTGGGGTAAGAGTGGGGTGCCCTGTGCCCCTACATCGCTGGGAGTCCCAAGATTTGGGATGTGTGAAGGAGCCTTCCAGGGCCTTTGGGCCCCGTCCAGGGACATGTTCTGGGAGAATCACCAGCTAGAGTCCCTGGAGTTGGTTCTCTCCCAGGAGCGAGGGGACGGTGGGGTCCGGGTGGGACCCTCTGCACTGAGCGGGGGGTGTGCGAGGGTTAGTGCCCTCCCCTCATTTGCAAGGGAGACTCTGGCTCCCCAGTGCCCTCGACATGTCCCCAAGGCTCACCCCTCCTGCTTAAGGAGAATGCCTCTCTTTCCCTAAAACTCCCAGAGCCCCTCACTGCCTGGGAGCCGCCCACATGGCAAGCGTTCGGTGCCCAGACCTGCCCTCGTGCTAGAGGCCCCCTCAGACAGCTGCGACAGTGGGTCCCGGCCTCCACTCCCCTCAGACCCTTGGCTTTTCTTGGAATTTATTCTCCATTCTTTCCAGTCTCTATTATGCAGCAAGTACTGAGAATAAATATATGAATAAGACATAATCCTCGTCTTTAAGGAAAAACAAAACAGAACATAAAATGCCTTAAATCTACAGAGACTGGAGAGTTGAATCGTATTCTTCAACTCATTTTTCTCTAATCAGAAGAATGGAATTTTCTACTTATTCAACAGTTGTCATAAATGCAAGAGAGCGCATCCCCCAAAGGTGGAGAGTGTGCAGAGGACGGGAAGGCCACCGAGGCAGGGTGCGGAGGCAGGGTGCCGGCAGCCGGGACCCCCGGAGCCCTGTCTGTGGATCTGGGGGTATAACGGCCTGACGCCGTGGCTTTGCTTGTAGGTTCCCTGACTACTGGTGCAAGGGCTGTCTTCCCGCACACTTCTGGCCGCGCTGGCTCCCTTTGGTGGTCTCCGGTGTCCCGCGGCCCCTGAACCAGTTCCTGGCGGTTTCTCTGGGGGGACCCTGCCTCGTCGGAGTGGGCTGCAGGTCTTTTTCTCTGAGTTCAGGACCTGCCTTTCGTCTTGACGAGGTCTTACTTGGAATGTGGTGGAATTCGCCTGCCTTCTTCCCTTTACAATTTCCCCTTTCGTGCCCTAACCAACCCCTCCTGGGCTCGAATGTGTAAAGATATTCAAAGTCTTGCTTTTCACATACAAGTGGTTATGCATCTGGAAGCAATCTTCTTTGTGTTTGGTTGACGATAGGGATCCGATTTCACTTCCTAGAATGTGCGTGACCAGCTCCCTGGCACCCTTCGGCTCTGGGCTCCGCCCCGCTGGCCGCTGGCCGGGCTGCGGCTCCCTCACCTCCACGCTTGGTCGCGGCCTGATGCCTGATGCCCTCACTCGCCCGTCATGGTTATTGAGCATCTACTGTATGTCAGCAAGTCCTCGGTGCTGGTGCTGCCAAGGTGTCCTTGAAAAACATCTACCTTCCTTAAGCCCACATTCGAGTGGGTCGTGGATTGTGGGGAGTGTGGGCCCTAAGCTCAGTGATAGAAGGTTCTGGGGAAAAAGAAGCCAGGAGCACTGAGGGTGATGGGCGCGGGGGCTGCGGTGGAAGCGGATGGGGCCGGCAGGGGCCCCCTGTGCCCCGCATTCCCAGGGACTCTGGCAGAGATGTGTGCCTCTCCGTGACCCCCGGTTTTCCCCTGCACTGCGGAGAGTGTCTCAGTGCCCCTGAGAGCACTGCCACCCCCTTCAAGCTTCCCATTCTGGTCCCCACCACCCCAGCCCCTCCTGCGTGCTGACACTTAGTAAGCACCACTGTGTGCCGGGGCTGGTTGTAGCCACTCTTTTCTAGGGCCCCTGTGCCCTAACCCTGCTGTCTCCACACCCACCACCTTCCAGGATCTGGCCTCCGTCCCAGGGGGCTGCCCAGTGCAGTGTTTGGGGGTGGCTCCCGGCCACACTGCTCCTTCGGGTGCCTGGCAGCTGCTCTGCACGCGGGGTGTCTGCGTCCTGCCCCCGAGGGCGAGGATCAGGCCCAGCCCCCGCCTGCTGTCTCAGCACTTATCCTGGCGCGGCCCTCCCTCCTCTTCCTCTTTCCTGCTTGCGTCCTGATTCCTCATCTGTTCATTGAACATGTGGATTCTCTAATCTGTGCTTCTCTGAGCAGCGAGGGCCGGACCCTGCCGGCTGCTTGCCATCCAGCACGGCCTCCAGGTGGCTGTTGTCCCCTCGGACTGGGAGCCAGGGTTCTCGGTACCCGGAGGCTGGGCCTTCAGCTCGGCCAGTGCACGTCTCAGCACTCACGCCAACGTACTGACCGCAGATCTGCACCCGTCTCCTTGTTCTCGAGGTGCCGCTGCAGGAAGAATGTCCCCGGGGGGTGTCGCCGGGAAACAGAGCCAAGTGCCATGTCCTCGGCACGAAGCTGGGTGGCCCGTCCAGGGTGCCTGGGGATGAAGGAACACAACCAGCTCTGCCCGGGACCTCGGTGACACAGCCCAGAGATAGTTTCCCTTCCTGGGACCGAAGTTACTTTCCCCCTTGAGCACAGTCTTTTCCCAATAGATAAGTGGGCCAAGGTCATAAACAGGTATTTCTGAGTTGTGAAAGTCCAAAAGGCTAGTAAGTATATGGGAAAAATGATCTCACCAGTAATCAAAGAAACACAAAGCAAAACAATTAGGCCTTTACATCTTTTAACAAAAAATTATTTATTTGACACAGAGACAGTGAGCACACAAGCAGGGAGAACAGCAGAGGGGGAGGGAGAAGCAGACTGCGGCCGAGCAGGGACCCTGACGCGGGGCTCGATCCCAGGACTCCAGGACCATGACCTGAGCCAAAGGCGGAGGCTTCAGTGACTGAGGCCCCCAGGCGCCCCAAAGTCTTTCCATCTTATGCTCTGTGCTGGGGGTGCGGTCACCGGGAATCTGGTCCTGTGCCATTTTCAGGGAAGAAACGTGCCAGTGCCCTTGAGAAAGTGCACAGCTTTGGACCTGTTCACTCCATACTCGATAAGCCACCGAGAAGAAAACAGAAGTGGACAAAATTTAGGCCCAACATGTTCTCACAGCCTTGATTATAAGCAGGAAGACGAGGTTAGGTGCCCAGCACCAGAGGCACGGCCGAGTCTGCTCTGGTGCCTCCGGACGTGTTTTCGGCAACAAGGGAGCAGACGCTGTGTGTATGTTTGCTACCATTGGGCCCGGCGGAGTCGAGCGTGGTGCCGGCTCTCAGCTGGCACTCGGTGGCTGTGGAGAGGGTGGGATGTTATGTAGACACAACAGTCGGGCGGTGAGGTCCGAGGGGAAGAAGGTGGCCGTGGCCGTATTCGGGGGAAAGCATGATGCGGAGATCCTGCAAGTGTTCTGAGAGCATTGCCAAGGACACGTGGGTGGGTCGGGGGCAGAGTGCATAATACATTCGTCAAAATTCGTAGAGTGGCACTTCAGGTCTGTGTGCTGTGTTGCATGTTAATTATGCCTTATCACAGCCAATTCAAAATACGTAACAAAATTCCATATGGACCCTTCCCCCCACATTACAACGTAGAGGAAAAAGGCAAAGGAAATATGCTTAATACCGTCATGGTCCTTTGGGGACGGTGGGGTCTGGGGATGTGGATAGTGTCTTCTTCGTGCTTTGGTTTTCCGCACAGTCGTGGGTTGAATAGTGCCTCTCGTCCCAGACACGGTGCTGAGAGGCCCGTGTTCTAACACCTAGGCCTATGACCGTGACCTTATTTGGAAAAGGATCTTTGCAGATGTAAATAAGATCTTAAGATGGGACTATCTTAAGAGGGACACCTGGGTGGGCCCTGAATCCAAGGACAAATGTCCCCGTAAGGGACAGAAGAGGAGAGACACAGAGGGGAAGCCATGTGACCCTGAAGACAGAGATGGGTGAGACAGCCCGGGGACATCCGGAGCCCCCAGGAGCTGGAAGATCAAAGACAAATCCTTCCTCAGAGCATCCGAAGGGAGTGAGGTCCTGCCAACACCTTCTGTCAGGCTTCAGTCTCCAAAACTGGGAGAGGATGAATTTCAGTTGTTTCAAGCTTCTCCAGTTTGTGGGAATTTGTTAGAGCAGCCCTAGGAAATGAATACAGCCAGGTAAAACCTCTGTGCCGGAAAAAAACAAATTTACCTAAAATAGTAGAAGGTAGAAAACTCTACAGAGGATAAGCCATACCATGTTCCAGGGGTCAGAGGGCCGCGGCTACACCTGGCTGAGTGGGTGGGCGCCGTCCCCGACCCTGACCTGTCCCCACCTCCTGGGCTCGCGCCCTATGATCCCCCCTCGGTTGTCCCCTGTCTTTCTAAGCCCTGCTGTCTCTTTCCGTCTTCTTTTCTTTTGTCTGCCTTCTCTTGACAGATTACTATACAGAATAAGATTAGCTTTAATGTAAAATTGTCCTTAATGAATCGAGTTCTGCGTTCCTCACTCTTGGTTTTAAAGTTGCCCTGACCTCCCCTTCCCTTGTCTGAACTTCGGCCTGGACCGCCGCCCCCCAGGGCACCCACCACCCTCCGCTGAAGACTAACCAGCTTCCGTGGCCATTTCTTCCTGCCGATGCTCCTCCCAAGGGTCTCTGACTGCTCCTCTCTGTGGGATCAAAGCCCAGCTCTACATCCCGGTAACTGCTGATTCCAACACGCCCCCCTAGCTCCCCCAACCCTCATTTACTTCCCGCCTATGCAAACCACCCAACTCCACGCCCCCCGATTCCCTGGAGGTCCCCACCTAAAAGCCTCACCCCCTGTTTCCCAGCCGAATGCTGCCCACTCGGACCCCGGCCAGCATCCTGCCTTCGGGGCCTGCTCCCGTTCGTCCCTTTAGTGCCTGCCCGCCTCCCGGCCAGAGCCGGAGCGTGGAGCCGGGGTGCAGAGCCCCCGCGACCCTCTGGGCAGGGTGGGGGCTGCTCCGGGCCCCTGGTGTGTCCTGCAGCCCAGCTGAGGGGGCACTGGGGTTCAGGTCTCGGCTCATGGTGCCCAGGTCTTACCCCCGAGGGAGCTACTGCTCCGTTTGCTCACGTGCTAAGCATTTAATGTTTGCTGAATAAATGTTTGCTCTTTGGTACTAAGTGGGGCAACACCAGTTTCTTTGTGAGGCAGGGGAACCGTGAGGGAGGGGATGTCAGGAGGGTTAGAGGGGCTGGACCACAGGGGGAGGGAGGGATGGCCCACAGGCCATTTGCCTGTCCCCCATGGTCCCCTCCTGGCCTTCCTGCTAAGGCCTCGCTCTCCACTGGGCCTGCTCAGGACCCACTCGGGTGAGACAGTGTCTCTGCCTCGGGTCCCCCGGCCATGAGACTCGAGGTGGGCACACGCAGTGGGGAATAGGAGCAGAGGGGCCGGCGATGCCCGAGGGCCAGGCCGCGGACAGCTGACTTTGCTGCGGGTGGTTCTGTGAGTCGGAAGCTGAGGTTCTTGGTCTGCTGGGGACCCGGTTCAAGGGGGTCCCCAAAAAGATATGCCGGGCTGTGTTCATCTTGTGGCCCTTGAGGTTATGCCAAGGGGGGAGAGGTGGTTTTTTTTCTTAAGGGTGGAGGATTTTATATAAATACCTCTTTGTATTTACTTACCACTGAAGGCACACCATGAGCTTCAGATACCTCTATGCTGTCCAGGGACCGACCGGTGGGGTGGAGTGGCCCAGCTTCGAGCCCCGATCCATGCCTTCCGGGTGGGACGGGCCCTCCCCCAAATGCACTGCCCGCGGTGCCCCAGACCTGCAGTGAGGAAGGCTGGGAGAGCAGGTGGGCCCGTGCCCCCTCTGCCTCCACCTCGTTAACCCCAGGGGCACAGGCTTCGCCCAGATGCTGCCGGCTCGGGAAGTGCCTGCTGAAGAAATGAGGAAGAGTTCAGTGAATCCTCATGCAGGAGAGACCAGACTCTCAGAGCTGAAGCCCCCCCACCCCAAGGTAGAGTTGAGGCCCTCCCTGCTGGGGTCTGGGGGTCAGAGAGCGACTGGGGGGCATCTTCCATCACGCAGGTCTCCCTCTGCCAGACTGTGTCCGCCTGAGTCCGAGGTGGACAGACTCGGGGCGTCGGGTCAATGGAACCACGCTGGAGGCCAGGGGCCAGGCCCCGGTGTGTGTGCGGGCGGGTAGGAGCTGCCATGAAGAGGCAGAAGGGGTCCCAAGTTTGTCGTCTATGAGTCAGGAGTCCTATTCACCTGAACTGAAAACGTGGTTTTAGAACAGTGGGTCGGGACCCAGAAGGGGACCGGCTCTGGCTGGGTGCCCTGCTCTCTGTCTCATCTCACGCGGGTGGGCACTCATGCTGCGGCTGCCCTCAGGTCTCACCGGGCTTTGGAGGGGGGTGGACCCTGTATCGAGTTTTGCCCGGTTGGCATGGGCTCGGGCCCTCTGGGGCTGGCCCCTCAGCCCCACTCAGGCACCCGGCGCGCCCCCCACCAGCCCCCGCATCAGCCCCCTCCTGGGGTGTCACGGGCCTTTGCTCGCCGTGGCGTTTGCTTCTCTGGACGCCCGTGAAAACCAGCAGCCTCGGCGTCCTTGCATCAAACCCAGAGAAGGACCTAACGCCTTCGCACAAGAGGGTCGGAGGGGCGATCCCCCGCCAACTCTGGCCATGGGGAAGGTAGAGGTGCGCACGGTGCGCGTCCCCCGCTGTCCAGGAGGCGAGGGCGACGGGCGGGCCGGCTGAGCAGGTCGCGTAACAGCACACGCGACGGTTTACTTTGGCTGCTTCAGACCCTGAACGCCCCACGAATGGCCCTCCTCCCGCGGCCATCGGAAGCCCTCCCCCGAGGGCTCCGCAGATGTGCTCGCGGACCCGGTGCTGAAAGACATGGCTATGGCTGTGCCACGTGGGCTGTGACCTCCTGTCCGCGGAGCGAGGGTCCCTGGGGAGTCTTGGCCACTCTGGGCCCCACAGATGCCTCGGAGTGAAGGCTGGGGACAGGGGTGCATGAGGCCGTCGCTCTGCCAGTCTCGCCTGCCCGGGGGGACCACAGCTGACTCCTGCTTCTCTCCCGCCTGGCGGGGGTCTCTCTACCGACTTACGGCGTGTCTACTACTGTCACTACTTTCTGCACAGAGCACTGGGCTTCCTCTCAACCGCTGTACCACTCTGTCTGTCTCTGCTTATGGGTCCCCTCCCCTTGGCCTGGTATCAGCCAGACGAAGCCTACAGAAGGGCTGGTGCTCGATGACACAGTGGTGCCCTCTATGCCCAGAGACCTGAATTTCATGGGAAATTAGTGACATAATTCAGACAAAGGAATGAATCTCTAATGGTGATATACCAGCTGATGAGAGGGGACATTTCTGAACGGAGACCCTTTTATCAAAGACCTAGAATCGCACAGAGGGCCAAGGTTGGGGTCCATGTCCAGGGAGAGTATATTTACAGAGCAGCCGAGGCCCGGTCTTTCCGTGGAGGTGGCTAGACAGTGATGTGAAGGCTTGGGACACTCTTCCAAGCAGCGTCCGTCCTCCCTGTTTAGGAGAAGTCTCACCTGTAATCATGTCCAGGGAGGGATCTGCTTACGGCCTTGGTGCAGCCTGCACCCCACGGTCGAGACGGGAAGATACCCTTGGTGGGGAGGCTGATTTAGCAGCCAGGGTCCCTGACAACAAGCCACTCAGTGCCCCTGCCTGGGCTCCCAGGAAAACGTGGGCAGCTCTGCGTGGATGTGGAGGGTACCATCCCCTTTGGGCCCTTGGGCTTCAGCTGTGATGTCACCGTGTTGCTGGAGTCCCTGGTGGGCAGGGGGCAGGGTGGGGGCTCCAGTTGGCCCAGAGTCCCCCGTGTCTGCCCAGGCGGGGCGTCTGGCCAGCTGAGCACACAGCCGCTCAGTGCGTGTTCGGGCAGCGGGCCGACGACGTCTGGAAACAAAGCAAGTTCACTTTACACGTGACCGCAGAGAGGTCCAGGGACGTTCGTCAGAAGCCCCTGTGGAGGCGGCAGCTTTCCTCCAGGGCCCAGCTGGGACCCTTGTCCCGGGTCGCCGACCAGCCCTTTGGGTTCTGGACGTCTGGGCCCCTGACCTTCAAACTTTGGGCCTTCCTCCTGTCAGCTCTCTACCCTGGTTCCCAGCCCACCTCAGCTCTGGTGGCCGGTGACGAGGCCCGGCACAGGCCCGAGCACCAGACTCATTATTTCATTTTGTCAGCACCGTGGAAAACATTTGCTTTCCGGGAGGCGACCCTACTTTTGAGAGTTAACCTTTGGAGAAAACAGGACATGGAAGCTGGTTTTGGCTTTGAGGCCCAGACAGGCCTGTGTCCTCACTGGCAGCCACGGCCCCGTGGGGCTCAGGAGCCCCACGGGGCTCAAGTCCATCCGGAGGTTCCCTGTCCCCACCAGAGCCGTGCCCGGCTGGCCACTGCTGGTGAGCGTGAGGAGTCCGAGCTGACTGCCCCGGCACACACTGTAGGTCACTGCCCGGCGTGGCTTCCCCCGCTCCCCGCCCCCCCCGGGCACGGAGTCAGGGCCCACCCCGGTGACCGCACTGTGGGCAAGGGACCCAGGGAAGCCGTGCTCCGATGCCTCGCCTGAAGGGCTGGAGGTCAGACTGGGTACGCCCTGGCCTTCTGCCCAGGGAGGGCTCCTTGGCACTCGGACCTGCCAGGGCTCCCCGGGGAGGTGGGGGCACAGACCCTGGGGTTAGGCCATAGGGTGGCCTCAGCCTGCCTGACAGGTCACTGGCACTGCCGTGCCAGAGTGAGAAGTGAGCCCCTGGTCCGTCTCACGACACCAAGCCTTTTAAAGTGGCTTCACTGGAGTTACCCTTTTCAGCATTTGGATGAGCATCTCCCTCACAATCACAAAGATCGGATCCAACAGACACCGACGTCTCCTACAGATGTCCCGTGACGACCGCAGCCTGGCCCCAGAGCTCTGGGGGACCCAGTGTCTGGGAGACAGACGTGGAGTCGCATCCCACGCAGACAGGCCAGAGCCGGGACCGGCAGTGTGGCACCGGGAGGCCTGAGTCCGAACTCTGTCTCCCTTCCTGATGGGCCGGGACCCGGGAGCAGGTGGCTAGCATCTCTGGTCTTTAGGGACGGGGCCTTCACCCCCGCAGGGTGCACGTGGCACAGCGGCGGCTGAGGAGAGTGGAGCTGGGGAGAGTGGTCGCGCCGGGGGGGTGGGGGGCTTGACCCCAAGGTACACGCTGCAGAGGCCGGAGCCCCCGTTTCTGCCCCCGGGGAAGAGCAGGGCAGGTGAGCCCCTGCCAGCCCAGCCCCAGCAGGAGGGCCCAGCAAGACCAGGCCAAAGCCGGCAGGACAGAAGGTACCGAGGCTCAGGCGTCGGGGCAGGACCCCCCCAGCACCTGCGGAGACGCAGAAATCGGCAGGAGCACAGGGACCCCGACTCTGCGGCTGGGAGCTGGGAGTGTGCGTTCGCAAGGTCTGCCGGCCTTCGGCAGCGCGCGTCACGGCAGCTGACGCTGGGCGGGAAGGAGCAGGGGCCCGAGAGCGGGGCTGAGGTGCGAGGCCAGGGCTGAGCACCCTGACCTAGAATGAGTACGGTGAGCTCGGGGCCCTGCCCCCGCAGCCAGAGGAGCTGTGTGTGCTGATGGCAGGCTCCGGGGAGGGGCAGTGACCTCCCATGTGTCTGCGAGTCTGGACGCGGACGTGGATAGGGGCCAGAGTCGGTACTTAGACAGAAAGTTGGGCTACGGGATTAAGGCCGTAGGAGGCAAGTCAACGGATCTCTGTCCCTGAGTGGCGGGCAGAGGTGGACGCGGTCACAGCCGGCACAGGGCTGGGCCAACAGTGCCCCGGGGAGGGGCGCTGCGGAAATGAAGCCCTTTCAGGAGGGACTGGGGTGGGACTGGCTGGGGGCCGGTCCACACTTGGGTACAGAGAGGAGAGGGGTGCCCGGTCTCAGAAGTTCTTGTTAATGTACCTGGGTGACCCCGAGAAGGGGCAGGTTCCAGGAGACAGAGATGGGTCCCTGCTGTGCCCCCTTGAGCTCGAGGGGCCTCCAGCTAGAGACATTTGTGTGCTGGAGATGTCTCTGGGGTCACTGCAAAGCCCAGAGCATGGGAGGCCCCCGACCTTGTCTCTGACTGCGGCGCCTCCTGCTGAGCCCCACGGGCCACCTGTCCTTGCTTCCCTCTTGTCCCACCGACACTTGGGGCTTTGCTGAGATTCTACAGCCAAGATGCCGAACACCCACTTCCCCAGACCTGTGTGAGGACGCCCGGCCCTCCGGGGCAACCCAGCCCTGTGGGGCTGCTCCCTCCTAGAGGAGCTGTCCTTCGGGCACCCACATGTGCACGGAGCCTTTGCCCTTCTCAGAGGCCAGACTCTCGCCCTGCAGGGTCGCTTGGAGACAAACTGGCCTCAGGAGCTGGCCTGTGCTGAAAAGGGGACCCCAGGGTCACCCAAAGGTGTGGAGAGCCGCCCTGACCAGCACAGCTCCCAGGCGGCTGTCGTCTTCTGCCTTGTGCCCCGGGGCCAATGTGGCACCCTAGCCCTTCCTGCACCAGGATGATTCCGAGATGGCTGTGGAGGTAGGTCCCTCCAGGACATGCTTACAGGCAAACAACATCAGGAGGAAACACACAGGGCCCGTGCGGCTCCAGCTTGAGTCGGGGCCGCGTGAGGGGCTTGGTCCCCCCGGGCAGAGGCAAACCACCCAAGCCGCACGGGGAGTGGGTCCCAGGGCAGGCCTTGCGCCTCAGCTGGGGGGTCTCACGGCATGTGGTCCCCTCGCCATCCAGCCCCGTTGTGCGCAGAGGAAGCAAGGAGACCGGCTCGAGACAGGACCAAGCTGGGCCCGTGTTTGGTGAGGGGTCCCTGCCCTGAGGGACGGCCCATGGCGGGGGAGGCGGGGGAGGCGGGGTGTTTACCCACCACTCGGGGATGAGAACCCCGGGAAAAGGCAAAGCCTAGTCATCTAAATCCCATCTGCTTCCACTTGAATTTACAATAATTTGGACGAAAGTGGACTGCAGTTTATCTTTTGTGTCAGGGTTAGAAGCAGAGGGTCTGGTTTCCTATGTAAAATATGGATATTAAAATTGTGTTGCCGACGTTTTCCAAGGAGAGAGCAGGGCCGGCTCAGCCACAAGCCCCGTGACTTGGGGACAGAGCAGTCTCCTGGTTCTCCACACGGTCCTGGAGGTCTGCGGCCGCGTGTTCTCGCCTGAGTCCTGATTACCGTCCCCCCCAACGGTTTCCACGCCGGCGAGTCCTGGTCGGGCTCCCGGGTGAGCTCGGGCTGCACCTCCAGCCGGCCCGGGCGGCACTGGTTTCCAGGGTCTCCCCTTCTTTCTGGCCAAGCACCACTGTTGTGACCCCAAAGCTGGCTCCGGCCGGGACAGAGTGGGACGTGTCTGCACGCACGTGGTCGGGCCCATGGGCGCTGGCCTCCCCGCTGGCAGGAGATGGCGCCCCCCGCCCCCTGTGGCTCTTCCGTGGCCACCACCACCTGCGGAGGCCTCTCAGGAGCCACCGGAGGGCAGGCCGTCGCCGGCGAGCGTGGGCGCATCACTCCCCTCTGTGGCCTTCCGGGCCTGGTGTCCTAGCCTTTCTGCTTCGCTCACAGGCTATCGAGCCTCAGAATGAAGTGACTTGCCCAGGGCCACACAGTAAGGAGGTGACAGAGCCAGGATTGGAACCAGATCTGGTTCCAAGTCCTAGAGTTTCCTATGCTTGCCACGAAGCCTTTCTCAGGACTGTGAGCAGTGACCCCAGAAGCGCCTCCCCTCCTAGGATGAGCCCCGTTCACAGGGCAGGCCAAGCAGGCATGTGGGACACCAGGTTCCTGGTGAGGCCACAGAAGGTCTCCTGAGCAGAGCAGGGGGAGAGGCCTCCTGGGTCCTGCCCCGTCCTGCCTCCAGGGGCGTGGCTGAGGCCGGTGTGGACTGAAAGCCGTTGTGGACGGGGATGCTGGAGTCTGTAGGCAGCGACATTCCCCGCCCTGTGCGTCCCACTGCCCTCTTGGCACACCTCTGTTTATTGTCTCTGCATCAGCTCACACCCCTTCCCCGGGCGTATTTCCTTCATAACAGGATGGCGGACACGGCCCCTGCTCAGGGCTGCTCTAGCTGTTGCCGAATACACAGAGAGAAGCCATGACGGCAAAGTCCCTGGGTTAGAGAAGCACCCACGCATCAGGGGGTCCCCTGTTTTCAGGCGCCTTGGACAGCAGCCAGCGGCCGCTTGGGGTTATCATCCTGGGCAGACTGGCCGGAGGCCGGGGTCTGTGCCGGAACCGACCCCCCCTGCCTGATGCTGAGGCTTCAGTTTCACTTTTATTCATAATTGCCTGAAAAATGGTCTCAATGTTTAATCTTGTAAATGCCAGGATTGCGGGATCCCTGCATTTCCTCTCAATTCTGCTGTAAGTTTGCCCATTCTTTTCTGAGCCCATTTTCCTCCTGAGATACTTCATCAAATGCAGTGGTAACGACTTAGTTACCCCAGTGATATTTTGCTTGGAAAGCTCTCTGACTGAAGCCAGGGTTGCGTTAGGTGTGTTTCCTGTTTTCAGGGTTATTGCGGGAACCAGTCCTCCTGGCTTTGTCGCAGTCAAGTAACACAGAGTTGTCATTTCCAGCTTCCTGAAACAGCTTCTTCTCGGAGTGCCTGTCGGCCAGCGCCGTGCGTCTCAGGCTTTACCATGGCAGCACGTTTGGTACTAAGGCTGTGCGGCCAAGGGCCCCCCAATGCCAGTGGTCCAGGAGGAATGTTTGCTTCTCATTCCCATGTTTGTGTCCATGGCAGGGTCGGCCTCAGGCCATAGGTGGGGCTCACATCTGCCCCTTGTCTCTCTGGGACCCAGATGGAGAGGCAGCAGATGCCCGCGGAGCGGGCCAGGAGACAAGAGAACAAGCAGGGGCCGGTCCCGCACCTGAAACCTCTGTCCGGGCGTGCGGGGAGGGGGCTCAGGTCAGGGTCTCGGGGTCCTGGGATCAAGCCCCACATCAGGCTCCCTGCTCAGCAGGAGGGGCTGCACACACGCACGGACACACGTGGGCTACAGGGCGGAGGCTTAGCTCAAGACAAGGTTCTCCAGAGACATGGCCACAAGGTGGCCCGGTCCCTCTGCTCCCGAGGCCCTGGGTTTGCAGAGCCCACGTGGGAGGACGGAGCGCAGGGCTGGACCAGCCTGGTGCCACCACTGCCGTGGTCTCATGACCTGGCCCGGCAGCTGCGGCAGCTTTCTGTGCTGTGAGATGGGTGAGGGGTAGCCCCCTCAGGGATGTCTGTCCTCAAAGTGCCTCCCTTGTGAGGGACACTCACAGACACTGCCCCCAAGCCTTCGTCCTCCCTCCGTCGGTGTGGGTGCAGGGGCACTGAACCCGGTCAGGCCCCAGGACCAAGTGCTAGTCGTGGATGACTCTCGTGTCCCTCGCCTCTCAAGGGAGACACTGTGTGTGGGCAGCCGGGGCGGGGGGCGGCTGGAAGGCTGCAGCCTGAGCAGCCTGGCCTCTGAGAGACAGATTGAACCCCGCCGAGAGCAGAGGAGGGTCCAGCCGGTAGCCCCCAGGCAGACTGGGGTCTGGGGTCTCCACGATGGCCAAGGAGGACACGTCCCCGGCCTGCAGAGCTTGCAAGCTCTCGAAACAACCCACAGCCCTTGTTACTACACCTGTAGCTGCCTTCTCATGCCCCTGCTTTGTGCTGGACGTTTCTGTCTGAAGCACGCAGCGCGCTGTCACAAGAGGCTGATCGTGGCCCCAGGAGGATGAGCCCCTTCCCTGACTCCCAGGATCTGTGGACGGGACCTTACTTAGAACGTGCATCTTCGCAGGTGTAACGAAGTTAAGGGTCTGGAGGTGAGATCACCCTGGATTATGTGAGTAGGTCCTGAGTTCAATGGCCTGTGTCCTTACCAAAGAGGCAGGAGAGTTCAGATAGGAGAAGCCACGTGGGGTCAGAGGCAGAGGTGGAGAGACACGGGCACAAGCTGTGGAGGGCGGCATTGTCCGGGCAATGTGGATGCTTGTGTGCCACACGCAGCGTGTGTGTGTGTGTGTGTGAGTGTGAGTGCGTGTGCTGTGTCACGTGTGAGTGTGTGTGCATGCACACGTGTGTCAGTGTGCTCACAGACAGTACTGTGTAAATGTGTGCACACATATGTGTGTGTGCGGTGGCTGTGTGTGTAAGCATGTGCACACATGTGCGTGCGTGTGCGGTGGCTGCCTTACGTGTGTGTGCAGGATGTGTGCTATGAGCTCTGGAAAGGAAGTGAGGCTGTGGCCGGACAGCCCTGGGCGGGTGCGCTGGAGGAAGAGCAGAGTATCCCACCGTGGGGCCCCCTCACTCCCCGGAGAGACGCGTGCGTGACCCCAGGACCCGCAGCAACCGCAGCAGAGCCCGCAGTGGAGGCGGGGTGTCCGGGACAGACCCGTGGAAGGCACTCATGTCAGGCGGCACAAGCCCCTGGGACAGTTGCAGGAGACCCCCCGAGTTCTTGAGAAGGTGACATTGGCAGGATCACCGCAGCTGGAGCTGAGAGGGACAGAGAGACGCTGGCCTGGAAGGCGGGAGGGATTTCCGAACCGCTCCTGATTCCGCCGGCAGGAGGCAGACAGATCCAACCGCTCAGCCGCAAATGTGCTTCCCTCCCGAGGAGGGGAAGGGGATCCGCGGCGAGACCGTGGGCCCAGAGGACAGGGCGGACCACAGAGGCACGTGCTCAGACCTGGAAATGCAACGTTGTTCTGTCTGCTGGGGTTTGAGATTATTTGGAACAGTGGCTCCCCTTCTCTTCATTTTCTCCCTTTTTGAAGGGAGTGTCTCTAACCGTCAATATCTGTCTGTTCCAACATCGTATTTTGGGAGCAGATACCTCATTCTTGACACGAACATGTTCCCAGATGGAGAGGAAGCACGTATCCGGAGGGGTGTTTATGTGGGATTTGAACTGATTAGATTTCGATGAGTTTTTTTTTTTTTTTGGATTTCAACTTGATATTGTAATGTGTAAGACTTGTAGGGAGAGTGGGATGGGGGGAGTGTATTTTGCATGTGGGAGTTTGCATGCAAATCTTTGGAGGCCAGAGGGGAGACTGTGGTCAGTAGAACGATGGCCACCAGAGCTGTCCACATCTTCGCCCCGCAAAGCTGTGAATCTGGTGCTGTGGTCTGTGTCCGAGGGAGTCGTACGGGTGTGATGAGGGAAGGGCTTTGAGACTGTGGGCTGTGCTGGGTCACCCCGTTGGGCCCAACGCGTCACGAGAGAGAGGGAGGCCAGATTGATGAAGCAAGTGAGGTCAGTGACAAGAAGGCAGATTCGAAGGTGGAGGAGGGGGGGTAGGAGAGGACCGGGGCGTCTGGAAGCTGGGAAGGGCAAGGAAGTGCATTTGGGTTTCCGGAAGGAAGCCCATCTCGTTGACCCCTACGTAGCCCAGTGAACTGGGCTCAAGTTGGACTTCTGGGCTCCAGAACTTTAAGATAATGAGGTTGTGTTAATTGTGGCAGCTGCAGCAGCAAGAGAGCGGAGGGGAGACCCGCCAAGGCAACGTGCAGCAGCGGCACAGCTGTTGGTGATGCAGCCAGGCAGCGGGTGTCCCGGAAGCCCCAGGGCCAGCAGGCCCAGCACGAGGAGGATGGGGGGTCTGGACCCTCCACCCTAACCCACGCCGCTGAGCCCCCAGGACGAGGGCGGGAGACAGCCCTGGAGTCAGCACAGTGAGGGGCGCTGGCTGAGCAGGAGCCTTGTTGCTGGGCGGGGGGCACGAGGGCAGAGGCCCGGAGGAGAGGCAACGGTGGCATGCTGGCAGGACTGGCCCCGGGGGCTCGAGGTGAGGGCCCACGCGGGGTGTGGCGGAGTGGCCCGAGGAGGGCGCAGGGGGAGAATTCCTGGGACCTTGTCCCCAGGCCGCGGAGGGCCTGGCGCCTGGGGGAGGCAGCTGCGGGGGAGCCGGTGGGGTGGCGTGGGGCAGGCCCCCACAGAGCTGCGTGCGCATCGTCTCCGTGGGCCGGGCAGCAGCCTTGTTTCTGTCTTGCTCTGTGCGCTGTGGGGCTGGAGGACGGCGTGCCCTCCACCCGAGCCCCAGAGTGTGGCAGGAAGCCGCGGAGACCCCCGGCACAGGCAGCGGCAGCATCCGTGGCCGGAGATGCCACACACCGCCGGCCAGGTTGTTTCCAGTTAGACCAATGCCCCGGCCCACCTGCTGCCAGAGGGCCCTCCAGGGCTGTCTGCAGGGAGCCCTGGGACGTTCCGGACCCGTGAAGGGCGTGCTGGCGACGGCAGCGAGGGCCGCTGGCGAGAGCCCCCCGCCGCTGCTCCAGGGGCCCCGCCTGAGAAACGTGTGGGTCCTAGAGATTCTGCCCCAATGTTAGACATCTGCTGGTGCCTGTGGAAACTGAAGCTGGGGTTGTTGGGGTCACAGCCCCGCAGGCTGCCGGAGGGCGGGGTATTCCCAGCGTCGGTGGTAGGTATTTCACGCTCTGGGGCCGAGGGCTGTGAGCAGGGTCCCACCTGCCCCTTGTGAGCCCGTACTGCTCCAAGAGAAATGCCGAGGACGTGCCGTGTCCTGGTGAGTCGCGAGGGTGTCTGTGCTCTCACCCTGTCCGGATGCTTAGGGACCAGAGGCCCCGAGCCTGTCGTCCCCCCGTCTGTCTGCCTCGAGAGCCCTTGCGGTGGGTCTTCTGGGTTCTCTCGCCCCCACCCTGCCTCTCACAGCACGTCTCCAGCGACGAGGACATGTCGCAGCTTTCTGTCGGTTTGCTCGACCAAGCCGAGTCCAATGTGGAGTCCCATTTCCCCTGAGAGAGTGGAATTGTGGATTTCGGGCCCTTGGGGTGCCCCTTCCTGGTCTGGAGGAAATTTTGGATTCTGCCTCCCTGACCCTGGCCTCCTTCCCCGCCCTCCTCTGGGTGAGGGCCAGGAAGCTGCCGTGTTCTTCGCTGGTGCCCTCCTCACTGAGGCCACTCGGCCTCCTGCCCTGGCCGGAGCTGGTCACCCGCCAATGGCCTCTTAATCGTGGTGCTGTCTCCTGTCGGAAGGTGTCCTTATGGATGGGGTCTGTGTCCGATGTTTGGGTTAGGCCCAGAACAGGGCCTGGCCCGTGGTCAGAGGGGAAGCAGCAGCTCCTCACTGACAAAGGGGCTGTGGCATCACAAACACACACACACTCTACACGTGGGTCCCTGGGGAAGTGAGGAAACTAAGTCTGCGTGAGCGTCCACGGTGCTAGGGACACAATCGAACTCAGGTCTGTTGGGTTTCAAAGCCCATGTTTTCAGCCACTGTGGAACCCCTGGTCCTTGAAGGCACCGGCATGCACCTGTCCTAAGCCCCACCCACGCCCGTGGCTGCTGGAGCCTCGGGACGGCCATCCCCACCCTCCCTGCCCTCCTGCTCCTGCTCGTGTTCCCATTTTGCTGGCTGCACTCACTTAGGGCCAGCAGGCTTAGGGCCTTCCTCTCAGAGGACCTCACTTTGGTGCCCATTCCTGCCGGTCACCATCCCAGGGATGGTCCACCCCAAGTTGTGTAAAATGCACCAACCGGTCAGGTCCCTTCGAAGCCCTTCTGGAGGCGGCTGCGTCTCTGCGACGGGTGGCCGGACGTAGCTGAAGCGGATAAGAGCCTCCTCCTTCGAGCTTCACGTGCGTGGGGAGGTTGCAGGTGGAAGTGAACAAAGCGGTGAAGCCCAGAAAGCGTGTCCGTCGTGGCCTCACTGTGTCGGCCCCGGCCCTCACTGGGGCCTTGGTTAGTGTCTCTGGGGGCCAAGACCCTGACCCTGGGCCCCAGCTGGTTGGGAGGCCTGGAGCTGCTGACCGACCTGCTGGCACTTGGGGGACGGGGGTCTCCCGAGGGCGGCCGCGGGTTGGGGGATCCTTTGGGTCGATTAAAACGTTGACATGGGACTTCTGTTGCATATTTAAGTGATTTAAGGAAACTTCTCACGTCAACCTCATGCCTTTTCTGGTGCGGAAACAGCACAAACAAAGCCGTTGGGTTTGTTGGATGTCCAGGGTGAACTTCTGGTCTGGGGGAGCTTCTGTCCTCCTTACTCCGGCTGGCCTTGGCAGGGTGTCCCTGAAGCACTGTGCTTTCTGAGAAAAAGTCCTCCACAGTGGGCTAGGGGGACAGGGTGTGGGGGGCGAGTCGCAGGCCCAGGGACGTCCCCCGACCTCTGCTCTTCTCCCTGTCTGTGATCCACCCTCCTTAAAATCTCTTCCGCCTCCAGAGGGACATGGAGGTCCCAGATGCTGAGGCCGCAAGGAGGGAAAGCCAGGCCCTGCTGGGACAGGAAGAGGAGAGGACAGGCCCGGGGATGGCCATCCCTGGGGCAGTAAGCCGGCCGGGGCACTTCCACGTGGCAGGGGTGGCGAGTGGTGGGGGCATAACACGGGCGGCCGCCAGGGAGCGGAGCCCACGAAAGCCACACCAAAGGCCACCGGAGCCCAGGGGTTCCTGGGCAGCCTGACCTCATTCCGAGGCCTCCAAGCCTCCAGGATGACGTGGGTGGAATCCCAGCAGATCGTCCTATAGCCTCCTGAGGCCTGAGAGCCCCCAGCCCATCACGCCAGCCACTTGGAGTGTCGGAGGGGGCCAGATCCCCTCTGGGGTGGACAGCATGGTCAGCGGGGCTTTGGCCAGAGGTGTGTCCATGCCTGCCTCCTCAGCAACATGGCCCCAGAAAGGGGTGAGCGGCCCTTCTGACTGTGTTTCCCAAATAGGAGGGGGGGTACGACCACTAGCGTCAACTGCACAGAGAGACGGTGACATAGACCCCCAGCATTTGTGACCGATCTCAGTGATATTGTCACACCCAGGGCAGTGGATCTAAGAAAGTTGGAAACGTGTGGCCACATTTCCCCACCAGGCTGGCCCCCGGCTGGTCCCTGGCTACAGAGTGGGACAGACCTGTCCTCCCCAGCTGTGGGGCCCTGGGCAGACCTATGGCCCTCTGCCTGCCGGGATGGGGCCTCTGTGGGCGGGATCCTGGCGTGGGAAGGGATCCTGGTGTGGGCGGGATCTTGGTGTGGGCAGGATCCTGGTGTGGGAAGGGGTCCTGGCTTGGGAAGGGATCCTGGTGTGGGAAGGGATCCTGGCGTGGGCAGGATCCTGGCGTGGGCAGGGATCCTGGTGTGGGAAGGGATCCTGGTGTGGGCAGGGATCCTGGTGTGGGAAGGGATCCTGGCTTGGGAAGGGATCCTGGAGCGGAAAGGGATGTTCACTGCACCTGAGCCCTGGGCAGAGTTGCTCGAAACTCCAACTGCACCCCCCACCTTTACCCCTGTGCTCAGTGAGCCCACACAGCACCAGGGGCAACAGGGGGCCTCGGAGCCCAGCCCCGGTGCGCGTCTATGTGCAAGCGTGTATGTGTGTGCCCATACGTGTGTGCATAGGTGCGCGTCTGTGCACGTGTTGAAATGCTTCCGAGAACAAGCTGCCTAGGAGCGCAGGAGTTGGACAGGACGCAGGCCCCGTGGAGGCGGGTGGGGTTGAGGCCACAGGAAGAGCCTACTGCCCTGGGTGTATGTGGGGGACGCTGTTTCTCACAGACTTTATTTCCTGTTTTAACACATGTGAATGTCCTGAAATAAAAACCTGTGAGGTCTCCATGGGACTGAGCGGGATTGCTGGGATCGAACCCTCCTCTGCTGCTTGGGCTGGACACCTGGGGTGCCGCTTTGGCCGTGGGGCTGCATCCCTCTCTGTCTGCCCTGCGCGGTCTGGGACTGCCACCCTGTCCTCCGCCAGGCCTCGGGGGGTGGAGACTCTGGGAGGGTCTGTCCTCACAGCCCTCCTGTGAAGTGCCCGGAGCCCAGACCCCCCGGCGCCCCCAGCCTCCTCGCTGTCTCTGGGCTCCCCGAGCGTCCCCTCCGGACCTCCGGACGAGCTGCCTGGGAGCCCTGAGGTTGGTGTTACCCAGGTCAGGAGGTGAAGATGGTCACAGATGCCCTCATGCTTTAGGGTCGGATCAGCCTTGGAGGGGTCCTGAGGATAAACACCCTCTGGAGAAGTTCCTGAGACAGCACTGGCTCTCCAGCCGGCCCCCGGTCTTTCTCTGCTCTGGCAATTGTTCAGACCCCGGCTCCTGTACAGATGGGAGGGACCTGAGGGCCCCCGGGGCTCTGCCTGTGCATGTCCCCAGGCCCCCACATAACGCTGGGTGGGTCAGTTTCTGCCTGGGGCATGGCCTCGGCTGGAGCTAGGGGCTTCTGAGTTCAGGATGGAGCGGAGGCCAAGGAATGAGGAGGCCCAGGCTGCACTCGAGGGGCCTCTGAGGAGGGGTGGGGGAGCACGGCCCACAGGAGTAGGGGGACGGGCTACCTTCTTGGACACCATAGCCATCCCTGGGGCCTGGGTAGACCTGGCAGGGTGCCCGAGCGGGGCCTGGGGGCCCGTGGCCTGGTAAGGCCCCAGCTGCTTTCTGGCAGAGCCCAGGGTCTGCCTCGCCCAACCCAGGTGATGGGCACAGAGGTGTGGCCAGGCCCAGCAGACCCAAGGGGACACCCTTCAGGATGAGCTTAAAAGCCATTTCCCAGTAAGTCTGTAACCCTCTCAGCCTGGACACCTCTCGGGTGAGCTGGGCACGAGCACCGCTCCTTAGAGCTGGGAAGGAATGTGACTCACGTGGGGCTGGAGGTCTTCTGGAGCTGGGCAGGGTGTGGGAGAGGAGCAGGTTTTTCTGGCTGCAGTGTGAGATTGGAGGTCAAGGTCAGGGCAAGAATCTAGAAAGACCCCCAGAGTGGCAGGGGGTCGCTCACCTTGAGCATGAGAAGCAAGGTCTGCAGGAATGGCCAGGCGAGTTAGGGGAACACCCCCTGCTTCCTGGGTGGGGTAGGGTTCAGAGACCCCAGTCCTACTGCAGCTTGCGTCACGGTCACTGAAAAACTTGCCTGACTGTGGGTCACGAGCCCCGGGATGACTGTGGGGCCCGTGCAAGGTGCAGGAGGAGGCTGGGCAGATGTGGGGCATGGGCTGGGGTCCTGGGAGGGGCCCCGGCTGGTGTCAGGACAAAGGCCCTGCCGGTCAGCAGTCTTTGTTTCCGCATGGTGGCCAGCAGTTTCCTCTAGGGACGGTGAACCTGAGACGGGCTCCGGGCTGGGAAGTCAGGCGAGTACGGGTGCAGCAGGAACGTCAGTTTGTTGTTCTTTGATGGAACCCAGGACCATGGGCCAGTGTCGCCTGGCCTGGCGGGGTGGGCTGCCTTGGCGGGCCCCTCCCCCAGGGCAGGGCTGGTCGGAGCCCACCAGGGAGGAAGACTGAGGCTGCAGAGGCCCCAGCAGCTGGTGCATGTGGACGGATCCGTGGGGCCTCAGGAAGGAATCTCGGTGGCCAGGTCCTCCAACTCCCAGACCCCACCCCCAGCCTGGGGCACCCCTGGCACTCACCGCTTGGGGCTCCCCCAGTCCCCCCAGCCCCTCCCCCAGGCCCTGTGGTCACTGCCACTGGAGGAAATTGGGGCCTGTGTCTTTGGGACATGACCCCAGTTTGTGGTCATCTTTGCAGACACACCCCTAGAGGGGTGAGAGGTCGCCTTCAATCTTGCTTTGGGGTCTGGGCTCTGGCCCATGTTAACCTAAATGGTATTTTGCTCCTAATGTTCCAGGACTCTATCTGAGGCCTGGCCAAATCCTGCCTGCCCTTGGTGGCTCTGAGACTTGGTTCATCTGAGAAACGGGGCGACATGGCCTGGGGTGCCCTGGACTGGGGGTGGACAGGAGGCCAGACACCCCTCACTCACTGAGGCTGCTCTGCAGAGGGGTGGGCCCGTGGCATCAGCCAGTAGGAAGACCTTTGTCTTATGCTGGGCAGGGGTGGCATGGGCACATGGGTGGGTGAGTGCCCCTCTATGTTCCTAACCTCTGGGTCACCTCTCCTGACCCCCTCCCCTTAGGGGTTCCCCTCCACCTTGGGTGGGGCTGCGTGTGCACGAGCTCGTGGTCACATCAGGTATGGGCACACTGTGGGCTCTCCAGCAATCCATCCCGGAACTCACCCCACGAGTCCACAATCGGGGGAGGGAGTCCACGGTCCGGGCAGTGGGTCCACGGTCGGGGGAGTCCGTCCACGGTCGGGGGAGGGGGGTCCATGGTCGGTGCAGGGGGTCCACGGTCGGGGGAAGGGGTCCAC
>CM052804.1:0-20047 GCA_028533885.1 Nasua narica | reverse complement strand
TACCTCCTCTACTCACTCCATCATTCATTCCCCCCTCCTTCCTCTCCCCCACTCCATCCTCCTCCCTCCCTCCCATCCTCCCTCCCATTCTCCCTCCCTGCCTCCCCCATGCCCCATCCTTTCTTCCCCTCCCTATCTCCCTCTCACCCTCCCCCCCATCCCTCTCCCTCCCCTCCCATCCCCCCTTCCATCCTCCCTCCCTGCCTCCCTCTCTGCCTCCCTCCCATCCCCCCTCCCTCCTTCCCCTCCCTATCTCCCTCCTATCCTCCCTCCCCCCCCAACCTCCCTCCCATCCTCCTGCCTTCCCTCCCATGCCCCCTGCCTCACTCTCATCCTCCCTCCCTCTCCTCCTTCCCTTCCTCCCTGCCATCCTCCCTCCCTCCCCTCTACCCTTCCCATCCTCCCTCATGCCCTCCCTCATTCAGCAAAGGATCTGGGGTCCCTGCTCTGTACTGAGCACTGGGGCTTCATCAGTGACCACTTCCCAACCCACGCGGTTACATCTACTGTGGGAGGTGACAGGGGGCAGTCCCCAGGGCTAGCAGTGGAGATGAGCACCAGGAATCTGCTCCTGAAAACCGAGGCCCATTGCACAAAGAACGGAGACACCCATGCATAGCACTTCCTCAAGAAAAATCTAGTCCTGAAAAGTGGCGAAAAGTATATCCTAGGCTTCGTGCGATGTGAGTGCTAACGGCCCATATGCACTGACTCCTAGAAGCAACAAAGAGTAAATCATCCAGTGTTGACTGGGGGTTTGTGACACAACTTCTCTGACCAAATGACAGCGTTTCAGCCAACATCTCCAGGGCCCATTTGCCCAAGGGTCTCTGCGGTCCTCTGACTCTTCCATCAGCCTCCTGGGGAAGCTCTGTCCTGTCGTCTTCCTTGTCTCCTGCCTCCTCAGGGACCCTTCTGTGGGCTCCCACATCCCCACCAGGGCCTCCCCGCAGGACTCCCCACGCCCCGTGGCCTGGGGCCCGCATCCCGTGCTGGGTCCCGTGAGCCCGGTGCTTTGTGCAAGGCCTCTGTGCTCCCTCTGGGGTCACTTGGCATCTCCCTTGCAGTGGCCTGCACCTTCCTGCTCTGGGTCTCCCCTGACGGGTCTGTGAGACCAGCCTGCGCCCATGTCACGGGCACGGAAGTGCGAGTCCAGAAGGTCCAGACGACCTGCTCCCAGTCCCTGCGTGTGGAGCCTGGGCCAAGGACGGTCCCCGAGCAGAGGAGGACTTGGGCCCAGGGAGCCTGAGGGAGGACGCGCCACAGGGAGCCCACAAGAGAGTGAGCACCGTGGGGGCCTGGCACTCAGGCCTGCTGGGAGACCACGTCCCACCCGCACCAGCTCCATCCCCAGGGCTGGAAGTCGTCGGGGTACCCACCCTCCCAGGCCACGGGCTGCCAGTGACTGGTAGAGGAGGGGGCACCGCTGGTGCAGGAGAGAACCCTCCACAGAGAGGAGGGGGCGGGGGCTCCCCCAGCAGCTGGAGGAAGCTGGGGTATCCACCCTCCCAGGCCACGGGCTGCCAGTGACTGGTAGGGGAGGGGGCACCGCTGGTGCAAGAGAGAGCCCTCCGCAGAAAGGAGGGGGCGGGGGCTCCCCCAGCAGCTGGAGGAACTCGGGGTCACCACCCATCCTGACTTCGGGCTGCAGTGACTGGTAGGGGAGGGGGCGCCGCTGGTGCGGGAGAGAGCCCTCCGCAGAGAGGTTAGGGTTAGCTCACGTCTGGACGGGGGTGGGGAGTCTGGGGGGACAGAGGCCTGCCCTCCCCGGCCTGGCCCCGTAGCTCTCAGACCCGGTGGTGTGTGTGCCAGGTCCAGACATAGCAGCAGAAGAGAGAGATGACGAAAGGGACAAAAAATATGCACGCAGCCACCAACACAGTTTCGCAGAGCTGCGGTGGCCGGGCAGGACCAGTGCCGCGTCTGCTGAGCCCACGGGCCAGCCGGCAGACCACCCGGCCAGCGGGGAAGAGGCCCCAGAGTCCACCGCGGCGGCGCCGACTGCCAGCGAGACAGGCAAGCGGAAGGTAGGGCTCCATCGTCTCCAGCGGCACAAACCTCCGGGAAACCCCTGTGAAGGAAATGCGGCAACACCTGTTTTTCCATTAAACGATGAATCTTGGAACACTGAAAAAAATTAAATTTAACTTAAAAAAATGTGAAATAGTCTACAAAATATATCTATATTAGTTCCACATAAAGACATAGATTAGGCCATTGCTACAGTCCAAAGTAGAAAAGGTACAAAGTGTTCAGTGACGTAGGTTATTCAGAGAGAGAAGAGGCCACCTCTTCCTAGAATCTGTGGGCTCAGTCGGGTGGCATGTGAAAGCCCACAGAGAAGGCCCACGGGCCAGGAGCCCGCAGAGGAGCAGGGGGTGAGCCCCATTGTCCCGCAGATGCAGGTGCCATGTCTGCAGGGGGCGGAGACGCTGGGCGAGCGGGGACTTTAGAGGGCACCGCCCTCCCTCCAAAAGCTCCCCATGGCAACCCTTGTTTTCTGATGCGCTGTTTCACTATTCAACTAGGTTACGGGACAAAGCTGTTCTCAAGATCTGGCTATGTGTTTGCCCTTAGCGGCATCTGGAGCAGGCCCCCCGCTCGTGCCTACCAAGGCTGGGCTCGGCCACAGCCAGAGCAGGGAGCTCCGAAGGCCTGGCTGGAGACCATCCCACGGCAGGATTCACTGCCGGCCGGATGTCAGCCGAGAAGAACCAGGAACTGGACCGCGGGGGGCAGACAGGAGTCAGGGTGCACAGAGCAGGGGCTTCCCAACATGGGGCCGTGACCCAGCTGAGAAAGACATTTTATAGGAGGGAGAAAGACCCAGACTTCACACACACACACTCACAGACACAGACGCACGCACGCACCCCTCTCACATGTGAACATGGACACATGCACGCACAACACACGCAAGAGCACAGGTGTTCCCGTGCCAGGGCCAGGAGGCTCCTCACGGGCTGCAGACTCAGCTGCTCTCTGTTAACTGGCGGGATGTTCCCTCTGATTTGCTCCGTGCGGTTTGGTGAGAACACGCGTCCGTGCAGGTGGGTGCAGCTCTCCCCGGCGTCTCCACGGAGTAGGGGCCAGCGAGGCCCGCTCCCTCACTAGCTCCCACCCCACGCCCTGTGCCAGGCCCCTCGCCAATCTCACCTGCTTCTGTGTTGCCAAGGATGAGACCCGGGCTCAGACAGACAGCCCTGACTCCACATTCGCGAATCTCTGTGTGCGGTGTTGGATTGCCGTGGAGTTGGACTCGGTACCCGGTGGGCGTGACATTGAATAGTCCTTCCACATCACATATTCATGTTCCACATCACATTTTCATAAACTGAAACTGGTGGATTATTGCAATTATTAAGGGCTTTGATTCTACATTATCCTTAAAAATCTGGCTGTCACACATGCTAATGATTAGAAACTTCCTGGTGCACTTGCACATACAAATTGTACACACACTTGTGCACACAGCCTATGTGCTTGCACGAGTACAAGCCACACACATGCGTGCACACATTCACACACAAATCACATGCTCACTCATGCACACGCTCACATGTGCACACACAACCCTCGCACACACTCACACGTGTATGAAGGAGCAGAGCAGAGCTGGCTCGTTTTGCTTACACCCTCCTTCTTGTGTGTGCCCCCCGCAGGACCTGCCTCTGGGAGGGTCAGAGTGTGGCTCAGCCCTCCCTTGAGCTAATTGGCCCGGACCGCCTGTGGGTTGGTTTGGGTTAGCCAATAGGAATGCGGAACCCCTGACCAGGAAAGAATATAAACCCCGCCTTTTGCCCGCCAAACTTGTGGGCCAGTTCTGGCTAGGGTGATAGGCTAGTTCAAACACTTACTAAGTAACTTTCTGTGTGTTACAATCTCATTGACCACTGGCCCCTATAAAACTGTTGCGCTTTTTGAAACTCGCTCTCTTTCTCTACATCACCCTGCTGCGTCGGTGAGTGTGGGAGACTGAGCTCGAACTAGCTTGAATAAAGTTTGCTTTTGCATCAGACTCGGCTCCCTGGTGGTCTTTGGGGATCTCAAAATCTGGGCATAACAGTGCACACACTCACATGTGCACACACAACCCTCGCACACAGGCACAGTGATGCTGACAAGCATGGGACACGGTGTTTCCTGGAGTCCTCATGTCCGTTCCTCCTTCCATCTGTGACTGTCTCTCCTTTCTTGGTTTTTCAACTTCTAACACCTTTGAAGAGAGCTGCTCAAGCATTTTGTGGAAATACCTGATGTTTTCTTACACTCCAGTTGGGATTATGGATTTGGGGAAGAGCACCACAGGGATGAAGTGCCCTCTCCTCACATCACGGCGGGACACGTGATACCGTCACAACTTAGCGCAGCGGTGCTGACCTTTGCCGCATGGTCCCTGCTATGAAGCCACACTCTTCATGATCCGTCCATCAGAAGCAAGTCACAAAGTGCAGCCCACACGCAAGTGGGCCACGGTGACTGGGCTCTGTCCCCTAGAGGAAGGGGCAGCAGGGGCCTCAGTCCATGAAGCCTCTGCCTTCGGCTCAGGTCATGATGTGACCTCCTTGTCCAGCTGTGAGAAGCCCACTCTGTCCCTACAGTGTGTCCCCCTGTGAGAGCTTCACAAGCCCGGGAAGTGGTTCCGAGCTGCCGACCTATAACCAGTGGAAGTGAATTTACCAACTAGAGTTCAGTGTCCGTGTAGAGGTGCTTTGCAAAGTTGCCCGGGTCAGCTCCTTTGTGCTGGTTCTCTCTGTGAGGGTGGGCCCTCCCCCTGATACCCCAGGGCCCATTCAGCCTGCACCTGCCTGGGAACGCCCCCCAATAGCTCAGCTGCCCTTGGTCGTGTTCACATAGCCAGGGTCACTTTGTGGCATCCTTTGGGGGTTTCACAAGTGTGTGGAGGCAAGTACCTCCACCACAGAGCCACGCAGAGGAGTTTCATGACCCTAAAACTTCCCCTCACCAACCCCTGGAACCACTGTTCTGCTTTCTGTCCTTATAATTCTGCCTATCCCAGAAAAAAAAAAAAAAAAAGAATCCATTAAAAACCCATACATGGTAGTGAGGTGCATCTCCCTACAGACCCAGGAAGTGGCACAAGCTGGAGAGGCAGGCACGTGGGGCCCCCGTGGGAAGACATCCACTCTGCCCACATAGCTGAGCTCTGGTGGGTGAGCCCCAAAGTCAGGCACCACACTGGACCAACTGGGGACATCCAGAAACCTCCTCGGCAAACCGGGGCCGTGAGGCTGCGACCTGGCCCCTCCAATCCCACGGCAGCTCTAACAAAAATAACCTGCCAAAAATACAGATGGGAACCCAGTCTGGCCCCCCTTTTCCCCGTCCCGTCACAGTCAGGATTCGGCCTGGTAGTGGGGCCCCAGACCCCCTCAGTCCACCCTGCACACTCCCCTCGCCACAGACGCTGGGAAGTGCTCGTTAACCCTCCCACAAAGGCCCTTGTTTCACGGGTTAGATCCTAGGGTTAGATCCTAGCGAGAGGGCCTGGAAGCGGGTGGAGGCCACTTTGTACAGAACCTACAGTCTGAAGAGGGTGGGCCCCACACAAGAGACAGACCTGGGTCCCCCCCTGAGCGGGGCAGGGAGCTCTCAGAGGAGGGGAGCCCGACCTTGCCGTGAGGATCTTGCCTAGAGCACGGGACCACCACTGCAGGTTTTTAAAAAGGGGAAGCCATAACAACGTCTACATTTCTCAATGAAAAAGAAAAAAATTGGACATCAATATGCAAAAAATGAACCTTGACTTAAACCTCACACTTTACATAAGAACTGGGGCAAAATGGATCAGAGATTTATTTTTTATTTTTTTTAAGATTTTATTTATTTATTTGATAGAGAGAGTGAGAGAGAACATGAGAGGGCAGAAGATCAGAGGGAGAAGCAGACTCCCCATGGAGCCCGGACCCCGATGCGGGACTCGATCCCGGGATTCCAGGATCATGACCTGAGCCTAAGGCAGTCGCTTAAGCAACTGAGCCACCCAGTTCAGAGATCAGAGATTTAAGTGTAAAACTATAAAACCTTTAGAAGAAAACAGAGAAAATCTTCATGAACTCAGGTTAGGCAGAGTTCCGAGCTCTTTGAAAGCACAATCCATAGAAGAAAGAAGTCGCAAATTGGATTTCATCAAGATTCCTAACTTTACAAAAGACAACCTGAAGAAAATAGAAACACAAGACATAGACTAGGAGAAAATATTTCCAAATTGTGTATCTGGCAAAGGAATTGTATCCAGAATGTGTAAGGAGCTCTCAGAACAAATCAGCCAATTCCAAACCGGCGCAAGGCCTCAAGCAGACGTCTGGGTGAAGGAGCCTATGGACGATGCTTCCAGTCACCCCCCCCATGGGGCTGCGGAATCCGTGGACGACATGGACCACCGAGGCGCAGGGGCATCGTGCACATCGGGGGGCAGTGCACGAAGCCCCAGCCACCTTGCCACACAGCTCGGTCCTGCACATCACCAACAGTCACACTTCTGCGTGTCGGCCCAAGAGAAATGGAAACTCCCATTCCATACGGAAATCCGTTCACAAATGTAGGGTGGCAAGTGTGTTCAATAATCACCCAGAGCTAGAAACAGCCCCAATACCCACCAGCACACAGTGGGAGCCGGTCTCCAATATGCGGGGGAGGGGCCGCCTCATGGGGTCCGGAGTTGGGAGCAGAGGCTGGAGCCAACCTCGAAGGCCCAACGCTGTGAGTGCACCCGCAGAAGGAACACTGCGGGGACGGTGCCAACGGCACCGGGTGGGGGATGGCGCGACTATAAAAATATAAAAATAATTTTTGAGGTGAGGTAGCTGTTTTGTACCCAAAATGTTGTCACATGAATCTATAACCGTGTTGAAGTCACAGAACTTGACACCAAAGAACTGTAATTTAACTGAATGTTAATTAAAGAATTAATTTCTAAAACAACAAGAGCAACTTTTCCAGTAGAGCCTCACCTCGTTCCCCACAGAGCCACCCGGTCGGCCGGAGGTGCCTGGAGCGTGTTCTCAGCGCCCAGCATGGTGCGCCCGGCAGGGTGCACTCAGACTGCTGTCCGGACCGGCAGGCAGCAGGGGAGGGCGGGGTGCTCCTGGGGGGCCACCCCAGGGCAGCCTCCTCTGACCCACCCAGCAGAGGGTTGGGGTGCCTGTGGAAGGCTTCCTTCCAGGACTCTGCGTGGAGAGTAAAAGAAGCTCCAGGCTTTGGATACAAAAGTCCTAGGTCGGAGGCTGAGGGCATGTCCGGGAGAGGGAAAGGCCCTCCCCGTCACACAGCCCATTGAGGGAGGACCCTGTCCCCGACCCAGTGACTCCCACCAGCCAGGTCAGCTGCGGACTTGCTTCCGTGCGCCTCATCAAGCAGGCAGGTCCTGGGCACCGATTCTCTGGGGCGTCAGGGGGGCGCGGGTTAAGACGGGCTTCTGTCTTTCATCAGGCCCTGAGGGGTGACAGGCAGGGGGAGGGATCTGGCTGAATTCACAGGAAGACAAAGGGTTGGAGCCTGGAAGGGACAAAGTCACTGCGGGCTGGGGAAGTGGGAAGTGGGGGTTTCAGAGACCTCACATGCTTGCCTGGAAGAAAGACAGGGAAGCACGAGGGAACACCCACACCCTTGGAGCTTCCCACCCCTGTGGACACAGGGAGAGGATGGGGAGGGTCCTCTGCGTCTGCTTCTGGCATCATCGGCTCAAGGCCCCCTCGAGGGACATCCAGCCCCAGGAGAGACGAGGAGGCCCTGACAGAGGGGCTCAGGGCACCCCCTTGGAGACCATGAAGCCTCGGCAGGGCTAGGGCCCTCGCTGCCCGAGCACCTCGCCCCTGCGCCGCAGCGCCTGAGAAAACCCCATGGTGGGGGCTGCAGACCAGAGACAGCATCTCCTGAATGCAGGACCAGGAAATCCCACTACAACGCTTCCTACCAGTCCTCAGTTCCAGAGACACCCAGCTCCTCGAGGGCTCCTAGTGGCACGGGTGTGGGCACTGGTGTCCAAGAGTCACTTTACTGCGTCTTGTCTCTCCTGCAGGTTAAGAAGGTTAGGGAAGAGATTAGGAGGGTGAGTGAAGCAGGGAGAGGCTGACAAAGGGGAGTGAATTCTATAAAGAGGAGGAGAGCAAGAAAGGGGATGAAGGGGTAGGAGGGGACACTCTTCCTTACAGGTGGGGGGGCATGGGGCACCCACAGAACCATCAAAACCGTGTGTGTCATGTTCAGGCCCCAGCAGCTGTCAGCCACAACCGAGGCACCGAAGGACCTCCTCTTCCTCCTCCTGGGCCCCCATCTCAGGGAAAAGGGCACTGTCAGCCCTCGGGCCCAACACCCTGTTTATTGTGGGTGAGTACAAGGACTCGTGGGGCCCTCATGTGTCCTCGTTCCCACCCCTGCTGGTTCAGGCCTGGCACAGCTGCCAGTGATTGCTGTCCACCCATCTATCCATCTGTCTGTCTGTCATCTATCTATCATCTATCTGTCATCTATCTATCTGTCTGTCATCTATCATCTGTCACCTATCTGTCATCTATCTATCCATCTATCCACCAATCTATCCATCTATCTTCTATCTATCATCCATCCATCTTCTATCATCCATCTATCCAACTATCTGTCCGTCTATCCATCCATCCATCATCTATCTATCTGCCATCTATCTATCTATCCATCTGTCTGTCATCTATCTGTCATCTATCCATCTATCTGTCATCTATCTATCTATCCATCTGTCATCTATCTATCCATCTATCCACCCATCTTCTATCTACCCATTATCGATCATCCATCCATCTATCCATCCGTCTATCATCCATCTATCCATCTATTTGTCCGTCTATCCATCCATCTATCATCTATCTATCTGCCATCTATCTATCCATCTATCTGCCTGTCATCTATCTGTCATCTATCTGTCATCTATCTATCTATCTGTCATCTATCTATCTATCCATCTGGTTGTCATCTATCTGTCATCTATCCATCTATCTGTCATCTATCTATCTATCTGTCTGTCATCTATCTATCTGTCATCTATCTATCCATCTATCTGTCTGTCATCTATCTGTCATCTATCTATCTATCTGTCATCTATCTATCTATCCATCTGGTTGTCATCTATCTGTCATCTATCCATCTATCTGTCATCTATCTATCCATCTATCTGTCATCTATCTGTCATCTATTTGTCATCTGTCTATCCATCTATCTGTCTGTCATCTGTCATCTATCTGTCATCTATCTATCTGTCATCTATCCATCTATCTGTCATCTATCTATCTATCTGTCATCAATCCATCTATCCACCCATCTATCCATCTATCTTCTATCTACCCATTATCGATCATCCATCCATCTATCCATCCATCTATCATCCATCTATCCGTCTATTTGTCTGTCTATCCATCCATCTATCTGTCATCTATCTATCCATCTATCTGTCTTCTATCTGTCTATCTGCCATCTATCTATCCATCTATCTGTCTATCCATCCATCTATCATCTATCTATCTATCCATCTATCTATCCACCTACCTGTCTATCCATCCATCTGTCTTCTATCTACCACGCGTCTGTGAGTGCAGCTAAGCCTACAGGCTTTACAGTCACATGGGTCACATAGCATGTTTTGTACTTGTGTGCATGGGAGGGAGTGAGCGAGAGGAGGGGAGCTGGAAAAGAAAAGCAACTGTGTTAAATGGGGCTTCGTCTTGTCTGCCCCAAGGGCTTCTGTTTCCTCAAACTTACAACAGGTTGTTTGCCCCTGGAAGGCCAAGAGGTGGGTGTGGTGGCTCTCTCTGGGAGACCAGATGGCAAGAGACGCTGGTGACGTGACTAACCGGCAAGTCTCGAAACAAAGAAGCCAGTGAAGAGTTATGTCTGCACCAGGGAGTGAAATCTGGGATTTTTCACCTGCAGGAGGAATTCCAGGTAAGGGGAAAACTCTCTTGCTAGGGCTGGGTTGAGGAGGTAAATGGCTGAAGTAAGGAGAGGAAACAGAGGGGCACCTGGGTGGCTCAGTGGGTTAAAGCCTCTGCCTTCGGCTCAGGTCATGATCTCAGGGTCCTGGGATGGAGCCCCGCATCAGGCTCCCTGCTCAGCAGGGGGCCTGCTTCCCCCCACCCCCTGCTTGTGCTCTCTCTCTTGCGGTGTCCTTCTCTGTCAAATAAATAAAATGTTTTAAAAGAGAGGGTGGGCGGGAAAACAGACCCCACAGAGTGTCCAGTTGTGCCTGAGTCCTGGGGTTTGGAGGTCAGGGTCAAATGTCTGTATATTTTAGGGGAGATGTGACTCTCACACTGTTGTTTTCAGCTAGAGTTAGCTTTTCTAGAGAATTATACCAAGCTCTTGAAGAACAGAATGCAGGGCCAAAGCCTGGGAAGGCGCCCAGTGGAGGGTGCCTACTGTCACCTGGGTCTAAGGGGGCTTATGGGGCGGGTGGGGGTGCTGGGAGGGACGGGGGTTCAGGCAGAGGGGTCAGAAAAGATCAGAGGCAGAGACATCAAGCAGCTCGGTGAAAAAGAAATGCGCCAACTGGGGTGGTAGTCAATGTCTACGCTTACAAGCCACGCAAATTTTTTTTTAAACTTTATTTTTTTAATTAATTTATTTGACAGAGATAGAGATCACAAGTAGGCAGAGAGGCAGGCGGGGGGGGGGGGGGGGAAGCGGGCTCCCCGCCGAACAGAAAGCCCAACGCGGAGCTCGATCCCAGGACCCGGAGATCATGACCCGAGCCAAAGGCAGAGGCTTTAGCCCGCTGAGCCCCCCAGGCGCCCCACAAGCCACACAAAATTTGTAGCAGCTCCCTCCAAGTATTTCTTCTCCACGCTCTGCCGCCTGCTCAGTCTCAGAACGTCCTACTGAGGGTCACCCCATCGACTGGAGCTCAGGCTCTCGCCCCTTCCTCTGGGCTCCTGGGGTGTCTGTAGGATTGGCCAGCCCAGCCGGTGGGAGCCTGTATGTCAGGGCTCACGAGACCCACAGGAGGGTGCTCTGCCTCCCCCGGACCCTGCCTTATGCAAGAGATGCTTCCGCTCTGGGGTCTGCAAAGGGAAGGGGTGAGGGGAGGGGAGGTCCCCGGGGTCAGCACCTAGCTCTCCAGCACCCGGCCACTTCCAAGTTTCAGGTGAAGCCCAGCGCCTGGTGCCCAAGCCTTGCTTCTGTCTTTCCTGGCTCTCGAGAAACTGGGGACTCCTGCCCTGGCAGCCTGCACCGGACCTGATGTCTGAACCCATCCTGGGGCTTTGCAGGCCCTGGGTCTGGGGAGCCCCCAGGGGCGGGGCCCGGTACGCAGAGGCTGACTGCGGCCAGTAGGTGGCACTGCAGGAGCGCAGGACAGGCAGCAGCCTGGGCTTCCGCGGGACCCCCACCACAACCCCAGCCAGAGGTCCCCGCTCAGAGGGAGAGGCCGTCAGAGGCTTCCCCAGGAGGAGGCTGGAGCTCAAGGAAGCCGTCTGTGACTCCCCTGTGTTTCCTCCTCCATGGGCACCCCACGTCCAGGGCTTCTGCAGCCTGTGTCACAGGTGAGGAAGTAGAGGCTGGGTCGGGGCAGGACCCAGGCCGCACACAGCGCCACGCTAGGCCGTGCCCTGGCGTGTTCTGCCATTGCCTCCCGGGGGAGCCCTGGGGTCTCGGGTCGGTCTGGGGCCATGGACCCTCAGCCTGTCCAGCAGGCTCGAGCTGAAGCTGTGCAGGGACACAGGAGCATGGGATGAGTGTATCTGGGAGCATCCGGGGTGTGTCCGAGGCAGGCGCACGCGTCTGTACCTGCGTCCCGCTGAGCCGGTGAGCTCCGTCTCTTCCTCTAAGACACGTAGATGCATGGTCTCGCCAGTGTTTGCCCAAAGTGGTTCTAACCACGGCTCCTGCTCGAGCGGGGCCCGGCGGGCCCTGACAGTGAGGTTTCAGCACTTGCAGTGACTGGTCACTCTAAGACCCTTGGCGGAGGTGCCCCGAGACGCCGACGGCTCTTGGAAGGGTTGCTCGGTGACATTGCTCAGCTCCCCTCTGCTCTCAGAAGCAGCAGAAAGCCAAGCTGCCCCAGGTCGGAGGTCCTGGGGCCGGGCTTCCTGGAGCCGGCGGGTGACTCAGCCCCACGGAGCTCTGAGCCGTACCCCACCCGCCCACAGCCCCCGGAGGCCAGACACGCTGCGGGGGTGCCTGCCCAGCACGCACACTCTGTTCCCTAGCTGCCTCACCCGCCCTCCCCGGGACACGCCGCCCCAGCTGCCCCTGCCTGGGTGCTCCACGCTGGGCATGGAGGAGGGACTCGAGCCCTGTAGGTGATTAGGACAAGACAGGCACTGGTAGCCGCTAACTCAGCCCTCTCCCCAAGGAGCCAGACGACGCCACATTCTGACACATCAGACCGTCTGGGAGTCTCCTGGGGCGGCGCAGGGGCAGAGGCCCTGGCACGTCTGGGGATGAGGCCGAAGGAACTGGAGGCCCACAGAGCCGAGGTCAAGGGGCCACGGGGCCCGGCAAGCCGACCGGCCTCTCCTGGGATTCCCGACACCCTGACGCGCAGCTGTTGTCCCCGCAGACTGTGTAGGAATGGCAGATTGGAGCTGCAGGCCTCAGTCAGCCTGTAATGTACACCAGAAGAAGAGAGAGAGAAAGTTCCAGGGAGACGCTGCTATGAGAGAGGACCCCGGACGTGTGTGCTCACAGGACCAGGCTTGATGGAGCTAGGAGGCGCGAGCAGAGACCTGAACAAGCCCGTGGCCCCTGCCAGCACACCCAGAAAGGGAAACTCGACAGTGCCCCAGGCTGCCCCCAAACGTGCCTGCTGGGTAGCAAGCAGGCCGTGGGCACCCTGCACGCCCACAGTGGGACCGCCTCCTCGTCTGCTGAACTTCATCTGCTCTCGGGACAGGGCTGAGCCCAGACTTGCCCATCCGGTCATTCCAGGAGCGGGTGCAGAGCTCTGCCCAGTATGTGAGTGGGAGCACCAGGCTCCACCTGGACCCCCACCCAGCCCGGACCCCCCACTCACACCTCTCACTGCCCATCACCTATGCCCTCCGGGGGTCCCCCTGGGGCTCTGGCTACAAGTCCTGCAGCTGCCCAGCTTGTACGTCACCCCAGCCAGGCAACATTGGGGGCCTGCTCTCTGGGGAAGCAGGAAGCAGCGCTGGAGCCCATGGGCACCCCCTCCTCTGTACCGATGAGAAGCCTGCTGTCCTGACTCTGAAGGCTTCTTGCCATCACACTCCCTGCCGTGGCCCTTGGACAAGCTCCTCCTCGTCTACTCCAGCTTCTTCCTCTGCAGGATGGCTGCCAGCAGAGGACTGGACACGATGCCCCAGGACCTGTCAGATGCTCGGCGCGGGGCCCAGGGTGTGCGCTCCTCCTTCCCGGGTCCGGGCAGGGCCGTGCACACGGCCGCGGGAGCCCAGGGGAGATGAGGGGATGGTGGCTGTGGCAGCAGGTGTGTACCCTGAGGAGGAAGTCTCTGGGGAGAGCTCTCTTCCTGTCCCGAAGTCTCCTTCTTCTGTGCTTCCGCAGATTGGCGCAGAAATGCTCAGTGCTGCGGGGACCCAGGTGATAAAGGCTTGCCTTGGGGGCCGCCACACAGCTGGCCCCTGAGGACACACGGGGAGTGGCCACTGGCATGGCAGGTGTGGGTCTGGCAATCCAGAAACGATGGAGGAACTGATGCCGAGGAGGAAAGCGCCCCCGTGCTCTCTCTCATGGCTATGAGCAGCCTGCAGCCACGTTTTACTGCGCAAAGTTGGTCCTGCTTAAAAACCCTCTCGGGGCCGTGCCAGGGACAGGGTTCTCAGCCGCAAAGTCTCCCGGGGAGCTGTCAGCGGGAGCCGAAGGCCTGGGGAGGCATATTCCACGGTTGGCATCTGCGCTCAGGTGCTGTGCTGCGACGTTTACACTTTCAGACGAGAGAGTCGCCCATATACTTCCGATATGGTGAAGTCCACGGCCACGCAGGCGTCATGGACAAGCAGGGACAGTAGAGCTATGAAGGATGGGGTAGGAGTGGACGACATTTGCATGCTTCACGAAGCTCCGTGCTCATTCACTGCTGACTCAAAGATTTGAAAAGAGCAAGCCACTTTGCCAAGCTCAAACACACACTTCCGTTGCCAGGTCAGGAAGGCTCTTTGCTGAGACCTGGGAGGGGCCTAACAGGTGTGCAATAGGGAGGGCTTGCCGGGAGCAGGTCCCAGCACCTGCCCTGCCCAACACTACCTGGAAGGAGGGACTGGGGGAGATGCGACCCCCGGCGATGGTTTTCAGCCCATCACAGATGCTGGGGGGACCCTGGCACCATCCAAACACAAGCCGACCATGGGATTTCCCCCAGTCAGCCAAATGTTATGTGTACCCCAAAAGTCCTTGCCCATCCAGAGTCTCGGCGTGGATGTGGGTGCCTGGACTTGGAATATTCAGAGCAGTAACACCCCATGTCCCTGAAATTGCCCTCTGCATGGAGGGGCCAAGCCCAGGAGCCATTTCTCGAGCTCAGACCATTCAAGACGTGTGCACTCAGAGACGCAGGCAGGAACGTGAGGGGGGTCAAGGGTGAGAAACCAGACATCAGCATCTCAGCCAGTAGAGACAGTTCTGGGGGGTTGGGAGGACACCCCATGGCACAAGGGGTAAGAGGACGGAAAGACGTCCGCCCCTGGAGGTGGGGGCAGAGAAGGGTCTGACTGACTCAGGACCAGCGACCTGCTGAGGCGCAGACCCCGCCTCGCCCTGAGGGCACCACAGCCAGCCTGGACTCCGGAGCCCAGGGAGCTGCCACATGGGGATGGGGTGGGGGCCCCAGGAGCGGGAGATGGAGGCATAGCCATCGCTCCCCCCAGGAGACCACAGCTGTGTGCGCACACATGCCCATAGGCAGGGGTGTGCGTGCACGCCTGTGGACATGCACGCGAGTACACACGCGTGTGTGCACTCACGTGGGTGTGCATGAGAACATAGGCAAATGTGCACACCCACGGGCGTTGGTGAGCTCCTCTGTCAGAGGCTGGCCTGCTCCAGCCCAAGCCAGCAAACAAGGGCTCTTCCTCCTGCCCCTGAGGGCCTCTCTCCAAAAGGGCAGGTGTAGGTGTTCCTTGTGCCTTTGGCCATCAGACCCTAAAGCTCAGAGCACAGAGCCCTCAAGCTTGTAAGGACCTATGAAAATGTTGAAACTGGGGGGAAATACCCTTTATTAGATCCAAAGTATGGAAAGAAAATTGCTTTTGAGTTTCTGGACTACCCCCTAAGGACACCCCTTAGGTGTTTGTTTGAGGGATTCCTTGGGAAGGGCGTGTTCCCAGACAGGCTTCCGCCTCAGCCGAGTCTCCTTGTCCCCCTCCTTCCCCTGGCAGAGAGGCCTGACTCTGGCCGGCCCCCCTCCTCAGCGCCTTCCCACTGAGTTGACCCCGACGACCAGCAGAAATGCCTGGGGTGAGCCGGACCCCCGAAAGAGGTCGGACTTCCTCCACACTTGCTGGCCCGGTCTGTGCGTCCTCTCAGGGACCTTCAAGTCCACTAGGAGCCGAGGTTTTCTGAGGTTCGCACTGAACACTGACTCAGACTCTGGAGGTAGTGGCCGCTCACTGGTTCTGCAGCCAACTCGCTGGCGTCGGGGGCCGTCGCCCTCCCCGGGCTCAGCCCCCTTGGCCCCCACCCAGCAAGGGAGGAACCTGTGGCCTGGCGGTGCTAAGGGCCCTTGGCTTGCGCTGCGACGACACTCACCAGGCCTCATCCCTAGCGTCCCTCGAGGACCCTGGCCCACACCCTAACCCTTCCTCCTGGTCACTAGGGACCACACTCTGGGACGCCTGGCTCCCAAAGGCCACCGTAGCCTCGGCCCTGGCTTCCCTGGCGGCTCTGACAGTGCTTCGCCATCGGCGGGGCCGACCCGTGGGTGTCCAGGGACGACCTAGGACGGGGGTGACATTTCTGGGCAGCATCAGTGTGGTCACCTAGGTGTTCATCTTCACGAGCAAGCCTGAGGCCTGGCCGTGCCCAAGGTGACGGCCCAGAGGACACGGGCTCTACAGCCATCAATGGCCCACCAGGCGGACCAGCCTGGACACCCACCGGCTCTGCTGGGTCCCCAGGGGAGGTGTCCCCGGGCCGGCCAGGCCCTCGTACGTGCGTCTTGGGGCCGCTCCTGTGGGTGGTTGAGAGGCCTGAACCAGGAAACCAACACCCGGCAGAAACCCGGCGGCCGGGTTGGTGCCATCCGGCTGGCGGCCCGCGCCCGGGCCAGGGGTGAGGTGCACCCCCGGGACCTGCCTCCCGGGGCCCCCTGAGGAGACGCCCAAGGACCAGGGACTCTGCCTCCACCTTCCTGTTCGTGGGGATGAGCCCGATTCACGTGCTTCCTGTGACAGCCGCGACATCATCACATCCGCTCCAGGAACTATTTTTAACTGATTTATGTATTTCGTGTATGAGGAAGACATCGACTTCTGTTTCAGTTCGTTTTACAGGAAAGTGTCGCAACTGTGCTCAGCTCAGCAGGGCAGCGGGGAGCCCGTCTCAGCAGCAGCATCCGGCAGAAACTAATGAAGTCGGAAATGTCAGGCAGGCTCAATGCCACTCACTTCGCAAAGGGGGAACCAGGATGGCCTCCTTCTGTGAGGCCCAAAGAGCCCGTCTCGAGAAAGAGCATTCCCTCTGCTCTTGGGGCCAGCCTTCCAGCACTGACCCCATCGAGCTGGTTTCTGCACGTCGGACCCCTGGCCGTGGGACCGGAGGGCTGCTGGGTGACCAAGGGGCCGAGGGCCACCTTGAGTGCTCCTCCTCGAGGTGAGGGTCTTCAGGACCCTCAGCCACAGGGAAAGGGTCCCGCCAGGTGGTTTGGGTCTGTGGCTCCTGCTTCCTGATGGAGCTCCATCCCCCAGCAGCCCGGGCTGCCCTGGCGTGCTTCTCGCAATGGCGGCCTGGGAGGGTTCTCACTCCGTCCCCACAACTCACCCACCCTCAGCCCCCACTCTCCGTCAGGACCCTACTGCTCTCGCTTTTCTTAACCTCTCCCCTGACTCATTTGGGCCCAAATCAACAACCACTTTTTTCTTTTCTCTTCTTTTTTTCCCCCTTTTTTTTTTTTTTTTTTACCACTTTCTTAGCCCAGGATCCCTACAGTCTTCCACCGGCAAGTGCCGGGCTCTGGGGCAGCTCTGAGCAGAGAGACCCCAGCAGCCGAAGCAGCAGGGGAAGAGGAGCTCGAGGCTCAGGGGCCAGTCTCAGAGGCTGTCTGGAGAACAAATCGCATGTTCTCGGAAAACAGGCAAGATGCAAAATGTGGAGAATTAGGACTAGGGTCACAGAGGTCAGCCCCAAGCCAGCCCCAGTGGGCACAACCGGGGGTCGGGTAGGACCGCGAGGGGGTCATCCCCAGGACCCCAAGGGAGGGCATCTACCTTGGGCTTCCAGCCCCCAGAGCTTAGTCCCCAGGGGCCAGCGATTACCTGCACCAACCTGTGGGACGTTTTCCCCTGTCGGAGCATACCTGGGCTACCCAGCACAGAGCAGGGACGGCTGGTCTGCTACCGGCTTTCACGGGTGATGGGGCTTGACCCGGGGGCACCCGTCGAAGGGCACCTGAGCAGCCCCGTTGCGGCCCCCAGCTCCATTCTCTCTCCTCGGCAGGAGCGTGACCTCTCCAGACTTGTCAGAATCTGGCTGGGCGTGACCACACCGTGACTGTTTTCTCCCGAGAAGCCCCCAGCAGTGGGGGTGTCTCTATCCCGGGGTCATCGGGGTGCACAGGTGTTGGTCTCGCTCACCCGGAGGTTGCCGACCTTCTTCCCTTCCCAGCCGTGCTTCTTCCGGAGGAAGCAGGAGGAACTCCAGAGTCCGGGAACTGCTTGGAGGCTGGGGAGACCCCAGGACCTGATGTGGGCTCTGTCAGACCACCTGACTCATTCCCGAGTGGTTCACACAAAGGTGCTTGTTCAATCTGCACAAGAAGCCTTTTGGAGAAGAGGAAACTGAGGCTGGAACAGGCTCAGGAAGTGACCGGCAGCCCCGCCGTGTGGGGCAAGCATGGGTCCCAGCCCAGGAAACCCGGCCCCACAGCCAGTGCTCCAAGCCCCTACGCTATAATTTGTGCTATAATTTGTGCCCTCCAGGGCTCCTGCTATCTCAGATTTAATGTGGAGAAACGGTTCCACTCTGTCTCACCCCATACCCAAAATAAACGCAGAGAGACTAAAGGCAAAAAGTATAATTATAAAAGAACTGCAGGAGAATAGAAAAGTGCACACTCGGGAAAACAGACAAGATGCAAAATCTAAGCCTTAAGGAAACAACTGACTGAGTCGACTGCAAGAAATCCAAGGACCCGTATGCGATGGAGAAAACCCACAAGAAAACTAATGTGTGAAGCCAGAGACTGGGAGCAAGTATCTGCAAGGTAAGCCCTGAGTGTTGCGATTTATCCTATGTAAAGAACACCCACAATTCAGTAAGGAAAAACCAACAACCCAATAGAAAAGTGGCAAAGGAGAACAAAAGAATATATAAAACATCTTAGTAAACACAACAAATCATTCAGTCTCCATTAATCACAGAAATGAGAAGTGAAAAATATCTGATGACCCAGTGTCGGGGAGGTGAGGAAAAGGGGCACATTCACAAACCACATGCAAGGGTGCAAACCAGTGATTTGGAACCTCTACCAGAAATTTAGATGCACGTATCCAGAGACCCCAGCCTGGGGAAAGATGTGTGAGACGCACTGCTAGCCACAGCGAAGTCCTGACAATAGCCCCGTGGGGACAAGCCCCAAGCTTTCGCCTTCGGGGAAACCCAGCTATCATGGAGAACTCGGCCCGTCTGAGAGCCTGCAGGGCCACCGTGGGCTGGGCACCCGGGAGGGAGGCCGTCCCTACCTGCAGACCCCACATTCAGCTGCTCCGATGGTCTCTGGAGGCAGGCCTGGGACGGGGTGGCCTGCCCTGGACTCTGAGGGACCATTGTCAAGCCAGGAGACACAAGCTGGGCAGCAGGGACAAGGTCCCGCTGACTGGACAGTAGGGCCTGACCTTCCCGGTCTCGGGGAGCTGGGTGTCCCTCCATAGCACCCCACTCTCAGGGCAGGTGTTCAGGCACCTACCCACCCCTTCTCCCGCCCCACTGGCCCCTCCAGGCCTGGCTCCCACCCTAGTCCTTCACTGATGGGCACCACGCGATCTCCTTCCCCAGCCTTCCCGTGGCCACGCATCGGGCCACTGTGTGTCCTCTGCCCCTGATGTCCCGGACCTTCCCTGCCACTTCCCCAGCCAGGGCCTCTATGCCGTCCCTGCTCCACACTCACCAGGGCCTGACGAGGATGGGGAGGCCCAGAGAGGGTAAGAGACGCCGTGAGCTCACACAAGGAGGAGACGACCGATAAAGAGCCACAAGTGCCTGGCCACGGGGCCAGCAGACACCTCAGGGTTGGCTTGGGGCCCGAACACGGGGAGGGCTCAGGGTGCCCCCACACGCTGGCACGGGAAGGTCTGTCACCTGCCCCTCCCTCTATGGGCAGGGCTCCGTGACCACAGGGACGAAGCTGGTGTGGACAGCCTCATGGCCCTTCTCTTGAGGCTGATTTGAAATCTCAGGAAGGAGTTGCAGCGGCTCTGCCTTCCAGAGAGTTCCGTCTCAAACTTACACGCCCTCTCAGGCACTCATTCCATCCAGACGCCTCTGAAATGTGCTCTGCACTCAGACTGTCCTGGACGGGGGCGGGCGGCCTGGGCAGGGCTCCCATCTCATGAATCAGGGAGCGGGGTCTGAGGAGGGGCGTGCCCCATCCCTGGGAAATGGTGTGGGACTTGTTCCAGGTGCTTCTCCAGCCCCCATGCCCCTGGGCCGAGGGGCAGGTGTGTGGGGCTAGCGGTGGGGTGCGGGGGCGGGGCTGCCGTCCAACCTTCCTCCAGCTCCAGGTTCCTGACCCGCACGTGGGTGCCGCCTGTCCCTCCCGCTCACCCGAGTACTGTGGGGCCCGGTCCGCCCAGGAAGGGTCCTCTGCCCCCCCAGAGCCTGTGAGGCCACGGGCCAAGTGCTCAGGGGTGGGTGGATGAGGAATGGCTCT
>CM052803.1:49919941-49939801 GCA_028533885.1 Nasua narica | reverse complement strand
AAAAAAAAAAAAATTAACATACTTCATTTCTTGCACATGAAGTATAACTATGGGTTAAATCTTAAAAATTAGAATTTCTGGGTCAGAAAGTATGTAGAAGTTACATCTTCATGGCTATTCTCAAAATGATTTTCACAGAGCTTTACCAATACACTCCTTCTCCCAGTGTTTCAGGACACAGACTGTTTACCCAAAACCCCCCACAGTGTATCTTCCCGCAAATAATTTGAAATTTACTTTCCTTAATGATCCCATCACTGTATATGGTGGGCCCAAACTCATCAGAAATTCTCCAGAAAAAAAGAAGCATGGTATAGTGGTTATATATATATATATATATATATAGTATGTGTGTATGTGCGTATGTAATTATTGATTGATTCGATTGATCCATTCACTCACTCACTCATTCATTCTGGTTGCCAGCATATCTAGAGGTTAAGCTGGGGCGGTGGCCAGGAAGGGGCGGGTCGCTGACGCCGGCGCCCATCCACCCAGCCTGTCGGCTTTGTGCACTGACGTGATGAGGGGCTGTGCCCCATTCACGCTGGGGGTCTCAGGGGCAAAGAGGGCGGCTCTCCGGAGGGCAGGGAGGCGTCCGGAGTCACCAGGGCAGCCACATACGTGCACAGGCCCAGCCTGACCACGAGGACTCCCAGCAGGCAGGCGCAGGGGGAAGCAGCCCCTGCCCCTGGGCATTCCCCTTGGGCACAAGCCTTGTTGGTCTGTGGAGGCCCTGGGGGGCAGTGACTCAAGCAGCCCCTCATCACATCCCACTGTCTGCATCCCCAGGCCCTTCCTGGGCCCACCCACACAGGCTCATTCACAGATTCCAAAAACCAAGAGCAGCTAGGGTGGGTCAGGCACAGTTGGGCACAGCGGAGACCGGATAGCTAATAAAAATATACAGATATTACTATATGCCACTGTTCTAACTCATTTGAACCTCACAATGACCCAGAGGTGGGAATTATTCCCATTTTACAGGTGAGGAAAATGAGGCACAAGGATTAAGTGGCCTGCCCCAAAACCTTACGGAGTGTGTGAGACCTAGGATCTGAGCTCAGGTTCTAAACCACCACTCTGGACTCCCACTCTAAAACACACCTCATTTTACCCTTAGCTACTTCACCTTCTCTCCACCTTTGTTTCCCCCCAGGCATACCACCTGTGTTTTATTTTCTTTGTTTTAAAGATTTCATGTACTTAAGAGAGAGAGCAGCTTTGGCAGAGGCAGAGGGGGAAGCAGGCTCCCTGCTCAGTCGGGAGCCGATGCGGGGCTCGATCCCAGAACCCTGGGATCATGACCTGAGCCGAAGGCAGACGCTTCACCGACTGAGCCCCCCAGGCTCAGAAGGCACTTTTTTATTTCCAGCTGCTTCCCAGTCCCATCCACACACTGACCTTCCAGGCCAGGCAGAGAGCAATGGTGAACCTCAGGCCAGAAACAGCACAGCGTGGAGAAGACAGCCAAGCCAAGGTTGTCTGGTGACCGTGGAGGCAGTGATGTGGGAAACAAAAGCAAAAGCAACGCAGCTTAAATTAAATCTCCCTACAGCTTGCAGCCCACGGATGGGGACTTGAAAAATGCAGAGTGTGACCTTCCTCAAGGAACTCACGGCTGCCTTGGTGCCTTCATGCTTATGTTTCGCCGAAGACCAGAGGTAACCTTGTTGGGGCAGCAGCTCGTCCCTCAAGGCCTGAGAGCCTTGCTTCGAGATCCCGTGAGCACTTGCACTATCCCTGCCCCCTACTAATGAAAAAGTATGGCCAGTCCCTCCTCCCAATCCCAGCCCAGCTCCTTCTGCCCACAGGCCCTGTTCCAGGAGCAGAGAAGGGGTAAAGGCAGGGAGAGACACTCTCCTGACGAGGCTCTGAGACTACTCCCGGCAGGTGGAGATGCTGAGACAGAGCAGAACAAGAGGTACGGGACAAAACAAGTTGGTGCAAGAGTCTCAAGGCCACAAGCTTCCTGGTCAGTTCTCCATAAAAGATGCCACTAGAAGCCCTCATTGGCAACCCACTCAGGACCCCTCTCATTCTGGAGAGCCTTCCCCCCACCCCCGCTTTCCGTTCTCACCTCCACTTAATAAGCTTTCACTTTACTTTTAGCCTTTTCTTTGGGCGACATTCATTCTTGGACTCCGTGAGACAAGAACCCTGCATCCCTGTTATAGGAAGAGAGGAGAGAAGACCCCCATCATCTCGGTCTGAGTTGCTGTCACTGGATGATGTATCCTCAAGGTCGGGGACCCCCCAGGAACCCCCTTAAGGTCGGGAACCCCCTGGAACCCCCCAGGCCAGGGCTCGCAGAGGGAAGAGATGGTGATAGGGACTGCCAACCCCTCAAGGATTGTGCAAAGGCTGTCTCTCAAAAAGGAGGCCCCAGCTTGGGCTCACTAGGCTTCTGGAGGTGGGGCCCCCAGCCCACACCCACCAGCAGAGGCTCTCGGAGCTCTGGGAGACTCAGGCTGTCCGTGGCCGAGGAGAGGCCATGGCCCAAGGCCACAGGTCAGACCTCCTGGGCCCCTGCACTGACTCCGAAGGCCGGGAAGCCTGCGGTGATGGAACTCAGTGAGCTCTGCGCTCCCCCGAACCCGGGCCCGGGACCTGGGGTTCTGTGCCCTTCACACAGCTCCCCCAATAAGACACATAAAATGAACCACCCCAGGGCCTGCTTCTAGACTCCATATTAAATTATATTGATAAGACCATACACTTATTTGCCAAACCGAAGTTTTTGTTTGTTTGTTTAAAGATTTTATTTTTCATTTGACACAGAGAGAGATCACAAGTAGGCAGAGAGGCAGGCAGAGAGAGAGGGGGAAGCAGGCTCCCCGATGAGCAGAGAGCCCGATATGGGCCTCGATCCGAGGATCCCGAGATCATGATCTGAGCCGAAGGCAGAGGCCTTAACCCACTGAGCTCCCCAGGCACCCCGCCAAACCAAAGTTTTAATACTAAGTTTATAGGAAATGTTAATATGTTAAATGTTATTATCTGACAGGCTAGTCTTAATTATTTTCAAGTTTCCTTGCTATTCATGCTTATTTTTACACAATCTTTTTAACCAGCTTGAAAAATTCCACACAGTAAACTGTTATTTTTATTGGAATACATTAACATATGGAGACCTGATGTATTTATAACACTGACTATTTCTGTTGGAGGGCACATTATGCCTTTCCGTTTGCTTCTTTTCTTTCTCTCATTATCCTTTTGAAGTTTTCTTATTTGTTGCCAAGTCTTGGTTTGGGGAGGTTTTTTTAAGGTGTCTAAGTTTTGTTTCAGTTTTGCTATTTAATGGGTCCTTTCACTGCACTGTGTCTTATCCAACAGAGAGAGACCACCTGGCCAGCGCACCCCCTTCTGCCCCATCCCAGCAGGAGGAAGGGTGGTGTCCCAGCAACAGCCCCGCCAACCAGAGACAGTCCTAGCTCAGCCAAGGAGAAGCCAAGCTTCGACGCCCTTCATTCCAGTGAGCTTTTGTCTCTAATGGCCTTCCCAAACCCCCTTCTCCTCTCTAAAAGAGTGGCCCTCTCCTTTGTTCTGCGGACTAGCCTGTGGTTTTCACTCTGGTTTGTGAGTCCTGGATTGCAATTCTCTGCTACTCCAGAATAAAGCCATTTCCGCTATTAAAATAATTGGCCACTTTATTTTTAAGGTTAACAGTGAGCACTTGAAGAGGGAGATTTTTTTAAAATCTCATGTTTCTCTGAGCCGTAAAGCCGACAGCAAGGACCAGATAGATGCTCCTGCACCGACCCAAACATCAACCACTACACAGATGGTCTCACTATTTCCGGAGAAATTCCAGCTTTCTCACTGTTTCCTCTACTCCCAACCCCCACCCAGCACTCTCCTCGGGAGAATGTGAGAGGTCTGTGGGCCCTTAGAGGGCCAGTAGGCCACTCCCTTCATGACCGCGGAGTTGGGCAAACTTTGCCTGGAATCTGGTGGTCCTTCCTTGGTAAGAATTCTGGAGTTGGGAGCCCTACTTCCATGAAACCGTGTTATGTTTTTGTGATCAAAACATAGAAAGGGCCAGAAACACTATTCCTGTTTTATCTTCCGAAAACCAGTAGGACTTAAACTGACCCACCTCTTCTAACTGACGCCCCATTTTTATGCAAAATACTTGCATGTTTTTTCAAGTTTTTTTCCTTTGATTTTATGCATGTCTTCTTACTTCTGGTGACTTTTTTTTTTTTTTTAATATGGAGCACTTCGCAGATTTGCACGTCACCCTAACCTTCCCTGTATCCTTCCACTAAGCTAGCCCTACTTCTGATGACTTTGAGACCTACCTTATTTAAACGTGCTTTTTACTCCCAAATGCCACTTCTACTTTTAGTTTAAGAATTCTCTTAATTCTTAAGTGGGGGGCACCTGGGTGGTTCAGTGGGTTAAGCCTCTGCCTTTGGCTCAGGTCATGAGCTCAGGGTCCTGGGATCAAGCCCCACATCGGGCTCCCTGCTCAGCGGGGAGCCTGCTTCCCCCCTCTCTCTCTGCCTGCCTCTCTGCTTACTTGCGAGCTCTCTCTCTCTCTCTGTCAAATAAATAAATAAAAATCTTAAAAAAAAAATTCTCTGAGTGGGAGCACCTGAGTGCCCAGTTAGTGAAGCATCCGTCTTTTGATTTCCGCCTGGGTCATGGACTGAGGGTCGGGAGATGAAGCCCTGCGAGGGGCCCCACCTTGAGCCCAGATCCAGGCTCCTCACCGGGCAGGGAACCTGCTTATGATTCTCTCTCTCTCTCTCTCCTTCTGCCCCTCCCCACCACCCCTCCCACCTCGCTTGCTCTCTCTCAGAAAAAAGAAAAAAAGAATTCTCAGAGTAGTTTTCTCTTACTATTCCATTTGTGGGGTTTAAAGCTCTGAGCCGTGCAGACTCTATCTGACGCCTACACTTGGTCCCATCACACATGGCTCAAGCGCCCAGTGGTCCCCTGAATGTAATGCTCACCGTGCACTAAATGGTCACATAGAGCTACTGCTAAACGTGGAGTTTACAAGGAAGGCACAGACAGCCTAGGAGACCCCTGCAGGGCCTGAAAGTCCGGTAGGAAGAAGAATCTTCGCGCCAGCTGCACCTGCAGTTCCCTCACCGGGCTCGGCTCAGCCTGGGCCGCGGGCACTGCTCTGGGTCTGCGGCCCCGCCCCGCCCCGCCCCGCCCCGCCCCGCCCCGCCCTCACCGGAGTCTGGATACCAGACCGTCCTCGAAAACTGCCGTACTGCGCCTGCGTGCTGGGGCCTCGCGACAGACACGTGCTGGACTCAGAGCAGCCAATCCCCTCGGGGTGGGGCGGGACCGCCCACGGGGGAGGGGCTCTGCCGATGACTGACACACACAGCTGTCCCTACGCTCCGCCCCCGTAGACGCCTTCTGCCCGCCGATTGGAGGGACCGCTTTGCTTGCAGCGCTGATTGGTGGCTTCTGCCTGACAGGGCAGTACAAGCCGGTGTCGCGCGGACCGCGGCGCCTCACTTCTCGCCGGGCGGGAAGCGCGCGCGGCTCTGAGGCGGCGCCAGAGCTGGGTGGGCAGTGAGGGTGTCCGGGGAGGCTGACGGGAACCCCTGTGAAACCCTTCTCAACCCTGCCTCTGAAACCTTCACACCCCACCCGGCAGGCCCTGGGCCCCCTCGCCCGGGCTGGCGCCAGCTCCCCTCAGCCGCAGGGACACCGGGGCTCGCCGCCTCACGGGGAGGGATCCCAATTCCGCGGGGACCCCGACCCCCGCACCTCGGCGGCAGAAACCGGCAGCCCGTCCCCCGCAGAAACCCTGGATCCCTTCCGCTTAGACGCCCCAACGCCCGGAGCAGCCCGAGCGGCGGGCGGCCCGGCCTGCGGACCCCGGGAAGATCCGCGTCAGGAAACCGGAGGCGGGTTCGGGAGAGACTCGGGGTCTTAGAGCCCGGGGCGCACACCCCCCGGGGCCGCGGGGGCCCGGGTCCTCTCAGCCCGAGGGGAAGGTCTGCGGCCGCGCGCGAGGGGCTGCCCGCACGGCCCCGCCGGACGCCCAGGCCCCGCGGGAGAACCCCAGCCCGCGTCCCCTCCCCAGCCCCCGGGGCGTCCCGGGGAGCCGTGCGCTGAGGAAGCAGAGGGACCGGGACCTGGCCGGCTCCTCGGGCTCTCCCGGGCCCCGCCCGCGGCCGGGCTGTGCGGGATAAGGGGGAGCGCCTTCCCTGCCGCCGGCCGCGGAGCCCCCCGGGCCCGCAGCGTCGAGCTCTGGACGCCCCGCGGGGCGCGCGGGACTCGGCCTGGGCGGTGCTCGGCGCCGCCGCCCTCTCAGCGCCTCCTCCTTCCACAGGCGCCTCGGCCTCGCGGCGGGGCCTCATGGGGCCACTGCCGGCCTCCGCGTCCGAGCCGGGCCAGCCCGCGGGTCCCAGCGGCGGGCGCCTGGACGGGCCCGCGGCGGCGACCCCCGACCGACCCCCGGGCAGCGCCGGCCGGAAGCCCGCGGTGAGACGCGTGCGAGAAGCGGGGCCCCGAGCGCGGTGTGTGGGCGGGCGGAGCGGGGCGGTGACCCGGAGCTGCTCCCCGGACCACCGCAGACTCCGCGGCAGGGGCCCTCCTGTGAAGGGACACGGGGTGGGGGCGGGGCTCCTCTGCAGGCCGGGGACCGGGGACCGGGTCGGAACCCCCAGCCACGGTCCTTTGTCGGGACCCAGCTAGGAAACCGCTCAGGCTTGTTGGGTCAATGAGGCCACCATGGGGCCGAGTGAGAAGTCATGCAGGGAGAGTCCGTTATGGGAGGGTCTCACCTGGGTGTGGAGCATAAGGAGTAGCATGGAGGGCCCTGGGAGAAGGAAAGGAGGGGTGAGTGCGGGGACCTCGGAGGGGAGACGAACCGTGAGAGACCGCGGACGCCCAGCAACCGACTGAGGGTTTTGGAGCGGAGGGGTGTGGGCTGCGCGAGCCTGGTGGTGGGTTTGAGGGGTGAGCGCGGCATGTACTGCATGGAGCACTGGGTGCGGTGCAGAAATCCGGGGGGGCGGCCAGCTCCAGGTGCAACCGCGATTGCTAAGTCACCGAGGGCGTCTCTCATTTTCCCTAGGCCAGGGATGCTTTCAAAGACATCTGCACGTACTTCTCCAAGGAAGAATGGACAGAGATGGGAGACTGGGAGAAAACCCGGTACAGGAACGTGAAAAGGAACTACGAAGCGCTGATTACTATAGGTGATCGGAAGTGCCGGCCGATGAGCCTGGGAGACACCGACCGTCCGGTCCTGGTTGGCCTCTGGGGCGGCTCTGCCTGCACGCAGTTCCCTTCTGTGCGCAGACAAACTGGAGCAGGACTGTGTCCTTGCTGCCAGTGCAGGGCTCGCGCCGGCGATGCAAAACTCACCCCTTGCCCTGCTCTCCACCCCACCGGCCCATCCGGCTGAGTCGCCCTGACTGGGTGGTGCTGTCCATCGGCACGGTGCGGTGTGTGGTTCCTCCCTCTAGCGCCTCCCTTTGAGGACAAGGACTTGGCTTCTTTCCAGGTCTCAGAGCCCCTCGACCGGCTTTCATGCGTCACCGCAGGCAGGCCATCAAACCGCAAGTAGATGACACTGAGGATTCTGACGAAGAGTGGACGCCAAGGCAGCAAGGTGAGGGGCCAGGGAGCTGTCCAGGTTCCCTCCTGAAACCCAAGGCTTAGGGCTCAGCTGCATCTCAGGAGTTAACAAAGGAAACTCTTTCTTTAAAAACATAAATGCAAGATGCAAAACAGCGTGTCGTATAGTAAGAGGCTATTCACACAAAGTTTTTCAATGTGGACAATAATTATATCATTTGTAAACACATTAATAGTGCATAATAGTTGGTAAACATATACAAACAAAATAAATGCCAAATTCAGAATAGTCATAAGAGAAAAAGGAAAGGGTGGCAAGTGGCTTTGCTGTGTCTTAGCTAGTTATCTCTTTTTAAAGATTCTGTTTATTTGAGAGAGAGAGAGAGCTCCCAGGTTGGGGAGGGGGGCGCAGACAGAGACGGAGAAGGAGACTCCCCGCAGAGCAGGGAGCCTGAAGCAGGCCAATCCCAGGACCCGGGGATCATGACCTGAGCTCAATGCAAACATTTAACCGATTGAGCCACTCAGGCGCCCTATTTTTCTATTTGTTTTTGAATTTGAAAATAAAAATTAAAAGATATAAAGATAAAAATAAAAAGATATAAAGATATACAGTTGTGGCAGAATGTTGAGATAAGGCTGAATGGTGGTGGATATATAGGTTTTCCAGTCTGATTCTCCATACCTTTCTTTATATTTAAAATTTATCACTTTCAGGGCACCTGGGTGGCTCAGTGAGTTAAAGCCTCTGCCTTCGGCTCAGGTCATGATCTCAGGGTCCTGGGATCGAGTCCCGCATCGGGCTCTCTGCTCAGTGGGGAGCCTGCTTCTTCCTCTCCCTCTGCCTGCCTCTCTGTCTACTTGTGCTCTCTCTCTCTGTCAAATAAATAAATAAAATCTTAAAAACAAATTTTTTTTAATTTATCATTTTTTTAAAAAGACTGTTTTTCCAAAACATTATTAGCTAATGAAAGGGCAGTTAAAGAAACCTTAATTAGACTGTAAGTCCACCAAAGAGCTAATCTCAGTGATTCCCATTATTCAGTTATTGGATTAAATGTCTTAGAAGAGAATATGATGATATTGTAATATATCATGATGATATTGTAATATATTAATATATGTAAAGATACAAAATTGTTTAGGTTTATTTAATTACACACATAATCTTTTTAGCCCAAAATGAACCAAATTCTTTGTCTTCATTCTGGAAGAGAGTTTGAGATAACTATATAAAGGTCCATCTTCATTTTTTTAAGTTTTCATTTTTTTTTAAGTTTTCATTTTAATTCCAGTTAGTTAATATAAAGTGTTATATTAGTTTCAGGTGTATAATATAGGAATTTAACATTTCCATACAACCTGTGCTCATCACAATAAGTGCACTCCTTAATCCCCATCACCTATTTAACTCATCACTTCACCCACCTCCCCTCTGGTAACCATCCGTGTGTTCTCCTCTGTAGTTAAGAATTTGTTTCTTGGTTTGCCTCTTTTTTCCTCTTTGCTCATTTGTTTTGTTTTTTTAAATTCCACACATCAGTGAAATCATGTGGTATCGATCCTTCTCTGACTGACTTATGTCATGTAGCATAATACTCTCTCATTCCACCCGTGTTGTTGCAAATGGCAAGATTTCATTCTTTTTTATGGCATATATATACATATATATGACATCTTCGTTATCCATTTGTCAGTTGAGGGACACCTGGACTGTTTCCATAGCTCGGCTATTGTAGCTATTGCTGGTATAAACACTGGGGTGCATGTATCCCTTTGAAGTCGTACTTTTTTATTCTTTGTAATATCTAGTAGTACAATTGCTGGATCATAGGGGAGTTCTAGTTTTAACTTTTCGAGGAAACTCCATACTGTTTTCTGGAGTAGCTGCACTAGTTTGCATTCTCACCAACAGTGCAAGAGGGTTCCCCTTTGTCCACATCCTCACCTTGTGTTGTTTTTAGTCACTGTGACAGGTGTGAGATGATATCTCTTGTACCTTTTATTTATATTTCCCAAATGATCAGTGATATTGAGCACCTTTTCATGTCTGTTGGCTTTTTTGAAAAAATGTCTATTCATGTCTTCTGTCCATTTCTTAATTGGATTATTCATTTTGGAGGTGTTGAGTTTTATAAATTCTTTATATGTTTTGGATAGTTAGCCCTTCATCAGATATGTCATTTGCAAATATATTCTCCCATTCTGTAGGCTGCCTTTTAATTCTGTTGATTGCTTCCTTCACTGTGCAGAAGGTTTTCATTTCAATGAAGTCCCGAGAGTTTATGTTTGCTTTTGTTTCCCTTGCCTCAGGAAACATATCTAGAAAGAAGTTGCTGTGGCCAATGTCAGAGAGGTTACTGCCTGTGCTCTCCTCCAGGATTTTTATGGTTTTAGGTCTCACATTTAGGTCTTTTTAATCCATTTTGGATTTATTTTTGTGTTTGGTGTAAGGAAGTGGTCCGGTTTCATTCTCTTGCATGTTGCTGTCCAGTTTTCCTAATACCATTTGTTAAGAAGATTTATCATTTTCCCATTGGATATTCTTTTTGGCTTTGTTGAAGTTTAATTGATCATATAGTTGTAGATTCACTTCTGTGTTTTCTGTTCTGTTGCATTGATCTATGTGTCTATGTTTATGCCAGTCCCTTACTGTTTTAAACATTAGAGCTTTGTAATAGGACTTGAAGTCTAGGATTGTGATGCCTCCAGCTTTGCTTTTCTTTTTTAAGGCATCTTCATTCTTTTGCATGTGGCTATTCTATTTTCCCAGCATCATTTGTTGAAAAGATTGTCCTTTCCCCATTCTGTAGTCCTGGCATCCTTTATGAAGATTATTAAACTATATGGGCTTTCTATTCTGTTCCATAGATTATATGTCTTTATGCCAATAATACAATAATATACTATATTACTATAGCCTTGATTGATTACTATAGCCTTGTAATATGTTTTGAAATCAGAAAGCGGGAGGCCTCCAGCTTTGTTCTTCTTTCTCAAGATTGTTTTGGCTATTTGGGGCCCTCTGAGATTTCATATGAACTTTAGGATGACTTTTTCTATCTTTGCAAAAAAATACCATTGGGGTTTTGATAGGAATTGCATTGAATCTGTATATTGTTTTGTAGTGTAGACATCTTAATGATATTAAGGCTCCCAATCCATGAACATGGGGTGTGTTTCCATTTACTTGTGTCTTCTTTAAATTCTTCCAGCACTGTTTTGTAGTTTCCAGTGTATGAATGTTACACCTCCTTGGTTAATTTTGCTCCTAATTATTTCATTCCTTTTCGTGTTATTATAAGTAAGATTCTTTTCTTAATTTCTGTTTTGGATTATTCATTGTTAGTACATATAAATGCAGCTAACTTTTTTATTAAGTTCAATTAGCCAACATATAGTACATCATTAGTTTTTGATGTAGTGTTCAATGATTCATTAGTTGTGTATAACACCCAGTGCTCATCACATCACTTGCCCTCCTTAATTACCCATCACCTAGTTACCCCATTCCCCCACCCCCTACTAGTTTTTTTAAGATTCTACTTATTTATTTGAGAGAGAGAGAGAGAGAGAGAGAACATGCACACACGTTGGTGGGGCGTGGCAGATGGAGGTGGAAAGGCAGAGACTCTTAAGGAGGCTCTGTACTGAGCACAGAGCCTTGCAGGGCTTGATCCCACAACCCCAAGATCAGAACCAGAGCCAAAACCAAGAGTCAGACACTCAATTGACTGAGCCACCCAGGCACCCTAAATATAACAAATTTTTTAGCGTTAATTTTGTATCCTGAAATTTTGCTGAATTCATTTGTTAGTTCTCACAGGCTTTTTTGTGGAACCTTTATGATTTGCCACATGTCCTCTGTGAACAAACATAATTTTACTTCTTTCTTTCCAAAATAGATGTGCCTTTTTTTTTCTAATGCCCTGGCTAGGACTTCCAGCACTATGTTGAATAGAAGCAGCAAGAGTGGGGATCCTTGCCTTGTTCTTGATCTCAGAGGAAAAACTTTCAGTTTTCACCACAGAGTGTGATATGGGAGATAGACTTTTTTATTATGGTAAAGTAATTTCTTTCTATTCTCAGTTTGTTGAGTATTTTTGCCATAGAAGTTCATGGCATATGTTTTAATATATGTAATAGACAACTTATGAACATAGGATGAAGCATAAATGAGGTTTTGTCTATTTTTTTTGCATTTTGGGTAAATTAGTTCATGCCGCCAGTAGCAGCATAGGCTTTGATGATACTTCAGAAACCATTTTCCAATAACCCTTTGATAACCCACGTACTCGTCACTCCCTGGTTAAGAACTCTGTGTCTCGGGGCGCCTGGGTGGCTCAGTGGGTTAAAGCCTCTGCCTTCAGCTCAGGTCATGACCCCAGGGTCCTAGGATCGAGCCCCTCATCGGGCTCTCTGCTCAGCGGCGAGCCTGCTTCCCCCTCTCTCTCTACCTACTTGTGGTCTCTCTCTCTATCAAATAAATAAATAAAATCTTTAAAAAAAAAAAAAAGAACTCTTGTGTCTCTAGTGAGAGCCTTTGGAGTTTGGAAACATTTACCAACCAAAACACTGATTTCTTATCATTTTATAGTCAGACCTTCTTGGGTGACATTCAGAATGGAGCAGAGTAAACACCAGAAGGTAAGTATTTCCCAAAACCTGTTGACAAGAAAATCTTTCTCCTGGATTTAAACGTAGGTAAGAGTAGGAGCCGGTGCCTTCCTTTCCTGATCTCCTTAGCACAATATCCAATATCATCATCAGTTTAATAGCTAATAAGAACGGCAACAATATTACTATCTCTTGTTTTATTTTCACTGTACTTCAGACTTTATCTTAAACATTCACGTGAATAAACTTACTTAAACCTTACAACAACCCTACGAGGTGCGTACTATAAATATCACCATTTATAGATGAGGAAATTGATACAAAGCCATGTTTGATTATATACCTGAGATCACAGTACCAATGGTACTACAATCTAATCCTAAGCTCCTTCTCTAAACCACTTACAAGCTCATTAAAACTTTCAAAGTTTTGTAAAATTTACAACATTCATTTTATGATTTGAACCCCAGTTCTTTTCTATTATGCTAAAGTGAGAGATGAGCTAAGAAACCTCTAAATAAGAGAAGCTTACAAATATACTAGCAATTCATACACTGGATGATCCCAGATGAAGAAGATAGGCTCCCCATCCCCCCAGAGAGCCTCCCATTCTAATAAGAGGAAGCATCTCCCAGCCACGAGTAGTTTCGGTTTGATGATTGAGAAACAACCAATAAAATGACTTCAAGATTTCATATAGGTTGCATAATATTCATTAGAAACCCCAGATAGGTATCTGGAATTGATTTAAAATGTTCATAGTTGTAGGAGAAAGCAACAACTCCTTCCTCTGAGCTCTCATTAGGCAACTCTCATTTTGTTCAGAATTATTTGTGTAGACTGCCTCTGCGCTGTAAGCTCTTTATACTCAGAAGTCCCAGACCCAGCTTAAGGCACCAGAGGGCCCCTCAATGTTTTCTGCACGAGTAACTCCACATGTACAGATTAAATGAAAAGTAAAAGTCAAGGAATGCTAAAAATAATATCTGTGATTTAGATTTTGAGCATGGGGACAACTGAGGGGGTAAATTGATAGCAGGACTGTAATCTCACATTCATACTATATCAAATAGTTCACCAAACAATTTGATGATCATTATAATATTTTCTGTTTTCTATAACATTAAGACTTAGTATATATACCAGTTTTTGGATCAGGAAGCTGCCAAGAGCTAGCTGGTGGTACAACCTTATTCAAACAAAATTGACAGGAACCGGCTAATCTAATTCTAAATAGTGCTTCTTAGATATGGCAAATGGCAACTTTAGCATCCTTTTATTGTGTGTGTTTAGATACATTTCTGCCAACCCCTACTTTGTTTTCTTCCCCCCTTTCCACTCTGTCACCTCATTTTCCAGATGTGCTGTCCCCTCCATTTGCCTCCATTTACTCCTCCATCAAATATCCCCCAGTTTATAGAAGATCCCCTCTTTTCCTCTACAAGCCCTCATCACCTTCTTTCACAGACCATAGTGATCCCAAGTAATCCCCCTCCCTCACTCTCACTTTTATGGAGAAATTCGAGAACTTTAAAGGGAAAGAGCCTTAAGCCACAAGTTCTAGTCTTGAATTCAATAGCCACCTATGCCCTTTCTTTTCCCTCTAGTAATCAGACTCTCTAGGTATTCCCAAGGATTGTTGAAGTATTAACTAAAGTTATGCAGGTGAAAACACATCATAAACCTTAAAGGACTAAAGAAATGCATGTTGTCTTTTACTATGTGACTCTCACATTGAAGAGAATACCCAGGGCGCCATTAAGTAATGAATCTAGTTTGAAGGAATTATCAGAAACAGCCAAGTTGCTAAACACAAGTGGCTCAGAGCAGGGCCAGAAACCAGTGTCTCTTCTTGGAGAAGCAAGTACCTCTGGACATCACTCCCTACGAAAACTGGGTAAGAAAAAATAACATGGGGACTTTTAGTCCCTCTGAGTCCTCCAGAAAGGTTGATCAATACAACATAGGAATGTGGGGCAGACTTTGGCTAGGCCCGGGTTTACGCTAGACTTACCTGAGACCTGTAGTTAGCATTAAGGCCTTGGACAAATCTTATAAATTCTCCGAGCTCCTGAATGCTAATCTGTAGAATGAAGATAAAGAGGCATAGTTCATAAATTGTTTGAAAGCATTAATTTAACATAAAATAACTGACCCATGCAAGTTATTCAATAAATCCCTCAGTGATAATAAAGACCATAGTTTCTCGGTGCTGAGTGCCCAAGCCCTTGTTCAATGCCTGACATGTAATGTGCCCTCAACAAATATTTTCTGAACGAAGAAATATGTGAATGAACCATTTTCTTTTTTTTTTTTTAAGATTTTATTCATTTATTTGATAGCGAGAGAGAGATCACAAGTAGGCAGAGAGGCAGGCAGAGAGAGAGGGGGAAGCAGGCTCCCCGCTGAGCAGAGAGCCCGATGCGGGGCTCGATCCCAGGACCCTGGGATCATGACCTGAGCTGAAGGCAGAGGCTTTAACCCACTGAGCCACCCAGGCACCCCAAATGAACCATTTTCTAAGAGGAAAGATTACTAAGATTAACCTGATAATGGGAAGAAAGTAAGATTGAATTTGCCATCTATAGTCAGTATGGAGTCTTACGCTCTGAATAGTTTGGGGACAGCAGAGAACAGAGTATACAGAAGGACAGGTAATAATTTATCAGAGGACATGCCATATTTTCTGACAAAACAGGGGCTAATGCTCCAGACCCCACCAACCTCACTCACATACTCTTTTCCAACTCAGAACTCAGGATGAAGGATGTTGAAGTAAAGATGTATAGTCTGCGAGAAAGAAAGAGCCTTGCATACCAAGAGGTCGGCGAGCCCCAGGATGACGACTACCTCTGTAAGTGACCATCTTGGCCACTCTCAAAGCAAGTTGTTCTCTCCTGGCGCAGTACCTTTGTCTTGTCTTTGGGTCCCCAAATCATCCCCTCCCTCTAGTGACTGGGAGTACAGGGCAGAAGCTACATGATGTGAGTGTTGGGCTCTTTCTGAAACTACTTCAGTCCAGGAACATGCAAAAACCCTTTCCTAATCCCTGTTGCTCTCGCCTCCAGATTGTGAGAAGTGTCAGAACTTCTTCATTGACAGCTGTGCTGTTCATGGGCCCCCTACGTTTGTAAAGGACAGTGCAGTGGATAAGGGGCAACCCAACCGCTCAGCCCTCACTCTGCCCCCTGGTCTGAGAATCAGACCATCAAGCATCCCTCAGGCTGGGCTTGGAGTATGGAACGAGGCATCCGATCTGCCATTGGGTCTACACTTTGGCCCCTATGAGGGCCAAATCACAGAAGATGAAGAGGCAGCCAACAGCGGATACTCCTGGTTGGTGAGAATCATCTACCTCTTCCCCTGCCCTCTGGCTTCCCACAACCCTCCTGTGGATTGGGAGGATATCACCTTCTACGTGGATGGGGATAACATGGCTAGCTTTGTGTACTGAGTGGACTTTGCATGAACCTGGAGCTCCTACTTAAAGATCAGAGGGTAACAGGAAGCATAGTCATACAGACACAAACAGGAAGCTCCTCCCTTGGGAGACCTCTGCTCTGAGTTGACAAAGTGACCCAGATGTGTAGATGATGACTAAGGAACACATCATGCGGTCACACTGGGGATTGATTCCATGCAGGCCAAAAGAGCACTGACCACAGGAGAACAAGATAATCCCTCTATTACCTCCCTACCAAAAAAAAAGTCTTTAATTTCCCTTTCTCAAACTCAGATCACCAAAGGGAGAAACTGCTATGAGTATGTGGATGGAAAGGATAACTCTTGGGCCAACTGGATGAGGTAAGGCCAATAGGGTTCTGGGTTCCAGAGAAAACATTCATCTCTCACAGACCCATGTTCCTTTCCTTCTTGTCATGCCCCCTCAATGGTCTCCTTCAATCCTCTGTCCCTCTCTTTTCTCTTTATAATGCTCTTTCATTTCAAGTGACAGTTTTGGAAAAAATGAGCTAAGAACATGGTATATGTCCTCAAAATATGCTAGAGAAATTGGGGCGCCTGGACAGCTCAGTTGGTTGAGCGACTGCCTTCGGCTCAGGTCATGATCCTTGAGTTCCGGGATCGAGTCCCACAAGGGGCTCCCAGCTCCACGGGGAGTCTGCTTCTTCCTCTAACCTTCTCTCCTCTCAGGCTCTCTCTCACGTTCTCTGTCTCTCTAATAAATATATAAAATCTTTAAAAAAATATATGCTAGATAAAATTTGGACCCTGAAAAAAAAAAAACCTAAGGAGCCTAGACTCATGAGGAACACTGATTCACACTTTAATTTATCTAATCAACATTCATAAGCACTTACTACGTTCCGTAGTGGAGTTCATTACTTAAACATATTATACAAGCAATGCCTATGGAAGACATATTGCAGATAGACAAGAGATAATTGATTTTAGGAATATTTAAATCTCCCTATTTTCCAAGAGGTATACGGGATAGGGATAACCTGAAACAAGGGACCTTTAATCCATGAGGGCAGTAGCTCTTTCTAGCCTCAGTTCTAGGAGAACCGGTTCTGAAGCCTGTGGTAGAAGGGGCTACAGAATGGACACAGGAGCCAGTCCCTTTCCTTCAGGGGCTCACAGGTTAGCCAGGCATGCATTATGTGTACAAAATATTGTTTTTCTGTTTTGCTGTGCAAGACAGAGGGAGCTCCGAGGTTCTGTGGAAACTTGGGGGAGGCATGCTTCAGACACAGTGTGAGGAGATTGGAGAAAGGCCTCGCAAAGGAAGAGAGATTTGGGCCGAGTATGGAACGTTGTGTAGTGATCTAGAAGCAGAGTCCGTGACCAAACACCAAGTTCTATGCTAGAAAACAGAACTGAATTTAAAGTTTAGAGAAACTAGATGTCACTGGGTTTTGTGACCCATCAAGGTGGCGGTGAGCCTGGAATTGGGATTTGGGATTGGGATTTGGAAATGGGATTTGGAAAATGGTTAAGCAGGCGAGAGGGCCGCATAACAGCACGGAGGCCTTCAGGTGGTGGGAACTTACCTCGTCTGGTCCTCTTTCCCAGATACGTGAACTGTGCCAGGGACGACGAGGAGCAGAACCTTGTGGCCTTTCAGTATCGCAGGCAGATCTTCTACCGAACCTGCCGGGTCATCAGGCCAGGCTGCGAGCTGCTGGTCTGGTACGGGGACGAGTATGGCCAGGAGCTGGGCATCAAGTGGGGAAGCAAGTGGAAGAGCGAGCTCACGGCCGGGAAAGGTGGGCACCGCTGCGCTGCAAAACAGGAAGGAAAGGGAGACTTCTCCTGGGCACTTTCCACAGTTTTCCAGCTCTTAAGTAGAGTAGAGCCCTGTCTAAAGTCCGTGCAGTTGCAATTCCGATGCTTCAGAAACAAGGACTCATTTCATATGCATGGGACTCTTCGGAACAATTTTTAGATTTCTAATTTTTGTTCTGATTAATTAAATACCTCATACACAAATTATATAATAGACTCTACTGATAAAAAATAAAGAGGCAAAAAACAAGTTTGCAAGCACCTACCAGCTCTCTCAGCAAGGCAGTTTTTTTCTGCCCTTTTAGCTCTTTCTTCTTAATTCGCTCCATATTTCTAAATGATAGGTGTAGGCTGGTGTGGATTCACTCAGACTTCAGTTAGCTGTCATGTGAGTTCCTACTCTGTGCCAGACAGGCTTCCAGGACTGAACCAGGTTTTCAGAGTCACTGGGCTTCAGCAGCCCACGACTGAATGAACGAGGGAAACGTGCACGTATGTACACGTGTGTGTACCAGCACACATTAGTGCTTTGAAAATCCAGCTAGTTCTCAGAAAGTGTCTGGGGACCAATGTGACGGAAGGGTGGGTGCAACAGAGCTTGGCCAGGGAAGGGCTCTCCCAGGAGATAATATTTGAGGTGTGCAAACACCTGTGAGCAAAAGATTCCAGGGAGAGGGGCCCGCGAGGATGGCTGTCCCAAGGCACCAGAGAGGTGGGGTGTGTGTGTGTGGCTAGGAACCCCCCAGACGGAGGAAGCATAGAGGGTGAGAATAGACGTCAGACAGATTCATTAACTCCCTAGTGGGGTCCATGTGGACACACTGGGGCTTTTCCTGACTGAGATGGAACAATTGCGCAGTTTTCAACTGGAAAGTGGCATGTTTTCTGTTTTAAGATGATCCTATGGCTAATTTTGGAGAAAGACTGCAGTGGGGAATCCCCTCCAAGATTACTTCATCTCTAAATGAGAGAAGAGGGCGGATCGGCAGAAGATGGATGGCAGTTGAGGGTGGTCTACATCCCCATAACTGGTTGGGAAAATATTATGAAATATATTTTGAAGCCCCTATTATATTTGAAATGACTTAAGACCGAATGAAATAAATCCAGTACGAAGGGTATATTTTATATTATGATTTGCGGAAAACTAAAAGAAAAGCAATTTATAAGGTCGTTGGGGCAGCAGGAGCCAGAGCCCTTTAGGCCATGAGACCTGCACAAGTGTCTCATCTGATCTAAATCCCACTTTCTAGTAGAGATCCAGACTCATATTGGTCCTCAAATATGTCTGTTTAAATGGGGAGACACAGGTGCATGTTTACTCACACATTCCACCTAAGTCGCCCAGAGAATTGCTGCCTCTCGAAGGAACGAAATCACTGCAGACACTGTCGCCGAGTCGTACGACTTAGAAGGTGCTTGTATGTGGGGAAAGGTCACTGTCACTGTCGTTTATCTATATAAGGAGGGAAGCTGCCTCTGACGCTACTTGAAGGTACCTCGTCTGGACGATAAGTAGAAAAGGCCCTCAATACGGGCTTTAGGATTTCTGAGGAAGATGCAGTCAGTAAAAATGGAATGGAAGAGTGAAGGAAACCTTGGTAGGAGACAGAGCTTGCACTGTCAACACAGTAAAAATGAGAACTGGGGTGGCCTTACCAGGAGAAAAAGCATACCGCGGCCGGTTGTGTCAACATCTACCTGACCAAAACTTTCTCTTTCGGCAGAACCAAAGCCAGAGATACACCCATGTCCTTCCTGCACTCTGGCCTTCTCCAGTCAGAAATTCCTCAGCCAACATTTGGAACGCAATCACCCTTCTCAGATCCCCCCACGAATATCTGCAAGAGAACATTTCCAACCAGAGGATCCCTGCCCGGGCGATCAGAATCACCAGCGGCAGCAACGTTCTGATCCACAGAGCCGGAATGACAAAGCTAAAGGTCAAGAGGTCAAAGAAAGTTTCAAACCTTTGCTTAAACGTATAAGGCAGAGGAGAATCTCAAGGGCCTTTCCCACCCCATGCAAAGGACAAACGGAGAGCTCTACATTGTGTGACGGAATGGTGGAGGAAGAGCCCAGCACAGGCCAGAAACTGAAACCCGAGGAGACAGGAAAAGTATTCATGGGGGTAGGAATGTCAAGAATTGTAAGAGTCAAATATAGAGGCTGTGGGAGAGGCTTTAATGATAGGTCACATCTCAGCCGACACCAGAGAACACACAAAGAGGAGAAGCCCTCTGTTGGCAAGGAGTTGAGTAGAGAGTTCGGTCATAAGTCAGTCCTTGTTACACACCAGAGGACACACACAGGGGAGAAGCCCCACGTTTGCAGGGACTGTGGGCGAGACTTTACACGGAGGTCAGGTCTCATCACACACCAGAGGACACACACAGGGGAGAAGCCCCACGTTTGCAGGGACTGTGGGCGAGA
>CM052803.1:49834741-49919441 GCA_028533885.1 Nasua narica | reverse complement strand
AGGAGGAGGAGGAGGAGGAGGAGGAGGAAGAGGAGGAGGAGAAGGAGTAGGAGGAGAAGGAGGAGGAGAAGGAGGAGGAGGAAGAGGAGGAGGAGGAGAAGGAGGAGGAGGAGGAGAAGGAGGAGGAGGAAGAGGAGGAGGAAGAGGAGAAGGAGGAGGAGGAGGAAGAGGAGAAGGAGGAGAAGGAGGAGGAGAAGGAGGAGGAGAAGGAGGAGGAGGAGGAGGAGGAGGAGGAGGAGGAGGAGGAGGAGGAGTGGAAGACAGAGGAAGATCGAACTGTCCATTCATGGCATGACCCGGAGAAAACTCTGGTAACATTCTGGTGCACACACTTCAATACCTTACCTTGCAAGCCCTCATTCTTAACAGCAACTCTCCTGGGGTGTTTTTCCTGATAATATACACTTGTTATGTTTCTAAAACTTAAGAAAATACAGAAAATAACAAGCACCCAGTATCAAACCTCCATCATTCAGGGGAACATCCATTAATGCCGCCCATTAGAGCCCTCCGTCCTCGCGCACAAACGACCGCGCACGCCTGGGCACCCGCACGCGTTCCCGGGACAACACGGCCCAGCCCCTTCCTCTCTCTTGACGAGGTATCTTGAAGGGCCTCCTTGCAGTGTCCACCGCCACCTCACGACCGCATCGGGCTGTGCTCGAACCAACCCCCCTTGTTGGACATGAAAGGGCTTTCCAGAAAGTTCATAGACCAGTTTGGGGGCCTGGCTTTGGTGTAGATTAAAACATGCGCTGCAGTCAGGGCTCAAGAAAGTTCTTCGATCTGTGGGATTTAGGGAGAAAACATTCCCTCCATCTCACTCCTCCCATGTCGTCAGAGAGCACCCCCTCTCAGCCTTGCCCTGGACAGGAAGGTGATGGGAAACCCTGGAGGCCATGGTGGAGGCGGAGGCCTTTGTTTTCTGGGGGGCAGAGAAGAACAGGGCAGTGCTGACACGGGGCGGGACCACTGTCCCAAAGTGTCCCCTGTGCTCTTAACCGACTTTCCACTGGCTCAGCAGCTTTTTGTCCAGGGGGTGCCTTCCACTAAGGGGGCTCGCGAGACACCTCAGAAGCTGAGCTTGGCGGAGGGTCTGCACGGCAACAAGACCCTCCAGCAGGTCAGTGTGGTGCTTACAGGGGCCGGCTTCATGGAACGCTGGGGCCGTGCCGGGGCGCCTCACCTCCTGTCCTCGTAGGGTACTCCCTCTGGACGCCTGTGGAAGTGCTGACGTTCCCTCGCGCCCACTCCGGTCCCAGGAGGCAAGAGAGAGACTGGGTGGTGCCTCCCATCTCCATCACAGAGAATGACAGAGGCCCGTACCCCAAAATGGTGGCTCAGGTACTGCAAAGGGAGGAACTCTGGCTTTGTTCTGGGGTTCCCTACGGAGAGGGCCTGGTCCCGGACTGGGGTCCTTCTCGGCCCTTCTGCTCCTGTGTTGTCTTCGGGTGAAGTCCAGCAAGGACAAGGAAATCCGGGTTTTCTATAGCATCACGGGCAGGGGCGCTGATGAGCCCCCGCAGGGCATGTTCATCATGGAGAGAGAAACAGGATGGCTCAAGGTGACGATGCCCTTGGACCGAGAGCAGGAATCCCACTATGTCATGAGTGTCTCCTATGCGGCTTCAGGGCTGGGGAGCCGGCGGCGAGGCCGCCCCCCATCCCTTGACTATTTCAAACGGTGGTGGATTTCGGAAGTTACTCCAGACACAGCGTTTGAGCCCCTGTCACCTTCCAGGTGCAGGAGAGTGAAGGGGGTGCAGGCAGAGCAGGGAGGGGACCAGGACTTCAAGTGAGGAACGAGCTCTGCAGCGGAGGACGAGTTCCAGGTTCCGTGAGACGCGAGCTTCGGACCTTGGGGCCAGAGCAGCACTGGAGGGCGGCCTGGGCTGCTGCCGTTTCTGCCAACGAGGAGCCCACTCAGGACCCTCGTCGCAAAGCTCGTGGTGCAGCCGGGGGCGGGAAAGCGGCAAGAGTGGGCTGCGCAGAGGGAGTGATGGGGTTGCGTGACCCCGGGCTAGAACCTCCAAGCAGAGTCTCGGGTGCAGCGCCACACGCCCTCCCTGCGGCGAGAGCGGAGCTCGGGCACGACTCTACGTTGTGGCCTGGGGGTGGCCGTGACCCCCCGAGCCTCCCTGTGCTGTTGGTTAGCACATGCGAAGCCCTCTGAGCAGTAACTAGTCCTGGGTGGGTTCTCAAGGCAGGTTAGCCGAGCACCCGCTACACACAGTCTCTGGGGTGTTTGGTCCCCACCACACCCCTCGGAGGGAAACCGAGGCCCAAGCAAAGCCTCAGGTTGCTGTCCTCCCGAGGATACCGCCCTCTTTCGGGGTCCGAGCCCTCCCAGGCAGGCCCCCCTTCCGCCCCTGGGAAGGGAGAACGGGAGCGGCCGCACGAGTCGAACCCTGAGTCCTCGTGGTCCCCCAGCTGAGGCACCTTTGGTGGAAAAGGGAGAGGGTGGGTGGGACGGCAGCCAGCCCTGAGCCGCGAGCATCGCAGGAGAAAAACCCAAGCAGACCTAGACGCCACCTTGCCAGCGTCCCCGGGGCTGGAGCGAGAGCACCAAGATGCGAGATGAAGGCAGAAAGCGGGCTCTCGCCAAAATGGGCCGGGGGGGGGGGCGCCCCACGTGCCTCGGCTGCACTTCCTGCTTTTCCGCTGTCCCTTCATGCTGTGTCTCCCACCGGGAACGCTGTGGAGAACCTGACGGAGACCGTGATCACCCTGAGACCAGAACGACAAGCGGCCCACGTTCGCCCAGGCGGTCTTTGCAGGCTTCGTGACGGAAGGGGCCTACCCAGGTCAGCTAGAAAAACAGGGCTTCGGCGACACATGGCAGTGACATCAGGAAAAATGTAAAGGACCTGGGAAACTGAAGTATCGACAGCAGAGGACGCCTCCCTGGGGCCCCCACCGCGGGTTCCAGGGCACAGAAGGGCCCACTTGGAGATTAGAGCAGACAGATCAGGGACTGCCCAGATGGTCCAGGGGGTGATGTCCCAGCAACAGAGACGGTCGGGGGCTTCCTCACGGGAGCTGGGACTGGGGGGACTACAGGCAGAGAGGGTCCTACAAAGAGGGGCCAACGAGGGCCGTAAAGCAAAAAGGTCCTTCTGGGCCCCAGAAGTCCAGGGGTCGTGGTCGGCCCCTGTCCAGGGGAGGCCCGCTGGTCGCCTCCCTTCTGTCTCTACGCCCTGTCTGCCTCTGCCGGTTTCTGCGTCTCTCTAACTGCTGCCTGGGCAGACCCCTCCCCCTGCAGCCGCTCTCCTCTCCCAGCTCCCTCTACACCCCCTTCCTGCGTGAGCGTCCGCTCCTCCCTGAGGAATGCCCCACGTATTTCCCAATCCGGGGTCCTGCAGACGAGAACCTGACTTGGTCCCCAGGACACTCTGGCTTCGGCTGGCTCCCCGAGACCTCCAGACGCGACTGTAGGCAAGGCCGACAGGCCCCTGTGCCCATGGCTTCCAACCTGACCTTGTGGGAATGGATGGGGCGGTCCTCGTTCTCTGGGACTGAAGGCGAATGAAACCCAAAGTCACAGCGTATTTCACGTGAAAGGACATTGTGATGGATGCTTTCTCCTCCCTCCCGGCCCACCACTGACCACCACTATGCTTTTTGCCTCTTTTCCCCCATCTTGGAGCTGCCTTTGCCCTCCCACAGACCCAGCCCACCCGCGTGAGATACACAAGTGTTTCGGGGTAACTTCGGAGACCACACGTTGCCCCCCACCACCTCTGGCCGCCCCCTCACGCTTCTCTCCATCTGGCTCCGGGGCTTCAGGCAGGAGGGGCTCTCCTGACAATGGCCGGGGTGGAAGGGGGGCAGGGAGGCCGGAAAACAGAGAAGAGCTGGAAAGTGAGACAGGAAACAGCCCCCTCCCCTCCCCTGGAGGTCCCACAATGAGAGAGAGAGAGAGAGAGAGAGAGAGAGAGAGAGAGAGAGAGAGAAACCAGGAAACGCTCTTTTCTCCAGGGCCCCGCGGCGGAGCGTCTCCAGACGGGAGGGAGTGAGGGATGGGGAACCAGGTGAGGGGGATGAAGGAGCTCACGCGTCCCCATGAGCATCAGCTGAGGGATGGAGTGAGGAAACACCATATTGTACGCTGGCAACTAATACCGCACCCTATGCTAACAAACTGCAATTTAAATAAAAACTTAAAAAAATAAAATTAAAAACTTGTTCAAAAGATGCCCTGGGGCGCCTGGCTGGCTCAGCCCGGGAAGCAAAGTGGCTCTCTGGCTCTCACCCTTGGGCCTCAGGGTCATGAGGCCCAGCCCCACACTGGGTGTGGAGATCACGTAAATAAATAAATCCTTAGAAACAAAAATAATAAATACGACAATTTTTAAAGATGCCCTGAAGATTTCTGGAAAAAGTATACATGTCACCTGGAATTTATTATAGTAATCTGGGGAATTATTTGAACTAGAACTCACACCCCTTGATAAGGAGTTTTATCACCTGTTGAGTGAAGAGACTGAAAAAGGAACACCTTTAATGTTGGGGTTTCTACGTGAGCGTGTGTGGCCCGGCCGGCTGTTACCTGCCGAGCTGCCGCGCTCCTCCCCTCTGTCCTCGCAGGGACATCCGTGATGCAGGTCACGGCCACGGACGCGGACGACCACGAGAACACGTACAACGCGGACATCGCCTACGCCATCCTCAGCCAGGACCCCTCGGTGCCTCACGCCAACATGTTCGCCGTCAACCGGGACACGGGAGTCATCTCTGTGCTCACTACCGGGCTGGACCCACAGGTCAGGGGGCCGCGGGGGCCTCCAGGGGCAGTTCCCGGAGGGGGCTCCCAACCAGCCAGGACCGAGGGCTGACCAATTAGAACACGAACCAGCCAATCAGAGGGGTATTTATCAGGGGCACCTGGGGGCTCCGTCGGCGAAGCCTCTGCCTTCGGCTCGGGTCGCGATCTCAGGGTCCTGGGATCGAGCCCCGCGTCGGGCTCTCTGCTCGGCAGGGAGCCTGCTTCCCCTTCTCTCTCTGCCTGCCTCTCTGCCTACTTGTGATCTCCCTCTGTCAAATGAATAAATAAAACCTTAAAAAAAAAAGAAAAGAAAGTAGAAGAAGAGGCATCCACAGGCTGTGGCAGGCTGGCCGGCCTCGGGCCCCCGGCGTAGTCGCTGGGGTAGATCACAGATGTGATCGGCAAGACTCCTGCTGGAACCAGTAAAATGAAATGACTCCGTTTCCCACAACCTGAGACCACACTCTCTAGTAAAAACAGAAAAGTACTAGCATCGCGCCCCCATAAGCATGGCCCCCATAATGCCTAGTGCTGGGACCGGGACTCTACTGACCAGATCCCAGTCCAGGAGACGTCCCTCCGGGGTCGGCCTGGGGAGGAGATGCTCCGATTTATGCACAGGGAGCTTCCACGAGGGGGACCCAGGCTGAAGGCAGAGCCGTCAGTCTCCCCTCGAGTGGCCCTGGAAGCCGGTCACCTCCCTCCAGGCTCGCTGCCCTGGCGTCCCAGTTTCTCCCGCGGGGGCGCCGGGTGGATCCGAGCCTGATCCGGAACCCCAGGGCTGACTGCCGCGTGCCGTCCGCAGAGCGTGCCCGTGTACACCCTGACGGTCCAGGCTGCCGACCTCCGGGGGGAGGGCCTGCGCGCCACAGCGACCGCTGTGGTCCCCGTCGCCTGGAGCGACTCCAGCCCGCCCGTCTTCAGCCCCACTCAGGTGAGTCCTGGCAAAGCCGGTGCATCACGGTGGGCAGCACTGTCCGGCCCCAGACGGCAGCCTGGCGGAGACTTAGAACCCCCAGACTTGCTGGGGTCACTGTGTCCGGGGCGAGGGCAGCCCTCTCGGCCGGCGGATGAGTGCGGAAGGCGGGCTCCGCGGTACAGGCGAGGCGGGGCTGTCCTGGGGCCAGGGAAGGGGTTCCATGTCCGGCCAGGAGCCCCCGGATCGCACGGGGTAAGAACGCAGCGCCCTGGGCCCAGAGGGCAGGGACCGACTCGAGGACTCTTCAGGGACGGGGGTAAGCACGTTTGGAGGAGGAAGGGACAGAGGGAACTTGTTGTAAAGAAACAGTCGAGGAGTTTGGGGTGCAGCTGAGCCTCCCGAGGGGCGGGAAGCAGGGTCTGGAAACCGTCAGGAGTCCAGGCCACCGTCTGTGTTCCCTCTCGCTCGCTGCCTCTGCCCGGCTCTCTGCTGCACTCAGTTCTCCCTCTGCACCCCGGGCTCCCCAGGCGTATCTGCATACTCGCCGCATCCCTTCCTCCGCTGCACGCGGCTGCAGCCCCATCCTGTCCCGGACAGTCCGCGGCGGCCCCCCCCCCCCGCAGCCGAAACGAGAGGCCGCTGTAGACATCCCGCCATCATCCCAACAGCCCTGAGCAGCAAAGCCAGCTCTGCCCCCAGGGGGACGGGGACTGGGGTCAGGGTGACACCAGAGCTCACAGGACGGTCACACACAGGCCAGACTTCCGGCAGAGACACTTGCTCCCTGCGGAGACGGAGTCGGAAGGGACCTGACAGGGAGGGGCAGGGGACAGGAGAGGAGCACTCCAGGCCTGGGACGAGAGCGCGGGGCGGCTGTCCTGGGCCCCGGACACCCGTCCCCCTCGCCGGACACCTGCCCGGGCCCCTTGACTCCAGGGCGAAACACCCCCAGCTATCGGGGTCCAGAGCCCGGAGCGGGTCCTCTGCCGGCACTCGGCTCGGGCCGAAGACGCTGCTGGAAGAGGAGAGCCTCCACAGCGGCCCCTCTTGCTTGAGAACCACAGGCCCGGCGAGGCCGGCCCGGGGACACCGGGGACGAGTACCGGGGACACCGGGCACTTTCTCTTGCAGTACGTGGGCCAGGTGTTTGAGAACAAGGTGGGAGCCGGGATAGCGAGGCTGGAGGTGAGGGACGCCGACGCCCCCGGCTCCCCCGCGTGGAAGGCAGTGTTCTCCATCCTCAACGACGAGGCCGGCCTCTTTACCATCACCCCGGACCCCGAGACCAATAACGGCCTTTTGAAAACAGCCAAGGTGGGTGTGGGCTGCGAGGAGGGGCTGCGAGGAGGGGCTGCCATGACCCCGCGGGTCTGGGATGGGCCCGGAGCGCACGCCGCGCTCTTCACCCAGGAGAGCAGCTGCCGGGGGCTCCCCGCTGCGACGGTGGTCCCTCCGGCCACATCACCACCCAGACCTCGGACGGGCTAAGGCCCTGTTTCCCCCCAGAAAAATACTAACCTGGGATGTTTCCACAGAGCTCAACATGTGTCTTCACGTGGCTCTCCCCAAAGTGGGAGGGACCCCGGAGGTGCTAAGGAGGGATGGGTGGGACAGGAAGTGGGGAGCGAGGAGGGGTCTCACCAACAGAGGGGCTCAGGCCCCCGGGGCCTTCCGAGCGATGTCTTGGCATCGTCTGTCCGAGACACGCGTCTGCCCTCGCTAGGCCTGGAAGCTGCGGGTCCCCTGCAGGCAGGAGCTGGTCCTCAGAGCGAGGGCGGCCATCAGAGTGGGCAGAGGGCCTGGAACCATCCGCAAGCCTAAGATGAACAATCAGGGAGAGAAAAACGAAAAGCCACGGAGGGAGAAGTCTTGGGGGAACAGGAACCTTAGTCCCGCGGTACCCTCTGCTGGGCTGAAGGTTTTTCTCGGGAGGCCGGGGTGGGGGGGCACTCGGTTGCTGTTTGTTCCAAATGGGCTCCTTTTGGCCCCAGAATTCTGGGACACTTAGAATAAACACGGAGAGGGCCAAAGGCAGCATCTAGACTGGCCTGGGGGACAGAAGGGCTACAATTCAAGACTTCCTCCACAGTCACATCCCAGGACATTTACGTACATCGAACCTGGGACGGTGCCGGGGGGCGAGGGGACCCCCGCGAACAGCCACACGCCCAGCTGGGGCCAAGGCCCCCATCAGACGGGCCCATTCCAGCTGACCCCTGGCCCGGCCATCTGGGGGTGCTCTCAGAGCATCTGCTCTGGGCCCCCCAGCACCTCACAAGTCTGAGGGTAATGAAGCAGCAGCCACAAGGTCTCAGTAAGTGCCACAGGCCGTTCCCGTCCTCCACTCAGTCTTCACACCAGCCGCAGCAGGGAAGTGCTGCGGTCACGGACGTTTGATGGTGGGTAAACGGAGGCACGGAGCAGCGAGGTCCCCTGCTTGGGCTGCACCCCCAGTGGCCGAGCTGAGATCTGAACGAGAGTGCCCCCCCCCCACTGCTCTGCGGAGTCTCTGCAAGCCGGTTCAGGCGGAGGGCTCTCGGCCACGTGGCTCCTGGCCCGCCGTCCCAGGCGGTGACCTTCCCCTGGGACAGGCTTCCCCTGGGACAGGCTGGGGTCACAGGCCAGGGCCTGCGCTCCCTTGCAGGCCAGCCGAGTCCCCGAAACCCGACCGTGCTCTGCTGTGTTCCTTAGGGTTTGGATTTCGAGGCCGCGCAGCGATACACCCTCTACGTGACAGTGGCGAACGCGGTGCCCTTGGCGACCTCTGTCCCGACGTCCACAGTGACCATCACCGTGGACGTGCTGGACACGAACGAAGCCCCTGTCTTTGTACCCCCGCTAGAGACGGTGGGAGTGCCCAAGGATGTGGCCGCGGGCCAGGAAATCACGTCCTACAGGGCTCAGGACCCAGACAGTCTCCAGCATCAGAGGATCCGGTAGGACCGCTGCCCGAGGCCCCCAGGGCTGAAATCCAGCCCCGCATCTGGAGAGCAAGCCGGTGGAGCAGCGGGAAGGGAGGTTGGGGACACACGGCCCCAGGCCTCCGGGGATGAGGGCTTCTCCGTTCCAGGGACCAGATGTGGGGCAGCACAAGCCACTGGCTGCACGTCGACCCCGACACCGGGGTCATCTCCGCTCGAGCCAGTCTGCAGCCCGATGGAATAACCACACGTTTTCAGCCGTGTCATGGCTACGGACGACGGTAAGGCCTTGGACGGTCCCCTCGGCGCTACTCCGTTCTGAGCCCATCTCCACCCGAACTGGCGAGGAGGCGCCGCACTGTCTCACCCATGAAAACACAGGCTCGAGGACACAGAATGATCCAACCGGCATCACAGGGCCGAGGGAAGGCTGGGGCGAGGCTGTGCGGGCCACCAAGCGGCACCCCTGCAGGGGTCCAGCCTGGCCACTCAGCCACAGCGAGGGCCACTGGCGGTCGCAGCACCGTCGGCACTGGGACGGGAGGGGCAGGTCTGCCCCGGACGCCCTGGGGGGCAAAGTGCCCACACAAAGTGCCATGTCACACCCATACCCACTTGCACGCCCACAGACGATGCTCACATTCACACACACACACACACGCGGTCCTACGTTTGCACACATTGTCGCGCTTGCACACATATCTCAGAACGCCGTGCTCAGGTGACCTTACCTGGGACCACCTGCAGCCGGCAGACCGTACCCATAGTCATGGCACCGGATCCAGGCCTGCGGACCCAGGGAGTACTCGGGGCTCCGGGGAGAAGCCGTGTTTGGGGTTAGAGTCGAGGTAAATGGGAAGATGAAGCAGACTGGTTCCCAGTGGCTCAGCGAGCCGATGAGAGGCAGGACCGTGGATGGGCAGGGGCGCCAGAGGGACACTGACCCCACGGACAGTATTTAAGCTGGAGGAAATGTGGCAGCTCGGACATCTGTAGGGTCTGATCTCCTCCTTGTCTCGCTCCTTCCGTAGGGCAACCTCCTGCCATGGGCACCGGGACCCTTCTCCTCACTTTCTCGGACCCAGATGGCCCAGCAGCCCCCTCGCACTGCCTTTCCACCTGCCAGAGGGGAACAGAGCTCCCAGCTGTAAGTACAGGGCACCGGGACCGGGCACCGAAACCGAGCGCTGACTTGATGTGTTAACGCTCACGCTGCAAATGTTTTTATCAGTTTTAAGTGTTCCCATATCTTCTTCTAACTTTGACTCCAAAAATGGGCTATTCAAGTATTTCTGGTGATAACCTTCTGGTAGGCGAGGGTCTTGAAGAAGCAGCACCTCATTCTAATTTGCCCGTAGCTGCCAAAAGAGCCCTTGCCATCTTCTGTTAGAGAAGTTTCCAGAGTCTGCAGCGTCCCGGCGATACCCCTGGTTCTCAGAGAGCACTGAGTGCCCAGAGGCCAGGCGTGGGCTGGGGGTCTCGACTTCCGGTGAAAGGGGCAGGGACCCGGAACACAGCCATCTGTCTGCACGGGAGCAGGATGGGGCGCTCGGCCCCAGAGGGGCCCTGGAAGGAGTCGTGAGCACGCCCTGCACCCCCACTGTCTCTCCAAGCACGGGGTTCTCTCCTGGCCGCACAGTCAGAGCTCTAGAAAGGGGGTTCCAGGGGCTGGAGCTAAGCCTGTCCACAGCTGCTCATCCCAGACGTGGTCACTGGTGTAGTTTTCTGTGCATCATTCTAGAAACCACCCTAACACAGAGCCTCTCTGCTCTCTGTGGAAAATGGGGATAATACCCCCAAGCAAGCGAATCTTTTCAGCATAGCAGAAGCTAAATACACGTTCACAGCATCAAACCTTGGACGCCCCAGCTGGCCACATCCTTCTAGGCCTGCTCCCGGCACAGGCTTCACTTTACACACAAAGGCCCTTCATCTTTTTAATGGACCCACGCCCTGCTGGTCCTTGACAAGGGGTCATGGATGCAAGGGCCCCCAGTGCAGGTGGTCTGGTTGCTTCTCGCCCCTTGTGCCCATGGGTGTTTGCAAAGACAGGTGCAGGTGAGCGTCTGTTGAGGGGTTCTCTCCTATAAACATAATCGCACCCACAGGTCATGAGTGTTTAAATCTCAAATAGGTGTCTCTAAATCACCTCCAGAGTAGGTGTGACCAGCACACTCCCGCCTTCTCCTCGAGGGTCTCCCTCCCTGCCTGGGGGGGCGTCTATGTCGCTTGACCTCCGCGGGGTCCGTGCTCACAACCGCGGGATCTGAAACTCACTAGGGCCCCGGGCCCCGGAGCAGCACTACCAGTGCCGTCGACCCTCCCAGATTTTAAACATAACAGATGCCCCTCTCCACTTACCTCACCTAAAATGTCGAATTGATGGTTTTAGCACCCCTGCCCCTCCGGCCCGAACCGGCCGCGTGCACTGCCCCCCTGGGGGTTGGGGGAGGGGGAGGGGCGGGGGCGGGGGATGGGGATGGGGAGGGAGCGAGCATCTCCGCCGCGGGAGGGGAGGAAACTGAGGCAGCAGCACGCGGGCTCTCGCGGCAGTCAGAACCGCAGCACTCACGCGCCCGTCGGCGGGGCTTCGGGGAGCCCCCCGGGAAGCGGGGAGCCAACGGAACACAAAGTTCTGGGACCCCTGGCGCGGAGCCCGACCGACCCCGCCCCCGCCCCGCCCCCACGCCCCACCCCCCGCAGGTGCCCTGGACTCCACTTCCGGCCCTGGGAGGAGCCTCCGCGGCCCGCAGGTGTGTGCGCCCCTGCCGCCCCCACCCCCCGCCCTGCAGCGAAGCCCCTGGGACACCGCAGGGGACCCCGAGGCGGAGCCGCCCTCCCCGCCAGAGGGACGCGCCCCCAGCAGGGTCGGGTCGACGCGTGGCCTTGGCCCGGGGAGGGGCCAGCGGCCGGGAAGGGCGGGCGCGGGGAGGGGCGTGCGCCCCGGGGGGACGGATGCGGGCCGCTCCGAGACTGCGGGCGCTCCGGCGACACCTGGGCTCCTCGCAGGTACGGGCAGGTCCGCTCGCTGGGTTCCTGGCTCGTCAGCAGCGGCCGGGGGGCCAAGGGCCCGGCGGTGCGGGAGCCGGGGGACAGAGCGCGGGACTCGGGGAGACCGCGGCGGGCACCGGCTGGAGGGGGCCTCTGCGCCGAGGGGAGGGCCGGGTAGGAGTTAGTGTGGGGCGGTGAGGGGCTGGCCACCTTGTGTGTCAGCGGGCTTCCAGGGTTGGCCCCACAGCGTCCCGCGCTGACTCAGCAGCTCCTGGGTTCCCCCCCCCAGCTCCAGGGTCCAGCAGGGCTGTTGACTCTAGGCCTGCCATCTCCAGGCCGGTGTGGACACAGGGCGCCCCCGTGCTCACTCCTGACCCTCTCGCGTGTGCAGGGCAGAGGCATGGAGCCGAGCCGCAGCCCCCTGACCACACACGTGCTGGACACTACCTCGGGGCTTCCGGCCCAGGGCCTCTGCCTCTGTCTGTCCAGGCTCGAGGGCGGGGGCCAGCAGTGGACGGACCTGAGGAAAAGGTAAGCTTGAGGGCTGGGCGGGACTGGAGTGCGGCCAGTGAGCCTGGGCACCGGGGTCAGATGGTGTCGCGGGCCACCGGGCTGTGGGCCTGCCCCTGAGGGCAGGGCTGGCTCAGGCCCACAGTGTGACCTAAGGGCCTCACTGTCACCGGGGTTGACAGGTGACCTTGTGCCAGGCAGCGCGCTGAGCACTTCTCTTTGGTCTCGCTCCAGCCCGAGGGCAGGACCCATAATTACCCCTTTTGTAGATGGGGAGACTGAGGCAGCAAGAGGCAAGTAAATGCTGGGATCCCATGCCTCACCTGGCAGGCCCAGCCCGGGCACGGCCGGGTCCCACTGGGACGACGGCCCTGGGAGCCCCTTGAAGGAGGCAGGCTCCTGCTGCTGGGGGGAGTGGGCGGCTGGGCCCCAGGGGTTCAGGGCCTGAGGGCACGCAGCTCATGCCCCACCCTCCACTGAGACTGGGGGTCCGGGTCCCATCCGAGGGGCCCACTCCACTAAAGGAAACCATGGAGTCCCCTGGAGGGTCACAGACCCATTCCCAACCCCCAATAAACTGTAGGTACAGGACAGAAACTCGAAATCAGAGCTGGCGGGAACGAGACCAGAGCACTCAGAGGGATGGGGGCGGGCGGGGGAACCAGAGAGCAAGAGGACAGAATCCTCCATCCGGACACCCCGGGCAGGGCACACAGGCCACCACGGGGCTGGGGCTGTGGGGACAGTTCTTGGTCCAGAAAAGCTACACACCCTGTGTGAGATGAAAAGTACAAGTTACCAAACAATATGTATAATACAATCCATTTTAGGGTATTTTCCTAAATTAACAAATAAGCATAGTTATGCCTAGAGAAAATCTGGAAAAATATATGCCAACATAAAAGGACTGTTGCTTATAAAATAGGGTTTGTTTTGTTTTCTCACTTTTCTGCTCCTCTGTGGTGGAGCTCCGTCTACACGGACAGGGCCGCGTCCCCGAGCTGCCCCAGAGCCCCGGGCCCCAGACAGCGTCCTGCTCTGGGTCTGAGCCCCCGGCCAGCGGACCGTGGAGGGCCAGGCAGGGCTGGCCCAACCCCTCCCTCCACTCCCCCCAACCCCCCCCTCCACTCCCCCCAACCCCTCCCTCCACTCTCCCCAGCTACACCGACTCGGATGGCCGCTGCCCGGGGCTCCTGCCACCAGGGCCGATGAAGGCGGGCACCTACAAGCTGTCCTTCGACACCGAGGGCTACTGGAAGAAGAGGGGCCAGGAGAGCTTCTACCCGTACGTGGAGGTGAGCGCCCGGCTTCCTGCGGTGGGCCGGCCCTCCCCTCCCAGGGCGGTGGCAGGGACTTGGCCTGCTTTGAGCTCCCAGAAGAAAGGTTTCACGGCCTTTACCACAACACACCCGTCCCTGCCCTGTCCCCGGTAAGGCTGTGGGGGGCCGGGCCAGAAGTGACTCAGCCCCCAGGACAAAGGCACTCGGCTGACGCTGTTCACACTGGATCCTTTGGGTTCCTGGAGCCGATGGCTCTCCTTGGAGAGGACTCAGCCCCATCGCAGCACTGGCCGGGTTTCCAGCTCTCCACGAGCTCCCGCGGGCCCCTGGGGCTCCAGCCCACAGTCCGCGCTGCCTGTGTGCTCTCAGGGCCCCTCACTCTCTTCCGGTGCCTTCTCTGCTTCTCAGGTGGTTTTCAGCATCACCAACGAGACCCACAAGTTCCACGTGCCCCTGCTGCTGAGCCCATGGTCCTACACCACGTATCGGGGGAGCTAGTGGCCGAGCCGTCGCCGCTGGCCAGCTGCTGGCCTGTGAGCATCGATCCCATCCCGACGGCCCCGAGGCACCCCGAGAGAGGGCAGCGGCCCCCTCTCCAGTAGCAGCTGAGTCCCAGGCTCAATAAAGTCAGCACCAGCACAGCCAAGGCTGCTGCCGTTCCTGGGCTCCGCAAGTGCTGCCCGGGCCCCGAAGGGGGAGGAGGGCGGGGGTGAGCCCAGACGGGGCAGGCAGCAGGGAAGGGATGGTCAGGGCACCCCGGTCCCGGCAGGCGCCTCTCCGACACACAGCAAGGCAGTAGGACACAGAGCAAATGTAGAAAACCTTCATTGGCAGACGATACAATCTAAACAACCAACAGCTCCTTGGCGCAAGGGCAGGCATCCGGGGAGCAGCCCCGGCCGGGCACTACGTTGGGGTGCCCACGAGTCCCGCGGGGCCCTGGCCCAGCGTCTGCCCGACCACGGCCGTCTCCAGAGGCTTGAAGCCCACGTTGTCCAGGGGGATCCCGAAGGCCAGGAGCTTGGCCTCATAGGTGCGCAGGAGGTCGTTGTGGGCCTGCACAGGCAGAGCTGCGTCAGGGGCGGGCAGCGCCGAGGCGGACTCCAGCCCAGGCCCCTGCGGCTCCGGCGGACACGGGAGGCTGGCAGTGGAAACCCGCACAGCTAACCTTTACCAGCAGTACGCACGCCTGGTCATGAGCCCTTTTATGTTCTGGGAAATGGCTGTTTCTTAAAAGGTGAATTCATCGGGTGGGCAAGGGCGTGAGGAGCTGATCGCATGAAGGGCCGAGAGCCGAGCTTCATTCACATCTAAAGCTCCAAAGGGCTCGTTACCCGCACCATCCGCACGGACGGCGCTGGGGCTTGGAGCGGAGATCCCGAGGGCCAGCTAGGCTGAGCCCCGGGGAGAACTGGGGGCGGGGCCTTGGCTCTCCCCCTCTGGCTCTCCCCCTCGTCAGGAGGACGGACACTCCCCCACGACCACACCCGGTAAACGGCCCTGGTTGCCTGCGTGCCAATAACCGCGGGTGCCGTAGCAGCTAAGGGAAGGGCCCAGGGGGGCCGAGCCGAGGAGAGGCCGGGGGAGACCGGGTCACCGTGGAGGCCAGCGACAGGCCCGCCTCCGTCCTGGGATCCACACCCCGAGCGCACAGGCCTAGGAAGCCGGCCCCACCCTGCAGACTGATGGCTGTGGGCTGTGAGTCACACTCGTGGGCCAGCGCTCGCTCGGGGTAAGTGTGTCTGTAGGCGGCACCGCGTCGGCCTGCCCCACAGGCAAAGCCCAGACGCGGCTGGGGCAGGCCCGCTGGGGAGAGGCCCGGGCCCCTCGGGCTCTCGGCGCCCTCACGGCCCCTCCCCAGCCGGGCTCGGGTGTGGCTTTGGTGTGCAAGGGCGGTGCGGCGTGCACTGGACTCACAAGGAGCGAGAACAGGCCAGACGCGTAGCTGTCTCCTCCGTGAAGGAAGCAAAAGAAGCCCATCCGATCGCCCCAGAGCCCAGGTCAGAGGGCAAGGGTCACGTGAGAGACAGGGACAGAGTGTGCTGCACAAAAGGCCCTCACTTACCAGCTACCCACTGGGTGGGCCCTGGGAGGGACACCAGGACAGGGGCCGGAGCTCTGGGCATGTGGCCCAGGCCACACAGACCGACCAAGAAGGCCCAGACGGCCTCAGGCTGTGTGTACCCCAGGGTGTAGACAAGTGGGGCCCGAGAGAGGGGCAGGGGCTCCTGGTACCTTGCACACCCGGGCCAGCTCATACTGCAAGTCCTTGATGGTGTTGTTCTTCGATTCCAGAACGTCCTAAGGAGAGAAGGGTGGGCCCGAGTTTGAGCCTGTCTTTGGGCTGGGGCAGACGGGGGTCGGTGGGCGGCTGGGAGCCCCAGCAGGAGACCTCAGGCATCCAGGGAACGGGAGCTGGGGCCCGTCAGTGCGGACGTCCCCACGGGCAGCAGCCAGCCGGTGCGGAAAGGTCTTCAAAGGAGAAAGGGAAAACAGGGCCCGTGCCTCTGTCAGGAAACCGTCTGGATGGTGGGAAGTGTGGACACGAGCTGAGAGAAGCCAGGCCGACCACGGCCCAGGGAAAGGCCCTTGAGCCCCACCTGCCTCCTGGGAGGGCTCCTCCGGGCCAGCCAGGGAGCGGACCAGGAAAGGCCCGTGAAAACAGCCGCAGCGACCGCCGTGCGCGGGCCGATTTGGTCCCCTCACCAGGACCGCCAGCCCAGGGCCTGCCCCGGCTCCAGGACCGGCCGGCCTTCCCAGCAGCAGAGGCAGGAAAGCGCTCGTGTCTCCAAGAGCGCCCTCACCCCCCGCCCGACAAGGAGCCACGCGGGCCCCAGAGCCCAGTCTGGCGCTGCCAGCCCCCACGAGGCCCTTCCTGAGGGGCCGCACCACCCCAGGCCCCGAGAGCCTATCCCGGGTGACTCCGGCCCCACAGGCCCTGCCGCCCGCCGAGCCGGACGCGCCGCGGCCCAGGAACGGTTTGTGGTCTCGGCCGGGAATGGGCACCACGTCTCCGCGGACTGCCCCGCCCCCCTCCGTCGGGGACAAGTCCTTCGTCCCGCCCGGGGGTCGGCTCTCACCTGCCTTCCCAGGGGCCCTGTGGGAGCCAGTCCACCGCGCCCAGAACCCTCCACGGCCCCTCGCCAGCCTCCATCCCGGGCACACCCGACACACTTCGGAGCCCTGCCCACCTCCCCTCGGCCGTGCACTCACCGACGCCCAAGCAGCGAGCGGCTCACGGGGCACAGCAGCACCCGCCGGTGGCTGGGCGCAGGCGGTCAAGGCCAGGCGGGCAGCAGGCCAGCCTACAGCGGCTGACTTTTTTTTTTAAAAATTGATTTGTTTGGGAGAGGATGTGTGCATGAGAGCGGGGGAGGGCAGAGGGCAGGGGACAGAGTCTGGAGCAGACCCCACGCTGAGCGGGAAGCCCGACGCGGGGCCCGAGACCCTGCGACCCACGAGATCGGGCCCTGAGCCGAAACCAAGAGGCAGACAGACGCGCGATCTGGGGAGCCACCCAGGCGCCCGAAGGGCTTCAGGAAGAGACGAGGAGACCCGACAGTCACCTGGGCCCGGCCCCGCGAGCAGACGGCATTACTGCATGCTGACAAGCCTCCTGAAAAACGCTGCCTGTACGTTTCCCAGGGCGAGACCCATCTGCACGGAGAGGCCTCCGCGCGCCCCGGACGCAGGTCGGTCTGTGCGCGGAAGCGGAGCAGAGGCAGGAGGCCCCCCTCCAGCCGGGAAGGCTCTGTGTCCGGGACGAGCTGGCCACCCCTCCCGGCCTCTGCGCGCAGACGTGCGGCCCGCGGGGACGGCGCCCGGGGCTGCCTCGGGCCGCGGGTCACCGGGCTCGCAGCACAACCACAGCCCCGGCAGCAGCAGAGACCCCTCGTCCGGCCTCGCCCGTTCTTTCTGTGACGCGCCCTGTGAGGCCCGGGCTTCACCTGCCTGCCGAATGCTCTTCCTGCACCCCGACATGGGACCTCCGCGAAGGACCGTAAACTCACGACCAAGCGCTCTAGGCTTTGCTCAGACCTTAACTCCGTCTGGGAAGCCTGCCCCAGCCGCTGCCACACGTCCCCGCACGTCCCCGCAGGTCCCCGCCCTAACCGCCCGTCAAGGAGGCCATCTTCGTGTCCAGGGCTCACTGTGCCGGTGGCCTCGGCTAAGAGCTCATGGGCTCGGCTGTCCCCCAGGCCTGTCTCTAGAGCTGTCACCGGACGCCTGAGGAGCGCAGGCCCTGAGTTTTGGGAGCAGCGTGAGAGACGCGGGGCTGGCCGGGCTGAGCTAAACCCATCGTGAGCACCGACGGCCGTGAGCTCGGGGCCAGAAGCGGCCAAGAGGTTGAGGAGGGGACTGGGGAAGCAGGAAGCCCCAGGGAGCGTGGGGGCCTGGGGGCAGACGTCTGCAAGCCCCGTCGGTGCTCCGGCCACAGGAGACCCACAACAGTTCCTCCCCAGCGTCCCCAGCAGGTCCCCACTGGAGAGGCAGAGGCCCCCCACCCACACACAAACACACACACGCACATCCGACACGCAACTCCAGGCCGAGCCCCGGACACCGGCTGGGGGACGGGAACGGGAGGCTGTGGCCTGAGACCTACCTCCAGTTTGCGGGACACGAGGGTCAACGCTTCGGGGTCCAGGTTGGAGGCCGCCAGCACCTCGTTGAACTGCACCTCCTTCTTCTCGACGGCGGCACTCAGCGCCTGCAGCTTCCGCTCTAGAATCAGGTTCTTGAAGCCCACCTTCTGCTGCACCTCCAGGATGGCCGCCGTGAACATCCGGTACAGCTCGTCCCGCTCCTGCTGCACCTGAGGGGACGGGCTGTGACGACCACAGACGCCACCGGCCCTGGGGGCAGCTCCCCGGGGAGAAGCCGCCTCCCGCCTCTGCCGTGACCACTTGGGCAGAGCGAGCCCCTTTCACCTCTGCGGGTCGTCTACACTGCCTGCTCACCCACTCTCTGTGACGGGATCGAAGGCGTGCTGCCGTCCACACTGCAAGACAGGAGGAAGCGCTAACGGGACCCACCGCTGCTAAGCTGTTTCGGGAAGTGACAGGGCACCCCATTAGGGCTGGCGAGGCCCCACAGCAGTGTTTGGGGGGTCCTGGGGACCCGCCCCCTCGGCCAGCCCCAGATCCCAGACCCCGCCCCGGGGGACGTGCCCTGACCAACAGCACAACTCTGAGGCCAACCGCCTGTCAAGAAACAAAGGTGCTGTTTTTCACCTTCTCTTTCACTTGTCACCGGCACCGTAAGGAATCAAGACTCCGTGGAAGTAGAAAGAGCAAACGGTCCCTGGGACGCCCGGGGGCTCAGTGGGTTCAGCGACTGCCTGTGGCTCAGATCCTGACCCCAGGCTCCTGGGACCGAGCCCCACGTCGGGCTCCCTGCTCCTCGGGAAGCCTGCTTCCCGCTCTGCCTCTGCCGCCCCCTGCTGGTGCTCCCTCGGCACGCACTCTCTCAAACAACCAAATAAAAATCTCCGAAACAAAGAAAAGGTGAACTTGAAGACTGTGGCTGCGTGTCTGCCGCAGCGAAGGGCAGAAACAGAACTGTGTGTGCGGGGCGCTGTGGGGCGGGCACGGGGCCACACCTGCACGGGGGCGCGCAGGGAGACGTCTGCGAGAACCCAGGAGCGGCCACCGCGGGCGAGGACCCGCCGAGCAGGGGCCCTCGCACGCTCGCTCTCGTCCTCCCTCCCTGACACCTCGGGACCGAGACACTTGCATGCACGTGGGAAAGACCCCAGGGGCCGGGGGCCGGCTCCCAGCTGAGCCTGCAGGAAAAGGGGCAGCGAGTGTCTCCCCGCAGGGCAGCTGCTCTCCGTGAGACCCCCGGCCGTCCGCAGAGCGGCCGTGGCTTTCTGTCTCGCCGCCCCACGAGCCTCACAGAACGAGCCGCAGGCACCAGGCCTCTGGCCGATCCGGCCGCAGAGCTGGGGTGACAGGAGCCCCTCCCGGCTCCCCCCATCCCCGCAGAACCAGCCTGGTGTCTGCTCACCTTGATGAACCGCTGCTCGAGCACCTCGTGCTCCCACTGCAGGGCCTTCAGCTCCTTCTCCGTGACCTTCAAACGTGCTTTGGTGCACTGGTGGGAGACAGACGATATTTAGGATCGGGCTTGGGCTCGGGCGCCCGGTGACGGGTGCCAGGGTCCCGAGTCGAGGGAGCCAGGAGGACACTCACCAGCAGGATCTGCTTGTCCCTCTCGTAGCTGCTGAGCCTCTTCTGCATCTCGCTCACGTCGTCGCGGGCCTTCCGGAGCGGGTCGGCCAGGCGCCGGTTCTGCACCGACACTTCCATCATCTCCTTCTCCAGGTGGTCCTCCTTCTTGCGCATGTCGTCCATCTGCTCCTGTCGGCGCCGGGGCGGGGGGCTCAGCGGGCAGAGCCGAGGGAGCTGCGGGGCCGCGAGCCCTCCCGCCCACCAAGGACAGTCTTCCAGGCCCAGACCCGCTGTTCGTAACCCCCCGAGGAGCTCAGCACCATGGGAACTTATTTGCAATGTTCCAGCCCAGACCCGCTGTTCGTAACCCCCCGAGGAGCTCAGCACCATGGGAACTTATTTGCAATGTTCCAGGAAGGCCACCTCCACGGCCGTAGAGATCACGCTTCGCTCGGGAGCCCGGGGGCAGTCCCCACGACAGGGACGGTCACTGCCAGCCGCCGCGTGACGATGCCAGCAGCCAGGCGGCCTCACCGCGCGTCCCGCCGCCGCTCTGCACGGGCATCTGCCGAGCCCACGCATGCTGTTCCGGGCGGCGCGCTGCCTCCGGCCCTGAGTGCGCAGCGGGCGCGTCTCCGGCCAAGCTCCATCAGGGCCAGCGGGTGCCCGTCCCAGCAGGGCTGCGGGGCCCGATGGGCCAGGGGCTCGGCTCTGCACGCCCCGTCCCACCAGCCCTCGCGTGGCACCTTGAGGGAGTTGATGAGCGCCAGGTTGTTGAGGGTGATGTCGTTGTAGTAGTTCTTGATGTCCGTAAAGGCCTCCTCGTGCCGCTGCATCAGCATGTTGATCTGGCCGTTCTTCCTCTCCTCCACCTCGTGGATCTCGGTCTTCCTCCGCAGGTCGAGCTCGTCCCTAAGCATCTTCATCTTTTTATCGTACTTGGCCTCGATTTCTGAAAGGCAGAAGCACACGGAGGAACGGGGGCCTGACACTCCAAGAGACGGGACCCACAGACATGGCCCAGGAACACCCGGCGGGACGAGGGCCGTGCAGACAAGCTGGGAGTGGACGCACTCGGCACATGCCCTCCGTGGTCGGCCTTCCGTGGCCTGTAGATGGCGTGGCTAATGGATCCGGAACCAGGGTTCTGCGAGTCGGAGGCTCCCTTGGTGGGGTGGCCAGCCAGCCAGAGGAGAAAGCCGCTTCGGTAAACCAAACGGAGTTTCAAACGGGAGCCCCTTGGGCCAGCAGCCACAGAAAAGACTATTCGAAGAAAACTGCCCACAAGACAGAAAACAGCCACCTGCTTCCCACGGCTGATTCCTGCCCGGAGCGGGGAAGGAGGCAGCGACCGCAGCCTCCCCAGCTTGCGTGGAAGTATGATGTTCTGGGATTCTGGGCCACCCGTCAGCCTCAGAGACTATCACATCTTCTCCTTGCGTGTCTGGGCCACTGTGGCCTGGTTTCTGTGCCCCGGGCTGACCAGGCCGGACGGCAAGCGACCGCCCGGCGGGAGGGGCGCTGGCAGCGCTCCCGGCGCACGTGAGACACTGACCTCGCACCTGCCTCTCGAAGTCGTTCCGCATCCTGGTGATCTCCTCCGTGTGCTTCTGCCAGGGAGAGAAGCCGGCCATTACCAGGGCGCAGGCGCACGCTCGAGCCTCTCCCAGGGGCGGCCGGGCTCCTCAGTCACGTGGAAAATCCGGCCCAGCACCCCCGGCGCTGCTCTGCTGGCAGCCAGTTCCCCTCGCGTGAGGGCTCACGCACCCGCTCGGGGCGATGTGGCTGTGGCGCCGTCCACGTTTCATCGCCCGCGACCCTCGGCGAGAGTCACCTCTGAGCGCCACAGAAGGGGAACAGATGTTCCCGACGCTAACCACGCTTGGCCCCGGGCTCAGTCGGCCCGCAGGCTGCGCTGGAGAGCACAGGCCGCGTCCACACAGAGCTGCGGGCAGACCTGCCTCAGCTGGGGCTTGGAGCAGCGTTACAAAGTATGCGACGGCTACAGAGCAACATTTTGAATAAAAAACTGAGATTCTTTTTTAGGGTAGTATTTTTGCACAAAGGGGAACTGACCCTGTGACTCTCCCAAATCCAGGCCTCAGGTAAGCAGACGGCCTCATATCACTAAATTCACTGGAAACCAGCCCAGGCTGTCCTTCTAGCAGCAAAGACCAGACAATTCTTGTGGACAGAGACCTCAGCCTCCGGCTTTGCTGCAGGGGAAAGTGCACTGCACATTACTGAGTTTTTTCCTGATTCAGGGGAGGCTGGCCTGCCTCCAGGCACGAGGCAAATGTGTTGACAAAGTCTTCTCAGACTGCCGACGGAAGGAGCCTTAGAAAAATCAAAGTTGGACACTTCTTCCCTCTGCCCAAATCCTCCAAAGGTCCCCCAGCTCAGCCCAGGTCAGAGCCCCCCAACTGTGGCTTCTGATGCTGACCAGCTCCAAACCATCTCGCCGGCCCCCCGGCCCCGTTCTTCCGCGCCCTCACACTGGCCCATCCCTCTCCCTTCTTCAGCCCGGTCTCCCGAACCCTGGCTCAGCAGCCCCTCCTTCCAGCCTTCACCCGAATGTCACCTTGTCCACGAGGCACTCCTGGGACTCTCAGTGGGAAAGTGCAGCCCCCGCGTCAGTCCCCAGCACCTCTCTCCCTGCTTGGCCCTTCCCAGCGCCTCCTGCCTGAGGGTGTGCTAGACGCATTCGACACTCCACTGTCTTCCGGCTCCTCCCCGGACCATGGGACCCCGCGGGCAGTCCCTCCATCAGGCCTGGTCCCCGGACGTCCCCAGAGAGCAGACCAGGGCCTGCACCTTACGGGCACCCCGCAAGTGAATTTCAGCCTCCCTCCGGAACCCCCGGCCTCCCCGAGGACCGGAAAGTCAGCCAGGCGCTCGTGAGCCCAGCCTGCGGGAGCCACTGCCCAGCGCCCAGGGGCTCGCGGGCGGGACGCTGGATGGTTGCGCGTGTTTCCGAACACCCGAGACCGCGGGAGAGCAGCCGGGTTAGGGCTCCGCGGCGCGTGGAGACGGACGCCGAAACGCACCCCCGGGAAGTCCGCTTGCTGCTCAGTCTAAGAACAACTCCGCACACTCCCAGTTCTGCTGAGCGACCTGGATGCCAGGGCCTCCCGCGGCCGCTCCGGCCCAGGGCCCTCGCACGTACCAGCCGCAGGTTCTTCACCACCACCTCGTTGGCCAGCTCCTGCTCCTTGAGCTCCACCTTCAGCGCCCGCATATCCCCGCGCAGCGCGCCCTCCTGCGAGCGGTGCTCCTTCTGCGCGAGCTTCATGACCACAGTGCCCTCGGCCTTCATCTCCGTCAGGTTGTTCTGGTGCTCGTACAGCAGGTGCTTCACCTTCTGCTTGTACACCTGCGGGCGGCGGGAGCGCCGCCTGAGCGCCTGCACACTCGCGCGCACACCTGCACGCTCGCGCCCGCACACCTGCACGCTCGCACGCCCACACCTGCACACTCGCACGCACACCTGCACGCTCGCACCCCCACACCAGCACACTTGTGCGCACACCTGCACTCACACGCACACCTGCACGCTCGCACCCACACACCTGCACGCTCGTGCCCACACACCTGCACACTCGCACCCACACCTGCACGCTCGTGCCCACACACCTGCACGCTCATGCCCACACACCTGCACGCTCGCGCGCACACACCTGCACGCTCGCGCGCACACACCTGCACGCTCGTGCCCACACACCTGCACACTCACACGCATACCTGCACGCTCGCGCCCACACACCTGCACGCTCGCACCCCCACACCTGCACGCTCGCGCCCACACACCTGCACGCTCGTGCCCACACACCTGCACACTCACACGCACACCTGCACGCTTGTGCCCACACACCTGCACGCTCGCCCGCACACCTGCACGGTGGCACACATGCACACACTGCACGCTCACACGCACACCTGCACGCTCGTGCCCACACCTGCACGCTCGTGCCCACACACCTGCACACTCGCACGCACACCTGCACGTGCGGGCTGCTCTGCACGCTCACACGCGCACACCTGCACGCTCGCACCCACACACCTGCACGCTCGTGCCCACACCTGCACACTCACGCACACACCTGCATGTGCGGGCTGCTCTGCACGCTCACACGCGCACACCTGCACGCTCGCACCCACACACCCGCACGCTCGTGCCCACACCTGCACACTCACGCACACACCTGCACACTCGCACGCACACCTGCACGCTCGCGCCCACACACCTGCACACTCGCGCGCACACCTGCACGTGCGGGCTGCTCTGCACACTCGCACGCACACACCTGGACACTCGCGCCCACACACCTGCACGCTCGCCCGCACACCTGCATGCTCGCGCACACACCTGCACGCGCGGGCTGCCCTGCACACTCACACCCACACACCTGCACACTCGCAATCTTCTACAAGAAATACCTTCGTTTCCCACCGTAGAGGGTACAAAGGGCTGCAACCCCTAGGGGAAGGGGAGAAAACGCGCCCGCCTCGCCCGGCTGCTCTGTTCCGTGGGTTCCGTGCAGCAGGGATGGGCCGGGCGGCCCCACTAACCTTGATCTCAACCTGGTGCCTCTCCTCAGCCTCCTCCATCTCCCGGTCTTTGTTCCGCAGCTCGGCCTTCTTCTCCTCCAGCTGCCTGCGCGTGATCTCCCAGAAGGTGTGGATCTTGTCCCGCTCCAACTGGAAGTAGTTGCGCTCCTCGCGTTCACGGTCCAGCTCCTCGCGGATGCGGCTGACGTGCTCCTCCACCTGCCGGCCAGGGCAGAGCCGTGAGGGCCCGGCGGGGGCCCGCCCAACGCCGGCAAGGGAGGAGGGCCACTCTCACCTAAAACAAGGAAAAGCTAAAGCAGGATGCGAGGGAGGTTCTAAGGACAGGACCCATTCAGAAAATAGCAGAAATATCCTGAACGTGGCCAATAAACGTAAAATGATTACATCCTTTATTCCATTCCTGGGAATTTAGACTAAAGAAATTTCTCAAAAGAACACAAGAGCTTTCTGCTCAAAGACATTAGTCACACCATTATTACGACATCAAAAGACTGTAAAAGGAAGGGGGCCTGAGTGGCCTGAGAGTCCGACTCTCGGTAGGCTCAGGTCCTGTTCTCATGGGGTGTGGCATCGAGCCACTGTGGGGGTCCACGCTCCGCAGGGAGTCTGCCTGAAGGCTCTTTCCCTCTACCCCTCCCCCAGCTCGCACACGCATTCTCTCTCTCCCAAATAAATAAATCTTTCAAAAAATTTTTAAGGGAGCGCCTGGGGGCTCAGTCGGTTAAATGTCTGCCTTCAGCTCAGTCATGATCCCGGGGTCCTGGGATGGACCCCGCGTCAGGCTCCCGGCTCAGTAGGGAGCCTGCTTCCCCCTCCCCACTCCCACTCTCTGTCACTATCTCTGTCTCTCTCTCTCTCAAATGAAATAAATAAAATCTTTTTTAAAAATTCTTTTAAGGAAGTAATCTAAAATGATTTTAAATAGGGAAACGATTGGGAAATTACAGTAAATCTACTGGAAGATTACACGGCCCAGAGAAACACAGTTAAGAAAATGCTGTAGCACCATATACACATATTCACAAAATAATGCTAAATTTAAAAACACTTACCTGTAAGGATATGTGTTATGCAAAAAATATATATAAAACCACAAGACCAGCTAACATCAAAATGGTCTGATCCAAAGCCGATTGCAGTCAAATCTGCAAATTGGTTAAGTTTAAAAGAAAAGTGAGGCAGGCTCTTAGCTTCTTCGTGAATTTCCTTTCCCTCAAGAATTGGTTATCTAAGTCGCCAGAGGCGAGGGAAACAAAAGCAAAAATCAACTACTGGGACTTGTCAAGATAAAAAGCTTCTGCACAGCAAAGGAAACAATCTAAAGGCAGCCTCCAGAATGGGAAAAGATATTTGCAAACAATGTATCAGACAAAGGATCAGTACCCAAAATCTATAAAGAGCTTATCAAACTCAACACCCAAGAAACAAATAAACCAGTTCAGAGATGGACAGAAGACATGAATGGACACTTTTCTAAATACGGTGGCCGACAGGCACAGGAGAAAATGCTCCCCATCACTCGGCATCAGGGAAATACAAACCAAAACCACAGTGAGACACCAGCTCACACCAGTCAGAATGGCTACAAAGAACAAGTCAGGACAGGACAGGGTGTTGGCGAGGATGCGGAGAAAAGGGAACCTCCTACACTGTTGGTGGGAATGCAAACCGGTGCAGCCACTCTGGAAAACAGTGTGGAGGTTCCTCGAGACACTAAAACTAGGGGCGCCTGGGGGGCTCAGTCGTTAAGCATCTGCCTTTGGCTCAGGTCATGATCCCGGGGTCCTGGGACTGAGCCCCACATTGGGCTCCCTGCTCGGCAGGAAGCCTGCTTCTCCCTCTCCCACGCTCCCTGCTTGTGTTCCCTCTCTCGCTGTGTCTCTCGCTGTGTCTCTCTCTGTCAAATAAATAAATATTAAAAAAAGATTTTTATTTATTTATTTGACAGAGATCACAAGTCGGGAGAGAGGTAGGCAGAAAGAGAGGGGGAAGCAGGCTCCCCGCCGAGCAGGGAGCCCGATGCGGGGCTGGATCCCAGGACCCTGAGATCATGACCTGAGCTGAACGCAGACGCTTTAACCCACTGAGCCACCCAGGCGCCCCATAAATAAAAAAAAAAGACATTAAAACTAGAACTACCCTAAGACCCAGCAATTGTGCTACTGGGTATTTACCTGAAGGAGACAAAAATACAGATTCGAAGGGACACATGTACCCCAATTGTTTATAGCAGCAACGTCCACAATAGCCAAACTATGGAAAGAGCCCAGATGTTCATTAATGATGGTATTAAAAGGAGGTGGTACTAAAAGACAAAGATGTGGTTCATATATACAACGGAATACTACTCAACCATCAAAAAGAATGGAATCTCGCCATTGGCAACAACGTGGATGGAGCGAGAGGCTGTTGCGCTAAGTGAAATAAGTCAGAGAAAGACAAATACCATACGATCTCACCCACATATGTAGAACTTAAGAAAGAAAACAGATGAACATATGGGACATAAACCATAAGAGGCTTTTTTTCCTTTTGTAAGGAAAGAGAGAGAGCGAGCGAGCGCACAAGTAGGCAGAGCAGCAGGCAGAGGGAGAGGGAGAAGCGGGCTCCCCGCTGGGCAGGGAGCCCAACGAGGGACTCGATCCCAGGACCCCGGGATCGTGACCTCAGCCGACCAGCAGACGCTTAATGACTGAGCCCCCAGGGGCCCAAACCATAAGAGACTCTTAACGGTGGAGAACAAACTGAGGGTTGACAGAGGGGTGGGGGCGGGGGAGGGGACAGGTGGGGGATGGGCATGAAGGAGGGCATCTGTTAGGGTGAGCACTGGGTGTTGTATGGGAGTGACGAATCACTGATTTCTACTCCTGAAACCCATACGCGCTGTGTATTAATAAGTAAAATTTAAATTAAAAAAAAAATAATTGGGGCGTCCAGGCTACCTACTGGACTGGCCCATGGTGTCAGATTTCACTTAATATTTAGATTTCTTATAATACACAGATTTCTAGTTTCTCTTTAAAAATCAGAAAACTGGGACGCCTGGGTGGCTCAGTGGGTTAAAGCCTCTGCCTTCGGCTCGGGTCGTGACGTCAAGGTCCTGGGATCGAGCCCCGTATTGGGTTCTCTGCTCGGCGGGGAGCCTGTTTCCCCCTCTCTCTGCCTGCCTCTGCCTACTTGTGACCTCTCTGTCAAGTAAATTAATAGAATCTTTAAAAAAATAAAAAATTAAAAAAAAAAAATCAGAAAACATACTGCCCTGGAGCGCAATGTCCACAGGGTAAGCATCCAAAGAATGGACTGTAGTCCCCAGGCGCTAGGCCCTGCCGGACCCTGGAGAGTTCGGAGGTGTCAGTCGCACACGTGCTGGCCGAGCACTGCTGGGTCACAGTTCTATACCCACAGAGACACAAACAGCTCGAGCGTTGGGCACGCAGCAGCCCCAGTGATCTCTCCAAGCAAACCTGAACCCGTCACCATCTGCTTAAACTGCCTATGGTTTCTCTGCAGGTAAAATAAAGCAACTCGGGGCGCCTGGGGGCTCTGTCGGTAAAGCCTCTGCCTTCAGCTCAGGTCGTGATCTCGGGGTCCTAGGACTGAGTCCCACCTCGGGTCCCCCGCTTGGCGAGGGGCCTTCCTCTCCCTCTTACGCTACCTCTGCGCTCTCTATTTCTCTCAAATAAATAACTACAATCTTAAAAAGAAACACTTCCACCTTTAAAAAAACCGAATCAAATCAAATCAAGCAATTCTTCACCACTGTGCACGGGCCTCTGCCCAGCTCTCCAACTCCAGGTCAGATGACTCTCCTCCGTGTCTCACCCTAAAACCGCCCAGACACGGGTCTGAGTGGCTCAGTCGGTTAAGCCTCCAACTCCGGGTTTGGGCTCAGGTGTTGATCTCAGGAGCCTGGGATCGAGCCCTGCGTCAGGCCCAGAGCTCAGCAAGGAATCTGCTTCTCTCTCTCTCTCTCTCTCTCTCTAATAAATAAATAAATCTTTTTTTAAAAAGCTATCAAAAGACAGTTGGGTTTATTAACACAAGTGCACAAGCCGACATGGAACCCCAACAGGTCCCCCACTGGCGGGTCACTCGCCAACATGGCGGCTGGAAGAGGCACTAACATTGCATGTCACAGCTCGGCATACGCTGCAAGTTTTAGGCACGTTTTAGTTGAAATTATAATTATATAATTGTCCGCTAGCCCTTAACTTCATTAAAATGGACAATGGCTTAAAATAATTCCTGCTGGGACGCCTAGGTGGCTTAGTTGGTCAAGCGTCTGCCTTCGGCTCAGGTCATGATTTCGGGGTCCTGGGGTTGAGCCCTGTCGGGCTCCCTGCTCAGCGGAGACTCTGCTTCTCCCCCTGCTTGTGCGCTCTCTCTCTCTCTCTCGCTACCTCTCTGTCAAATAAATAAAATCTTTAAAAAAAAAAAAAGAAAAGAAAATAGTTTTTATATCGGAAAATCATTTCCTTCCAAGTTCCTAACACCCTATAAAAAGTTTTCTTCGATGTAGCTATATTTTTTTAATATGTATCGCACTTGACAGCTCTGGAGCTGATGAGAATCACGGAGATGGAGAGAAGCACAGGAGCCGACGGAGGGGAGATGGATGAGAAGGCAGGGGCGGCGAGCCGGAAGAGGTTCATGAAAGCAAACAGAGGGGGACAACATCCTGCACTCCCACCCCGCCCCAAGACTAGGCCAAGGCCTTGCTCACCTGCTCCTTGCTCATGTCCTCTGGGGCAAGCCCGTCAACAATCGGGGTACCTTTGGTTTTCCCTTTCTTCCCTTTCTTCTTGGGCGCCTTCAATTAAAGCAGAGATGATTGGGTAAGGAAGGCAGGCTCTGTCTAAAGGCATCAGCTTCTGGTTTCTCTCCTGTTGCTCAAGTCTCACGCCCGACCTGGAGCTCATCCCTGTGCCCTACGGTTTCCCACCCATAACCACCCACAGGGAAAAGCAAGGACAAGCCTTCCTTTTCAGAAGAGAACACTTTCTCCCTCAGAAAGACAGGGAGGGGAAACTCCTTCCAAACCCACTCCTTGGTATGCGGCAGAGGCATCCTGGGCACGAATGCAAAATTCACTCGGCCAGGAAGAACCCGCACAGCACACTGTCAAAGGTCACTGCTGGCGACGGTGCCCGGTAACCACCACAGAGAACCCTGCAGGACACCGCTGGGTGCGCGTGCAGGGAAATGGCCCCAGAGCAATGACCACTCAGGTGGAAACATGAGGCTGCCTTTCTTCCAAATACAAAACCCCTTCTGAGAACTCCGGGCAAGAGCTGAAGCAGGCGGCACTCACCGTGGGGGCTCCTACTGTCCCACCTGCTTCTAACACCTGACGAGGTGGAAGAACTTCCCACCCCCACTCACTTCCCAAGGGCCACTCGAGCAGGTACTGCATTTCTAAGTCCCTACCTTCTGCCTGCACTACCCCTAACTCCGGGACCCACGCGTGCCTGTGTCTACATGTTTCTATAACTTTTGGGCGTATGCGTCCAAATGTCTGTTAACATTGCTATGTATGTATAGTTATGTCTACGTGTCTGTAACACCTTTATGACTACAAAAAAACTTTTACATGGATTCTTTAGAAAACAGAAACGCAAAAGGAAAATAGGAAAATCCCTCCTATTCCGACAAGCTAGTGATAAACTGAAGTACTCTGGTGGCCTTTTCCTGCTGATTTTAAAAGACCCATGCACTGAAATCTCCACTCCTAAGGTCCTGCCCTCTTTCTAAACCTCTGCTCCAAGAAGTCCACACCATGCGAAGGTCCCCCAGTCTCCTAACTACTTGGCGACTCATAGCCAAGAGCTGGGGCTGGGCAGAGCTCCTGGGAGGGACCTCCCCCAGCAGCTGATAGCCCCCCTGCGGCATCTGCCCAGATGCCCGGAAAAGGAGCTCCTATGAACCCTAAGTCATGGAGAGGCAGCGGAGGGCCCTGAGAGTGAGACAGACAGGGGGTCTCACCCTGCTCCTCTAGGTGCAGGCCTGACTCCTCCAAGGCTCCCCAAGGAAACAGCAGCTCCTGAACCCCGAGGCTCTGTCCAGGACCCCTCGGGGTAGACGGACCTCGAGCCACTCCGCTATGCCCCAGGCTCTCCATCCCAGACACTGGAGGTCCCAGGGTAACCCCTGAACCGGACTGTGCTCCAGGGGACCCTGTGTGCCCCAAGCCCCTAAGCCTAGGTCCCAAGGATCCGGAGGACGGAGAGTTCCCTCCAGACAGGAAACCCTTGGTTCTGGTGACCCAGGTGACCCAGGTTCTGTCTTCCGGACAGCGTGCACACCACACCCTGGACCCTGGGGGGCGGAGGGGGGGCGTCTATGAGCCCCCCTGCGAGCCCGGGTCCGGGAGAGCCCGGATCTCTCAGCTCCAAGTGCGGGCGGGGCCCGGGATGCGGGATCCCTAGCAGCCAGTGCTCTCCCCACGAAGACGCCGCGAGAGCGCCAAGGCCTCACTTCCAGGCACCCGGAGCTCCGGGCCCCCCGTTCTCGGGGCTCAGCGTACTCGGGTCCCCGGGACCCGGAGCTCCCCGTCCGCGCGAGTCTGCGCGCACGGCCGGCTCAGCAGGGAGCCCCCGGCCCCCGCGCGAAGCCAGCCAGCTCCCGGCGCCCCCTCACCATGGCCGCGGAGGTCGGGAACCGCCGCGGCCCCGGGACACACGGCTGCCGCCGGCCGAGGCTGCGCCGTCTCCCGGCAACCGATGGGCGGTCCCGCGCGAAGTCCCGGCGATCATCGCGAGACTCCGCCGGCCGCGCCCGCCCCTAGCAACGGCGGAGGCGAGTTTCTAGCAACGCGCCCTGGGCTGTACCCGGGTTGCAGCGTCTGGAGGGTCTTGCGCGCCGCCGGCTGGGAGCCCCGCGCTTCATCGCCCCGAAGTTCTCCTGAAGGCGGTGCGCTGCGGGCGTCTGCGCGTCTCCCCGCCGGGAGCCGAAGCTGCGCGGAGGGGGAGGAGCCGCTTCGTCCGCCCCTCACCTCGGGCGCCTGCGGCGCGACCTGGCGGGCGCGCGGCGAAGATGCCTTCAGCGGAGGACGGAGGCGGGAGCGCGGACGGGAGCGCGGACGGGAGCGCGGACGGGAGCGCGGACGGGAGCGCGGACGGGAGCGCGGACGGATCCGCCCCGCTGGGCTCCCAGGCGCTCTCCAAACAAGATCCAAGCGCGAGCGGGGACACTGCCGGTACCCTGCCCGCGTGCGGTCCCGCCGAGGCTGGGGACAGCCGCGGTTCTGCGAAGCGTCAGAACCCAACAAACGTGCGACGGAAACATATTCCCCAGCTGGCTCTGAAGTGTTGAAATCCGCACGTGTCTCCTCAAAAAGAAAGTGCTCTCCCTGAGGAGACCTCCTCTGGGGCCCCTGTCCTCATGGTGAGGACAGGCTAGAAGCCTCTGCCGCAAGTTCCCAGACAGGCACTGCAGAGGAAGGGAGAGTTTTGAGGTTCCTTGCTCTGAAAACCACTAGCCATTATATGATTTCGAGTGAATTTCACCCTATTACCTCCGTGCATCGCTCTATGTCCCCCAGAAAGCTGAGCGTGCCCATCTTTACACAGTATTTGTCCTCTTTTTTTTTTTACACCCTCTACATTAGCGTCTTCCTAAGTAGTGGTGGGTTTTGTTTTTTTTTTTAAGATTTTATTTATTTGACTGAGAGAGAGATCACAAGTAGGCAGAGAGGCAGGCAGAGAGGAGGGGGGAAACAGGCTCCCACTGACCAGAGAGCCCGATGCGGGGCTCCATCCCAGGACCCTGAGATCATGACGTGAGCCGAAGGCAGAGGCTTTAACCCACTGAGCCATCCAGGCGCCCCCTAAGTAGTGGTTTTGCAGCAGGTTGTGTTTTCCCCTCTGTTTGGGGATAGAGAAGATTCCAGAATCTTCTCCGGCTGGAGAGTGGCACTGAGGACACAGTGTGAGGGCTGAAGAAGGGCTTCGGTGAGATTGGCTCTGCCAGTCCCGCCCAAGGAGGAAGATGCCGCGCTAGCCAGGCCTCTTGGGCCCCAGCACACCCACAGGCGCAGATCTGAGAGCCACAGTCATGACCCTCAGGGGCTTCTGCTCGCCCGGCCAAGGTGGGGCTCACACAGAGCTGTGATTTACTTACCGACGGCCCGGAGGCTGTAGTGAGGTCTGCTCATGTCACTGTGGCTGGGCAGCCCAGCGGCACCGCTGTGCCAGAAACCACTGGCCTGATAGGGACCTCCTCCTGCAGCGCCAGGGCCTCCAGAGGAGGTTGGCAGGGGAGAGAGGTAACACAGAAGGGTAATCGTTGTCATTTAACACTTATTCCGCCGATCCAATATGCTCAATGCCTCATGCTGATTGGCTTTTTTGCTTTAGAAGTCTGGGATCTCTGAATTAAATAAATGCATTAAGATTAGTTCCTTTCACCAATGAGGGCAAGAATAAGAGGGTTAGCTAAGGATAACAAGACAGGGAATTCAGTTGTCAAGACTGAGAGCATGGCTTAGTTTATCCGTACGGATTGCAGAGATGAATAGTTCCTCGGAGCCCTGCTGACGGCTCCCTGGGCTCCTGACGAGGCCCACAGTGACCTGTGCTTTTCATATTGGATTTGAGTTCAGATGCTTAGAAAAGAGCCTTTTCTTCACATGTGTGGCTCAAGATACTTTCATTCAGCGTCAAGCCGTGCAGCTCAGAAGCCCAGATAAATGGCATCTGAGTTTCCTACAGAACATTGCATCCAGATGTTGTCTAATGTCTGACTCTTGCCATTGTCTGCATACTTGGTGGCCGGGTAAATGGCCCTGGGCCACTGCATCAACTCGACCAATGCCTGATGTTAGGGTAACAGAGTCCTTAAGAGGACTGGACGCTCTCTCTCTCTCTCTTTTTGGACTCTCTTTTAGAGAGCAAAAGTGAAGTACTTACAAATGAAATTATATAACGTGTAAGATTTGCTTCCAAACAATCTAGCAGGGGTGCCCGGGGGCTCAGTTGGTTAGTTGCTTGACTCCATATCAGCTCGGGTCTTGATGTCAGGGTCATGAGTTCAAGCCCCCCGTTAGGCTCCACACTGGGCATGGAGCCTACTCAAGACAGAACAAAACAGTCCAGCAGTGGAGGAAGGTGACCGATAGTAGGGAGGAAACCAAGTCAGCCATGAGTTGGTAACTGTTGGATCTCGGTGATGGGGTAACAGGTACCTGCAGATTAACCGTGCTATTCTCTCTACTTTTGTTTGAAAATGTTTTTTTTTCTTCAAAGATTTATTTATTTGACAGAGAGAGCACAAGTAGGCAGAGAGGCAGGCAGAGAAGAGGGGGGAGCAGGCTCCCCGCTGAGCAGAGAGCCTGATGCGGGTCTCGATCCCAGGACCCCGAGATCGAGACCCGAGTCGAAGGCAGAGGCTTTAACCCACCGAGCCGCCCAGGTGCCCTGTTTGAAAATGTTCTTGATGAAAAGGTAAAAATAAATACACTCTGGCCTCTGGAATCACCTGCTGCTCACCAGCTGGGATGGCTTGGACAGGACCCTCTGACCCACCCATTCATCTCTCGAGTGGGGGCAATTATTAAACAATGGCTATTACAGTTATTATGACTAAGAGGTTACCTCCAAAAAGTAGTGGTTTAATACAGTGACAATATCTCTTTTGCTCGTGAATTTATACCTCAGCCAGGACTCGGTGGGACAGCTCACCTCAGCCCCACAGAACCCCCTAGAGGGCTGGCTCACAGGCGGGGTCTTGTGTCTGCCCATTGGCAGAGAGACTCAGACCTGGCCTAATGGCTGTTGCCGGCCGGAACGCACACAGGTGGCCGGGTTCCGCGGGTCCTCCTGAGGGAGCGCTGACTCCCCTTACGACCCAACTTCAGAAGTCACATGGCATCATTTCTGCCACACTCTATGGCCAGAGCTGTCTCAAGCCTCAGCCACGTTCAAGCAGGAGGAGTACCGATGGGGGAGTGTCTTGATGGGAGGGGAAGGTTCTGGAAGTGGAATGGGAAATTCGGATCTGACCATGTGGAGAACTACAGTCTCCAGCTGACTCGGAACAACCAGTGCTCACCCACCGTCCCAACTCCCCAGGGCACTCCCTGGCTTGCTCATGGCCCCACCACCCACGCGGTAACACAGGCTCTTCCCTGAGAGGCCATTCTCTCCACCTTTCGGGCCGCAGGGAGGGCGTGGCTCACAAGGGCTAGTTCTAGCAGAGCATGAAATCATTTTAGAAGGTTGCAGACTGCAGTTTTCACCTGTTTTGTAAGCTAAAAGAAAAGGGGGGTGGGGACTAACAGCCAGCCTCGCTGACCGGCAGTCCCAAAGGCTGCGGGTTCTGTGTGACTGGGCTGGGCTGGGCAGTGAGGCCCCTGGTTGGCTGAGGCTGTGCGACGCCTGCCTCTGAGAGGGTGCCTTGGTGGTTCGTGCAAACACCAAGTTCATGGCCACCTCCCGCCTCTGGGGGCCTTTCTCACTCCCAGCTGGGAGCAAACCCTGGCTCCCTGATGCTTTTCTTTGGTTTGTTTTGTTTTCATAAAAGTGCAGTCTTCGGGCTTGGATCCAGACCCTTTGGCTTCCAGTGCCTGGCTGTGCAACCTTGGTCAGCCTACCTACCCTCTCCGTACTCAATTTCTTCTCCTGGAAAACCAGGACACCGTCTTTCTTAGGATCTCTGGGGGAATGACTGAGATACTGTGCGCAGTTTGGCACAGGGTCGCATTCCAGGGGCTTGCGAGTGGTTCTCAGCGCGCCCAGACCCCGCCTTCCCTCCCGGGGCGCTCCCGCAGCCCGCTCGCGTCTCCCACCCACGCCCCCTCCCGCCTCGCCGTTAAACTCGCCCAGCCCAACCCGCAGTGTTCTTCTTAGTATTCATCACAGTCTGCCGTTCCTCGCTTAGGGGACAAGGGTGTGGGGCGCCTCCTTTGCCGCTGCTCTGTGCCTCCTCTCCATTGGCCCGCGAGGCGCCGGCACGTATCTGGCACCCCATACATATCTGAGGGCGAGCCAATGGACGGAAGTTGGCGCGGCTGCGGGAGGAGTGAGCGCGCTGGGGGCGCAGAGGCCGCCGGGGCCGGGCCGGCACGGGAGGCCGCGGCCGGGTGCCGCTGGGCCCGCAGCCCCGGAGGTCGGTGGGAGAGGTGGTCCGCAGCGCCTGGGCCGGCAGGGGGCGCGCGCGGGGCGGGGCGGGGCCGCACCTGTGCCGCGGGGCTCGGGGGGGAGGATGCTAGGGGGAACCCGGGCCCCGGAGCAGCTGCGCGCCCCGCCCCGCGGGCTCCTCCCTGCCGCCGCGGCCCCCCGGCTGCTGCCCCGATGCGCTGCGCCCGGAGCTGGGGCCGAGTCGCCGCCGCAGCTGCAGGGGCGCCCGGGCCGGGTGACGCCGCCGCCGCCCGCGCCCCTCCCAGACCCCGCCGGCCGCATGGAGCCCCCAGAGGGCGCCGGCCCGGGAGGTGAGTGCGGCCCCGAGCGCCCAGGAGTCCCCGAGCTGCGCCTTCCCCGGCAGCCAGCCGCAGCCCCCTCCCCCCGGCCCGCTCACCGCCGCTCCCGGGGCCGCACAAGACGCGCCGCTAGCTCCGAGTTGAGCCTGGCCGGAGCCGGGGGAAGCCAGGCGTGCCGCCGGGGAAGCCGGGCCGGGGGCACCTCCCGGGAACTGCCCCGCTGGAGGCGGGGGGCGCACACGTCGCATCCCCGCCCCCTTGTCCTCTGCGCTTTCAGTCCCGACAGCCGCCGGGCGCGCTCCTGGGTGGTTGGCCCGGAGTTTCGCGCTGAACCCCAAACCAGCAGCGCCGGGGTTGAGAGGGGTCTGGGCATGGGGCGTGTCTGGGCCGTAGTTTGGGGTCCAGCTCCGCGAGGCGTGCGGACGGACGCTGCGCTCCTGCGCCGCTCATCGGCTTTGTTCGCGCCAGCCGCTCTCTGCCGGGGACTAGGGCAGGGAGGCCGCCGCGGGACCGTGCAGGACACCGGCTGGGACAGGGCAGGGGGGGGGGGAGAAGGGGCGCGTTGCACCCAGCATGGCCTGCGGGGGAGCCTGCCCCACGCTTGCAGAGTTGTCGGCCTGGGCGAGGCCAGGGGCGCGCACAGCTGGGAGCGCAGGTGTGCACGGAGCGAGGCCTCCTCGAGGCCCCTGCCGGCTCTCGGTAACTCTGACGTCTGAGATTCTACCTGGGTCTCCCCTCTTTGGAGTCTGGCGCGGGCAGGGCGGCAGCTGGTGACGGGAGGAAAACTCTAGGAACCCCCACCGCAAGAGTCCTTTTCAGGAAGAGTGCTCGGGCGCCATCAGCGCGTTCCCCGGCCTGGCTAGGCCCCAGATGCATCATGGGTTTCTTGGAGGTCCCGTCCGTGGGGGCGGGGGGGGGGGGGGGGCGCGGCGGGTAGGGGCGCTCTTGACCACACAGGGCCGGGCGGATGGACCCCAGCCGCATTAGCGACCCCAGCTGGAGCCCAGAGGGATGGCCCCCAGGGGGGTGTCCTGAGCACTGGGCCCACCCACCGCTGTCTGCAGTCAGAGCCAGGCAGGTGCAGCCCAGACAGCTGTCTGAAGGCCCTTGTCACCCAGCCGTCCGCAGCCACCAGCACACACACGAGCTGGTGGGTGTGGGTTTTCTTTGTGTTGTCACTTGTTTAAGAGAGCCAGCTTTTCCTTGCCTTGGACAGTTCCAGGACCCCAGGACTTCCCAGTGGCAGCTCGGTGGGGATGTGACGGGAAAGGTTTGGAGGGCAAGAGCTGGGGAGCACAGAGTTGAGCACAGCAGCCTGGCCCTCGGTTTCTGTGCCCACGTCTGTCCGTGGGGACAGACTCACTTGCCCTGCAGCACTCACTTGCCCTGCAGCGCCGTGGGGGCCCTGAGTGAGAGGGAGAGTGAAGGAGGGAAGGCATCGGGGGAGAGGGGCTTCGCGACACCCCCGTTTCTGAATCTCACTCATTGCACGCACCGATCTGTATTCGTCAGGGGCCCGCTCTTGTGCAGGAGTCAGGGTGGGAGCCGGGGCCGGGGGGGGGGGGCACCCGGAGAGGACTCGGACTCTGGGCAGCCACTTCCCGCCCACACAGTGGACTGGCAATCCCCATGCCTGGGGATCTCACGAGATCAGGGGTGGATGGCTGTGACTGCCATTCTCTCAGGTCGCTGACTTGTGAAAACTTTATTATGGAGCCTGTGGGACACACAAAACAGGGGAACAATGTGGCAAAGCTCCCCGTGTCACGTGCCCGGCTGCCGAGCCCGACCACCCCCAGCCCCCTCAGTAGTGACTGGGAGCCAGGCTCGACATATTATCTCCTCTCTAAGGATTTCTGAAACATTTCCAAAACATAAGGTTCTCGTAGAGCGTAATGAAAATCCCATTTTTGCACCTAAATGAAGGAACAATAATTTCTTAATATCAACGTGCGCAGACATGGAGATGAGAAGGGAGGCAGAGGGCTTCTTGAAGGGCCCCGTCTGGGGCCTGGGGTAAACCAAGGTTGTGCACCCAGCCAGCTCCACGTCTGTCCGGGCAGCCCCAGGGAGAGCGAGGCCACGGCCCCCCGCTCAGGAGGCTGCACTGAGGCAGGGGCCACCCAGCATCGTCCACGTCCAAGGACGAGGGGCGAGGGAAGTGGGGAACAGGTGCCCAGGTCTGTGACCCTCTCTGCCTCCCCACTGCCACTTTGTTGTATGTGATATTCATTTATTCACTTCATTAATTTGTTCATCTGTTCATGCAGAGAGGCTCCTCAATGCTTAGGGCAAGGCCCAGGGCACACAGCAGGGAACTTAAGATTTGGGCCAAGTTCTCACACAAATGTGCTGGAAAATAGGTCAGCGGCCTAGCACAAGGTAACCCTATCATACCCACTCACATGAGCCATCGGTGCCAGGGGCAGAACCGTGGAACTCAGCTGCGGTCCCCACGGGGCCTACACGGGTCAGGGCAGCAGTGGCCCCTGCAGGGGCGTGATGGGGGCTGCGCTGAGTGGAGAAGCCCAGTGTTGGTACCCCACAGCCTGGCCCCAGGGGCGCCCAGCCCTTGCCTGCCTCTGCAGTCAGTCCTGCTTCCTACCCCAGGAGGAGCTGTGGGTCTCATCCATGGATAGCTGATTGCTAGCACAGCCGCTTAGAAACTATGGGGTGGGGTCTGAGGCTTCTGCATTCATTCGACAAACATTTATGGTGCGCCTACTGTGTGCCAGGACCAAGCCTGGGTCCTGAAGGTCACACTTCTCTTCCCCACTCCCAGCCCCTGAGCCTGGTGCCTGCCGCATAGTAGGTGCACAGAAAATGCGAGTTGATGTCTCAGGTCCTCCTGGATTTGCCCTTCAATTCCATCCAAAATCAACTTTTATTTCCACTGAGGATTTCTTTTATCCTGAAACTCACTCTTCTACAGCATACAGTCAGTGCCTTCCTTATATCTCCAAAATTGTGCAGCCACCCACACCATCTAACGTGAGGATATTTTCATCAATCGGAAAAGCAGCCCCGTCCCCATGAGTCGTCCCCCCGTCCCACACACCCCAGCTGCTAGAGGCCGCCACCTATCTACTGTCCCTGTGTTCTCTAATCGACGCCTCTACTCTGTGCTGTTACCTATCCTGGACATTTCATGTCAATGTTACTGCAACACATGGCCTTCCGTGACCGGCATCCTGCACTTACCATGACCTTCTCAAGGTTCAGCCGTGCCGGAGCCTGCGTCCGTACTACCCCTTGTGCGGATGGACCACATTTGGTTTATCCATCACCCGTGACGCCACTGACCGTAGATGCTTGGCTTGCTCAGGGATGTTGACAGTTGTCAAAATGTGCTGCTGATGGTCAGTACGGCAGTCGAGGCCACCCAAGACCCACAGTGCCGCTTGCCCCTCACGCTGTCTCAGCACCTGTGGGCGCCTTCCTCCCCACCTAGGCTGCATCTCACAAAAATGGAGGCAGATGTCGTCCTACTCAGCTCAAAGCCCTTCAGCGGCTTCTCTCGGCCCAGCCAGCATCGCAGAGTCCTGAGGACGTCTGTGGATGTGCATCGCTGCCTCACCTGTCACCGCGGGCCCTGGGCTTGGAAGCGTCTTGGAACTAGGACAGCGGGGGCCGGCGCGACGTGAGCCCATCACACGTGCTCAGAGAGGGCCCTGGTGCTGCATTTCCCCACTCGAGGAAACAAAGCAGCTTCCCACAGAGTGAAGGCTCCTCAAGGACTCTCGATGGAGACGGCTGGTCAGAGGTTCAGGGCCGGGGACCCTGCTCAGAGCGGGGTCTGAATGACCTCTCTCGTGCCCTCTGGGTGGCAAGGTGTCCTAGTTGGGCCCGGCAGGCCAGGACACCGGTGGGTGTAACTCTAGCCTCCCAGATACTCAGAAGTCCCGTTCCAAATGCATCAGGGAGGTGGAAACCAGATGCCCTGAGCCGCGCCAGCCTGGCCAGCCCCAAACCCCACGTGACAACATGGAGAACACGGGCGGTCCCCGGCCACACGTCCCTCCGAGGGCGGTGCCCTCCTACAGGAGGCCGGCCGGTGGCCAGCCAGCTCTACGGCTGGGAGCAATCGCTCCTCTTCCCACCGAGCAGGAGACCCTCTCGACACAGGACCTGGGCTTCCTGGCTGCGGACTGCACTGCTGAGCCTTCGGAAGGCCCACTCCCAGCCGGCAGCTGCCGGCGCTGGGGGCCCATGGGGCTCCCCAGACAAGACCCCCATGGACCCTGGTGCATCTCAGAGCACTGGCTCAGTCTTTAACGGGCCACGGGGGCCGTGGGGGAGCTACGGGGGCCGGCGGCCTCAGGGGACATGCCTGACAGGTTCTCTGAGTTCGGGGAGTGACAGGGAGAGGCAGTAGGAGGGGGAGATGGCGATGGGCTCTGGAACATTCCAGAGGAACTGGTAGGAGATATGGACGGAGGAATATCTAAGCTAAGAGGTCAAGGGGTTGGCACTTCTATGGGGCAGGGGTCCACCTCTGAGCAGCAGTCCCTACCAAGCCGATTGCCCGCGGGGCCTACTCCTCTCAACTAAAAAAAAAAGTCATCAAATATAAAAAAATGAGCAATTAAATCTTTCCTCAAAAATTACATAGAAAAAACCTAGAGGAACACCCCCCCCCAGTCTCTTTTACTATGAAAACAAGTTATTACGCATTCAAACAGGACGTGGGTTTTTACAGAAGTCCGTCCCTGGAGGACAGACAGGCAAGCAGGCCCCATTCTGGATGGAAGAGACCCAAAAGGCAAGGAAATGCCAAAGTGACCACTGGACCGCTGGTCGGCCCTAACAGTAGAGACGTGATAGTGTGGGACACCCCCTTGCTCATTCCGCCCAGTGACCCTTGTCTGGGACCCTAGCCCCAGACTACCCCGGGCAACCCGGGTCACCGCCCAGAGCCTCCAAGGCCAGCTCGGAGAGCCAAGGACTCGCGTCTTCCCCTCCGGGGCCTGTCCTCCCAGGTGACACTGTCTTTGTTGCAGAAATAGTTAAGGAGGTGGAGGTGCCACAGGCAGCGCTGGGCACCCTGGCCCACGGGACGGGGGACAGCTGCCACTCACCCACAGCGGAGGAGGAGGTGGGCATCCCAATACCAGCCCCGGGGCTCCTGCAGGTCACAGAGAGGAGGCGTAAGTACGGGACCTGCCCAGCGTGTGCTCTGCAGGGATCCCGAGCCCCCTGGGAAATGGAGGGCAGGGTCTGCATCCTGTGTCGGGGGAGGGGGCTGCAGTGGCTGAGCTCTCACAGCTCGGGCCACACCATCTGAAAAACGGGAGACCCCAGGAACCATTTAGTCTAGAAGGTGGAGAGCAGACGGGGGTCTGGGTCTGCCCCATTTTATCCCGACCTCGCGGGGTTTCACCCAGAGCTCTGGTTCTTCCCTGGGCCCGTCGGGGGCACGGGGAGGGCGCTGGCCCCCAGGGACAGACCACACCCGTGACGAGCACCCCCTCCCTGTGTCCTGCAGAGCCCCTGAGCAGCGTCTCCTCCCTGGAGGTGCACTTTGACCTCCTGGACCTCACCGAGCTGACCGACATGTCCGACCAGGAGCTGGCCGAGGTCTTTGGGGACTCAGACGACGAGAGCCTGGCGGGGGAATCGCCAACAGGTGGGCTGGCGCGGGGCGTGGCGAGCGGGGCGGGGCGGTCCTGGGGCCCCAGCCCCTGGAGCACGGCTCTCCACAAACCCCCTTTCTGGAAGTAATTTTCACACGTGTGTCAGAATTGCTGCTTGTTACTGCACCATCTCATTCAACACTTCTGCGTTACACGTGTCTATATTTGCCCAACTTAAAGGAATTTTCCTGCTGTTTTCCTCAATTTCCCTTTCCGAATGCCAACAAAAGGCTCAAGTCATAGTCCCATCAAAAGCAAAATTTACTACACGCGAATTTCATCACAGAGTGGGGCAGCCTTCATCAGCTCTGGCCCACAGCTCAGGCCTCAGTTTCCCCTTTGCCCCAGATGTCGAGGGGCCCAGAAATGGCAAGACCGCCCGTGGGTGTGGGGGCCCTCTTCACACTCTGTCAGGTGGGGGTGGGAAGGGCTGCTCAGATCCCAGCCCTGGAGAGCCGCACCCGGGAGGGCAGCACGGCAGCTGGCTGCTGGGCCAGGCCCCCACCCAGGGTGGGCTGTCGGCTGCACCTGGACCCACAAGTCCACACTGCTGGTGGCCTGGCATCGGTGTTTTCTGAGGGACCCCAGTGTGTGGCCAGGTGCACACGGGCCCAGCCCCGTCACTGCAGGGGCAACCTGACCCCCGTGTTCCCGTCAGGCCTGCACCCGCTGCCCCGGGCCGGCTGTCTGCGCTCCCCCTCCTGGACGCGAACCAGGGCTGAGCAGAACCGAGAGAAGCAACCGCTTGGAGACCCGGAGCGCCCGCCAGCGATCGTGGACACATTTCTCACCGTGGAGAGGCCCAAGGAGGACTAGGCCGTCTGGCCCCGGGCCCAAGGCAGTGTACATCTGGACGGTTCTGACCCCACGGACGCTCTGCCCACCCCCTGTGGCTCTGGGCCAGGTTCTTGGGGCGCCCCGGCACAAGCACAGACCAGTGGCCTTATGTCCCGCTCCCTTCCGGTTCCTGGGTCAGGGACCACGGCACCCGGGGAGGTGGGACCGGCCTCGGCCTCTTGGAAACGTCTGTCCGCACGACTGGTGCTCTCATCTGCCAGAAGACTGCCGTGTGGGCGCGGCGTGAGGGGGACCAATGCCCCAGAGAGGGCTTCTCTGCAAAGTCCCCAGGGTCTCAGGGTTCCGGCCTGGGAATGGGCACGCCACACTCCGGCCCACGGGAGGCTCCGCTATTCAGCCACGAATGTGGGGAGGGGAGTCCGTCCTGAACGGCGGCCCCTTCCCTCAACCCCTTCCTCCTCCTGCCACCTCGGGCGCATCGCTGGCACCAGGGTCTCCTCCCCAGACCCCAAGACCCTGCTCATCGTAGTTCCTGTGTGACCGCCAGGCCCACCGTCCTCCGCTCCGAACACCAAATGTGGCACGACCACCGCAGACCGCAGGGCGGTGGGGGGGGAGTGGGCAGGCGGGGACACAGCCCCACGACCTACCGCCCGAACGCACACAGAGGCACGCACAGTCCTAGGTCCGTGCCCCTGGCCTGGGCCAGCGCAGCCCGAGGCGGGCGGGAACATGCGGGGACCCCGGCACGGCCCCCAGCCCCCCCCTTAAAGGGCACCAGGCTCAGCTGCTCCCGTCGCTGCTTCCTGTGACCCAAGGGACTGAAGAGGCTCTGGTCTGACAGCAAGTCCGAGAAGGGTTTTCAAATAACCGTGTGAGTTTGCTTTTGGACCCCAGGCCAAGCCGCCTGACCCAGCCCCACGCACACACTTCTAGGGAAGGGAAACGGCTCTCCTGCGGCCCGGGCCTGGCCCGTGGTGGGCAGCTAAAGGCAAGTCCCCCGCTGAGAAAACAGGCCTCAGCAGCGCTGAGGGACGATGCCCGCTCCCTCTGATGATGGGCACCGACTCAAGGGACATTTACCAGGCATTACCCCAAGTCCACTTAAAATCAAGTCCCGTAGGGCAGCTGCATGCCCCCACCCAGGACCACGCTCCCCCGGCCCCGGCCTCCCTGCTATGGCTTCCGCAGAGCTTACGACGAAAGACCGGATTAAAGTCCCCCCTATTCCCATGGCCCATGCACAGCCTCTTCTTTTCCAGGGGTGCGGACGGGCTGGGAGTGGGGCTGGGGAGGGGAGCCCCCGGGGGCTCTGCGGTGCTGCTTATGGGGGCCATGTCGCAGGGCCAAGCGCCCTGGATTTCTAGGCTTTAGGAAGTGAAGATCCTGTCTCCCAGGCCCAGGCCCCGAAAGGCACAAGGTGCACTCTGGCAAACCTTCCCCACCCAGGCAGGATCCTAGGACACTCCAGGCCTGGACCCAGTAGGTAAGGCCTCTGAGGAGAAGGCCAAGAGTGAGGCCAAAACCCCAGTCCTTTGGGTCCCCTGTGAAACAAGGGGCCCAGAAAACAGGCCCTGGGCCCTACACCACACAGTGCCTCCCACTAGGCTCTCCAGAGGGAAGCCTAAGCCTCCCTCATGGAAGATTCCTGGCCAGGCCTCCTCCGTCCCTGGGCCTGTGTCGTGTGTGCCCAGGTGGCCCACACAGCTGAAGGGAAGAGCTGAGGAGACTTGGAAGGCGAGCACGAGGACATCGGAGGCAGGGAACAGCAGAGAACAGCGGGGAACAGCAGGGGCAGGGCTTGGGGCTGGGGCCGAGGAGCACCCAGGTAGGCTGAGAACAGGCCCGGGACCCCAGAGAGGGGCTGTGCCAAGCCTCAAAATGAGCAGCCCCCAGGTTCTGGACACCACAGGGCACCCTCCCCTCTGTCCGAGGGAGCCCCGAGACAGGACCCTGGCAGGCCCCGGCAGCTCGGCTAATGAAGGCTGGGTTTAGCGGAGACTTCATTACAGGATGGGCTCTGGAAACGTAAGCAATTCAATAGTGGCACGTTTTACAAGCAACAAAATTTGCAAGTGCTTGTCCCAAGCTGGTGACGCTATTTTGGAGTCCAACCTAACAAATGATTCGGGAATTTTTAAACAAATCTCAGCGTCCGGTCTTGGCCAAGCAGAAAGCAGAGGTCTTGTGGGGCAGCAAGTGGGGCCACCCCCCTCCCCAGGAGTCCCTGCGCACCAGGGGTCCCAGACCCACGCAGACACACCCCACCGCAGGGCCGGCCGCCCTTCTCTGCCGTGATTCTGATGCCTCTGGGAGGCAGGCTGCATGGAGAACAAGCCTTGCCCCGCAGCCCCCAGCCAGTCCTGACCCTGGCTGCCCGGCCGGGCCCTGGCCGCGCTCCAAGACCAACCAGACCAGCCTTGGCGGCAGAGGCAGGGCTCACGACCCAGAACCAGCCTTCCTCCATGGGGCAGCGGCCCAGCACCAGAGGGAGGCCACCGGGGGCATGACAACAGGGCTCTCCGCTACAACCCAGGGGGGCCCAGCTCAGTCCGGAGCCCTCTCTGTGATCTAACAAAAGAGGGTGCGGGAACACGGCTTGCTGGGAAGGGGATTAGATCCAGACCCACCCTTGTCGGTAAAGCCGCCCACCCCGGGAACAGGGGCTGCTTTGGCCGAGAAGGTGCCTCCCTCGTGCTCAGAGCAGCGCCCAGGTGCGCGGGGTGGGGGCCCATGCGAGGGGTTCGGGGCCCCATGGCTCCATTACCCTCCCCAACCACATACTTGTGCAAAGTGTGGAGTTCCCTCCAGAGCCACTGACAGGCCTTCCACCAACCCAAACAGCTGTTCTAAAAACCTAACACTTTCTCTTGATAACTGGCTTAGATTTCCCTTTTCTTCATTCTGCCACTTGGTTAAACCTTCAGAATTTCTGAACCCAGCCAAAGCCTCCCCTCCTTGGGGCAGCTGTCCCCACCGAATCCGCCCAGCACCCCCCCCTTTGTGGGAAGGTCCAAACTCAAAACCCCACCAGGACGACACACACGCCCTCGGCTCCCAGGGGGCAGGGAATTAGGGCCTACTGCTCGCCCCGCTGACTGGGGACCCTGTCCTCCAGGGGCGGGGCCAGAGCGCCCCCATCTAAAACACCTGTTTGCTGTTACCACGTTTTAATTTGTTTTCTGGTGATTTGGGCAACAGCTTTCAAAGCCACGGTCGCTAAGCGGGCTCTCTTGCGGGCAGCACTTTGCGGTCCCCTCCCCCGCCCCTGTTCCAGCCCTCAGCCCCTCGGGAAGGGGCGCGTCTGGCTGACGCCTTCCACTAAGCCCGCAGGCGGATTCTCCGCGGAGGGCCGGCCCCGCAGCGCCAGCGCGTCCTCCCGTCCACGTCCGTCCCTGTCCCCTTCTCTGCAGCGGCCCGCCCACCTGGAGATCACCCTGGCCTGTCACCAAGCTGCTCCCAGGCCAGCGGCACCACCAGGGCGAACCCCAAGCCCAACAGGCTGATGGGGGAGCCCTGAGCCGGGCCCCGCCCTGCTGCCCCGCTCCTGCTCTCAACGAGCCTCGGCCTGGCCTCACCATACGGCTTCCCCGCCAGCATCTCGTCTAGTCGGGGGAAGTCAAAGGACACCGTCCCAGCGATTCGCTCGTCCCAGACGTCCCAGACTGCGTAATCTGCAAGTAAGGAGCTGGGCATAAGCCTGGGGGCTCAGCCAGGCAGTGCCCACAGGGGCGGCTGCCCTTCACCGGGGCAGAGGTGCTCTGGGTGACCCTCCTCGAGTCATCCTGGGCCCCTGTGGTGACACAGCTGCTCAGCCACCCTGCCCCCCAGCATCAGGCCCACGAGGTCAAGGGGCTGGTCCCGTGTGGACAGACGCCGCTCCCTGGCCAACACCGGGCACAGCCGAGCCCTCTGCCCGGGGGATGACGAACGCCTACGAGACACAGGCAAGCAGTGCCCACGGTCCCAGCCTCCCCGCCCCGCGCAGGTCCCAGCTCTGAAGCAAGCACCCCAGACCGACGTGCCTACTATGACCACTGGCCGCAAGGGCATGCCCTGGTCCCCCCCAGGATTAGGTCGGTCTGGGTGGGGTCGCCCCAAAGATTAACTCGGAACGCACCTCCATCCTGTCCGTCCCAAGGGAGCTCTAGAGGAGCTGTCCTTCTGGGCCCGGAGCTTAAGAGTGAGGCCCGCTTAACATCAAACCCCGGGGGCGTCAGGTGTGTGCCGTCCAGACCCCGCTGGGAGCCAGCACCCGCCCCTGACCGCTACACGTCCCTGAACAAGCTTTTGAACCCAATTCCAAACCACTACATCCCTTGGAAAGGAAAAGGGCGGCCACAGTGAACGTGCCGTGCCCACACGACCAGAAGCCACATGCACTTACCAGAAGGTCAACACCCACGCCGACCTCCCGCACGGGCTCCGCACGCTCCAGGAACCAGCCCGGCGCCCTGTGCCGGCCTCACGGGAGGCCACGGTTGCCTTGTCACCGGCGGTGGGCCTGCGTCGTCTTCTCAAGGCCTACACATCGGATCCCCAGGCCAGTGAGAGGCAGGGGAGAAACGGCCGGCCGGGAAGTGGCGGCAAGCCCCAGCCCCCACCGACAGCTCCCAGCGGGCCCAGCTCAGCAGCGTGGCCAGGACCAGCCTCCAGGAGCCGTGCAGACGTCTTGGGCTAGCCGACACTCCACGTCTACACACGTCGTGCTTCACTAAGAAAACCAAGACACGGCAGCACCGCCAGCCTGCTCGTGGTTCGCAGAGCCATGAGGCTGACCACGAAGGGCAGCCACTGGCCCCCGGGACACCGCCCTGATGTCCCCGGGAAGGCCCTGTCGAGCCCGAACCCATGGGCTGCAGCTCCCGGAGCTGAGCGGGAGCCGGGAGACCAGACAGGCGTCGGGGGGCCACACACACCCGCACCCACCCAGAGAAAGGTCTCTGCAGGGAAGACCCTAGGGAAGTCCCTCCTCCCATCGGCCATCAGCATCCAAACCAGGGCCGGACCCACTGGCCTGGAGGCCTCATCCCTCTGAGATTCCCAGTGGGGCTCCAGACGGAGCATGAAAGCTGCTGGCAGATCCCCAAGTCCCCCGTTCTGGTCTGGAATGCCGTCCGCGGCTCCTGTGCGTGAAAGCAGAGCTGAGGCCCTACCGAGGACCAGAGCTCGGAGGCCCCGGTGCACCCCGATGACCCCTCGGGGCCCGCTCGCCTGGGCGCTGCGCTGGGACACCAGGACCGGGGGGCGGGCGGCAGTGAGCGCTGCTCCCCTGCAACACCAGAAATGTCAGCAGCTGGCCACTGCCCAGGCCCGCGGCTTCCAGGAAAGCTCGACTACAGGCACCAGAGCCCAGCTAGGGGACGGTGCTGTCCATCGGGCCAGTTTTTCCGTTGAGCAACTTGCTGAGGCGTAATTTATTTAACGTAAAGCCCACCTTAAGCGTGTACTTCAAAAGCTTCTGGTAAGTTTATCCAGTCACGTGCCCAGCGCCCGAATTTCAGACACTTCTGTCATCTACGTCAGATCCCCTGTGCCTGGGGTGCCTGGGGCTCCGTCCAGACCCTCCTCGGCTAACTGGGGTCTCCATGTCCCGGCCTCAGGGTGTGGACCCCTCCCTTGGTCCGTCACTGATTCCAGACAGCCGACACCCCCTGCTACCCCCCACCAGGGAGCGAGGAGACCCTCCGCTGTGTCAGTGCCCCAGCCCCCTGCGAGGTCTCCATCCGGCCAGCCCTGCTGGACTCACGAGGCCAGGGAGCTGGCCTGGCCCAGGGCAGGCCAGCTGTGGACAACAGGGATGGCCAAGAGAGGAAGTGCTGGTGCTCCCGCCCACGTTCAGCCCGGAATGTTCTCCCCCATCCGTCCTCCGAGATAGGAGGACAGAGTCATCATCAAACTAGAACCGCCGCTGGACACTGAGTATAACGAAGACTCTGGAAATGTTCTGGTCTGTGCGGAAAGAAAATAACACCGCGGGTCTAACTGTTCCTCCTCTCAGGGTCAGCTTCCAAGGCAGCCCTCAGCGGACGCTGGGGCCTGAGGCCGGGGCCCCCATGCCTGCACGGCTGGTGCCGACGGGTTTATGCCGCGCACCTGCTTCCTGCTGGGGGCGGGGAGGGCGGCACAAACTGGCACAGGGGGAAAATCTCAGTCCAGCGCAAGGCCCACGCGTCCTCACCACCGCGTGCCGGGAGAGCAGCTCCTCCTGCCCCGTCCGCAGGGACATGGCAGCGGGCTTCCCTGACCTTCCCCTCCCTGCACGGATGTCGGATGTCATTCTGGGCTTCTGGGCCTGTCATCGGCCACAGCCGTGGGTGCGAACACACACGAGGTCCTGGGTGTCCTCCTGGTGAATCCCCAAACCCGGGGAACTCCTGGCAACCCTGAAATGAAGGTCAGAACTTGGCACCGGCCCCCTGAAAGCTTCTCCGAATTAGAAAAGTGGCATCAAAACCCAGACGTTTCCAGCGAAGCTTCGGCAGGGCTGACGCGCTCCCGGACACACGTGGCTGGGGTCACCGAGGAGAAGTCTTAACCAGGAGGAGAGAGACTTTGGCCCACGAGGCAGGCGCGCACCCGTGCGATTCTGGGTCAGGGAAGGCAGCAGGAGAGGCTGAGAGAGGAAGCGCCAACGGCACCAACGGCCCCACCCTGTGGGAGCCAAGACCTAGGAGAGGAGGGGCGGGAGCCCCATCCAGCCGGCCCACCTCCCCAACGGGACTTCCGCCACCGCACCCCTGCTAGCCCCCTGCTGGCCTCCCTGCTGGCGCGCGGCGGGCGGGCAGGGTGCACGGGCCCCTCACCCCTGACTCCTGGGCCAGTGCTGATCTAACACCGCTTTCTCCGCCAACTCTGCCGGAAAGCAGCCTTCCTAAAAACTGCCCCATCCGAGATTCCCACCCAGGGAGTTCACAGAAACAAAGGGCCGGAGGGGGTCACGTGGGGTCCGGCACAGGCCTGCTCTCAGCGGCTGCCGCTGGCGCCTGCTCACCGTCCATCTCCGGGGCATCTGGTGCGGCGCGTTCCACTCACCCTGGCCCCCAAAGCACCCCAGGCCTCGCTTTCTGCCAACGGCATCGATCTCATCAACGAGTAAGATACGAGGAGTGCTTTTTCCAGCCCCTGCAAACGTGTTACGAACCTGAAACAGGAATCCACGTAGAGAGCCCGTTTTGCTGCCGGCAGGACAACCAGCAGGACAACCAGCAGGGGTGCGTGCTACGCCAAGTCCCTCCTCAGGAAGCCACCCCTGATCGGGTCCCCGTGCTCTGTGCACGAGCTCCGCGCTCGCTGCCAGGGCCGCGCACAACCTGGGGCTGTCCAACTCAAGGACGAGCATCCCCTGCCCTTGCTGGCCCACCGCCGACCAACCTTTCCCAGGACTCTGACCACTTCCGCTGACGAAGGGCACGCTGGCCACCCTTGAAGTCACTCTGGCAAGAAGCGTCCGGCCAGTACCGAGGGGACCCACGAGCATCGCCCCCTGAAACAGACAGCGGATGCCTGGTGCTTCAAGGGGACAGATGGAACCCAGAGAGTCCCATTTCCTATTTAAACAGGTGACTTCTAGGCGTGACTACCAAGAATCCCATAAGATGATGCACCGCTCAGACCCTGAGATTTTCCTTTTAATATTTTCTGCTTAGAAAATTAACACACGCTCACCATAAAAAGCTCGAACACGACAGATACATGAAAGCCTGTCCAGCTAAGCAGGTTATTTCCTCACGAAAGCTCCCGGGGGCGGGGCTGGATCAAAGGGCCTGAAGGTTTAAGTCACTGTCAAAGTGCTCTACCAAAGAGTGACACTGCTTCCCACTCCCACCAGGAAGAACAAGAGCCCGGCCCCCCGTCTGGGGCCGCAGCCAGTCTACACAGCTTCCGGGCCGACTCCTGCGCCTCAGCCACTGGCCGGCCCGACGGCGGACACGGCCCAATCTGAAATATTAAACATTTTTTATGGGGGCGCCTGGGTGGCTCAGTGGGTTAAGCCTCTGCCTTCGGCTCAGGTCATGACCCCAGGGTTCTGGGTTCGGGTCCCGCATTAGGCTCCCTGCTCAGCGGGGAGCCTGCTTCTCCCCCTGCCTACTGCTCCCCCTGCCTGTGCACGCTCTCTCCCCGTCAAATAAATAAAAGCTTTAAAGAAAAAAAGAGGGGCGCCTGGGTGGCTCAGTGGGTCAAAGCCTCTGCCTTCGGCTCAGATCATGATCTCAGGGTCCTGAGATCGAGCCCCGCGTCGGGCTCTCTGCTCAGCAGGGAGCCTGCTTCCCCCTCTCTGCCTGCCTGCCTCTCTACTTGTGATCTCTCTCTCTCTCTCTGTCAAATAAATAAATAAAATCTTAAAAAAAAAAAAAAAAGAATCTCGGTGTCCGCTTGCTCCAAACGGGCAGGACGATACACAGCCCGAGTGCGGCGGTGACTGCTTCCTTGGGGAAGTGGCAGGCTGTGTGCATCCAGTCCTCAGGTGCCCATAAACCTTCTGCATCCGTCTCCAGCAGGCGAAATCGCCCTGCTTTCCTCCTCTCTTGCCTCCATCTGCTCCAGGCCCAGCATCCTTAGGCTCACCGGTTCCTAAGAGAAAACAAAGTCTGACCTCAGAAAATAATAATTACAACTTCCCAGAGAAAGACGATTCCTCCCAACATACACTTTCCCTAATACCGGTGCCTTCTGGGGGGAAACAGGAAGCAGGAAAGGAAGAGGCCGGGCAGAGCTGGACCGTAACAGCATCTCACCCTGAAGGGGAGGGCAGGGCGCAGGGTAGAGGGGTGGAAGTTGCCACGCCAGAGGAACCCCACTCATCCGCAGACAAGAAGGAAATTTAAAGCACTTTCTTACAATCACCATAAAATCGCCCGTGACTGGTACATGTATGTCAGGCGGGACCCAGGGGCAGCACAGTCACACAGCTGACCCTCTGCCCACTCCTGCTTCTGACCCCCCAAAGGCTCTGCCCTGTAGGACTCACCTTCCTAGAGAAAACAACGGGTACCGCTGAGAAGCGGCTTGCGACGTGTGTAAAATTCTTCACACTGCACCTTGCTGGCTCCAAACCTGAGCCCACTAGCAAATCTTTCTTTCCCTCAGGTAACAACCACCTTTCCAGGCCAATAAGTGGGGCAAAGGAAGAAGGCGGCAATGAGACAGGCTGACCCGGGCCCAAATGCACGTCCCCTGCTCTTGGACACAAGCCCCCCCCCCTTCTCCTCAGAACCCTGTGACCCAGAGACTAGACAACTGAATCCGGCCCTGTTAGCCTCCTGCTGCGACACACATGGTTCCAATGACGCACACCCAGCACTGTGAGTGCCCCTGAAGGCCCCACCCACCCTCTGTCAGGGGCCAAGTACATTTTGGGGGAGACTGATTCAGGACATGCCCACCTGGAGTCCAATGCGTCCATTTCCTCCAAGCGCAATGGAAGGGTCAGGAGGCCTGAACAGCCCTAGAAAGCTGCACACTCCAAAGAAAGACTCTCCCTTCCCCAGGTAACTACATCAGTACGTGTCTGGTTAAAATTTCCAAAAGGTGCTTTTGCACACACAATCTGACCCGTGTGAAATTTGATTTATAAGAAGTATACATTTGGTCCTCCTGGTCCAGAGCTCCAATAACCCTTGGAATTTCCTGGGTAGTAAAGGGATCTTTGGTTACTCGTATCAAGCCTCTTTCAGCCACACTTGAGTCTGTGTTAATGATGTGACTTCTGAAAAACCCTTAAGGATGTTCGCTGGTTCCCAAGAGAACCAACCAAATGTTTACAGGGTTAGAACTTTCGTCCCCACCTGTAACCCCTGGGGAGGGGAGGAAAGGATCCTGGAACCCAAATTAATCACCAGGGGCCAATGATTTAATCAATCGCGTGTGTGTGCAGTGTAGCCATCATATAAACCACAAAGGACAGAGTCTGGAAAGCTGCTGGTGGACCAGAATGCGCCCGGGTTCTACGCCAAACTTCAAGGGGCCAGTCGCTCCTACACTGGGGATCCTCCAGACCGTGCCCTTCACACTTCTCCATCTGGCTGTTCATCCGTACCCTTCAGCATCCTTTGTAATAAACCAGTTCTCTAGTAAGTTCCTGAGTCCCGCGAGCTGCTCTAGCAGAGTAACGAGACCCAAGGAGAGGGGGTCGTGGGGACCTCTGATTCACAGCCGGTCAGTCAGAAACACAGGTGACAGCCTGGCCTGGAAGCGGCGTCTGGAGCGGGTGGGGCGGGGGCCGTCTTTTGGGACGGAGCCCTCGACCTGTGGAGTCTGAGGCTGAACGGGGTCAAAGCACAGGACCCCCAGCTGGCGTCCCGGAAGCGCATGGCGGGGAAACACCGACACACGCTGTGACCAGAGGTGGAGTGCTCAGTGCGGAGGCACCCAGAATTCGCTGTTCCCTAAGAACCTGGGAAACTACCCCCAAACTTAGGAAAAACTTCATTCTCCTGAGTAAAGAAAAGGTGGTTTCACAGAGCTGCTGAGGCCGACCCATCCAAGGCCAACAACAGCACATGGTGGGGCCCGGGCACAAACAAGGCATGGTCCTGCCCCTTCACGTTCACTCCATTCCAGCAATCCATTCCGGCGACCCACACCAAGGCCATGGAAGCCCAAAGGCCTCGCTGACCCAGGAATGGACAGACATTACAGGACAGAGTAAAAATCTGTGCCAAGTCTGCAGAAGAACTTACACTGTAGCCAAGCACGTACACACACCTCCCAACACACCACTTCGGGCCTCTTCCTACTCCCCACGCAGGAGCCATTGCACAGGAGAACCACGCCGGATAAACGCTCACTTCCCCAGTCCACATCACCGAACTGCGAGGCCTGGGGTCTGAAGAAGGGCGGGGTGAGTCGGGAGAGATGGCTGCGGCCCACAAACGGAAGAGAACGCGAGCACCACACACACTGGCCCGTCCGCTTGTCCCTCCCAAGGACGCGAACCCCTACGGTAGTGGATGCCTTAAAAATGCAAAACTCTGCTAGTCTGACTTGTCAGATCGGCCCTTTTACCTCTTCTTAGAGTTACTGGTTTCCCTAAGTCTCCATTTTTTTCTGCTCTTGAAGAATTTCTCAAACCCTTAAGGACAACGTAATGAGGCTCCAGTACTTTAAAAGCACGCATCACACTCAGATAAGCACCCACGCCGCCAGACCAGGAAAGAGGGTAAGAGAGTTTTCTCTCCTGACTTCTTACTTGGTGCAGTCGCCGTGCACCTACAAGCCTCACACACAGGGTCTCCGGGGGACACAGCGCTGAGCAGCCCTGCTGTCGGCTCCGAGCGGCCGGTGTGCTCCAAGCTGTGCGGTCTGCACCCCACCGCTGCCCCGCTTTCCAGACGGGAGGCTCAGCTTCGCTGCCCTCAGAGGTGTCGAGGTTTGTTCTCCTGTAGCCCAAAAGACTCACCTAGAAACTTTCTTCTGAAAGAGTTTCTCTTCCACTGTCCTATCAAAACCCTAAAGACTGGAGAAGGTACTGTGGTGACCCAGCAATGGCTCCATATGGAAGCCACACAAGGGAGAGGCACAGGAGACCCTGCGTCAACACATACCCTGTCCCCGGCTCTCCCGCTATGGGGGGAAACACTGAGGAAGTCTCACTCAGTTCCTGTGAATGTTATGCTAATAATGACAGGAGAAAAACAGGTACCTTTGGTGGTTCTGAACACAGACACTAAGAAAATGATGTAAGTCTGGCCCAAAGAGCCAGTGGCTGAACACAGATCCCCTGTAGGCACTGAGGGGGGAGAGGGTTAGCTGCATGATCTCAGGGTCCTGGGATCGAGCCCCGCATCGGGCTCTCTGCTCGGCGGGAGCCCCACCCCTCCCCCCTCCTCCCCATCCGTCTGACGATGGCAGCTCCTAGTACGTGCACTGCCGAGGTGGGAGAGTGGAGACAGGCAGGTGAGTGCCTGAAGTGACACGAGCAGGAGCTGCAGGTGTAGGGGGAGACATCAAACCTCCCAGGGCTTCTGCAGCACCACCCCGAAAAGGACAGCCCCGGCGGCCGGCAGCCCCGGCTCAAGAGCGCGGTTCAGGCCTCGGGAACTTGATCCAACAGCCAACTCCCTCATCTCACTTCATGACTTCGTGCTTTTCTGATGGGGGCTGGGGGACCACAGTAGGTCAGGTGCAGCTCTTGGGGGCACAGTCGACCATTTGTCCTTGATGTTCAGGTCCAATGAACTTTTTAAATTGCTCTTTGCGTAGGCAAAGTCGAGACGGGAGGTCGGGTGCGGCAAGACCCCCTTCAACTGGCAAAGTGCCGGCGTCCTTCTCTTTCCGCGATACCCTCCGTCGGGTTACGCTGGTGCCTCAGACTCACACGAACGCAAGCCCGTCAGGCACCGGCTTCCCTTCCCGCCTCAGACAACACGGCACTCACCCCCTCCATTCCCTTCTCCTCAATTTCGACTTCCCTTCTTCTGCTTCCTTCCCCCTCACACCTCATTTAGCCACCCCGCACGCCACGACTTGCTTGTGCTCTGGTTCTCCTCTCGCACAGCAGGGAGAGCGCAGCAAGACCACCGAACGAGAAAATAACTGTGTGGAAGCCCCTGGAACATCGGCTTCCCCGAGGAGCGTCAACTGCTAGGACACCTCTTCTAACGGGAAAGCAGGCCGTGACTGCCCCTCCTGCGTTTGCACACCCTCTCCGGCCCACAAATAAGGCAGAGCAGCCCATGCGGCAGAGCTCTTGCCCGTCCTGTCCCCTGCGACGTCGCTAGCCTGACTCCCAACAGATGAACGACTCAGTCCGAGGAAAAAACTCCAAGATCATCCAAGTTCCTTCATAACTAAAACGTCCATGAGGTCCACGGAGGTTCAGTGACTGGTGACACACTCGTGCTGTCCATCAGTGGCCGGCTCCCACGAGACGCCACAGGTAAAAGGCTCTGTCTTCACCGATGTTTCTAGAGACAAAACTGACTTGCACCCTCTCCAAAATGAATAGGGATGAAAGGGAAAAGTCCACCACTAAGGACAGGACAGAAAATGAACCCATGAAATCCGTCTTCTTTTTTCACTACTGTCTGAAAACCACGACACATTTCCTGGACCAAGGTTTAGAAACTCTGCATTTGTGCGATAAAAAAACTTAAGTAGATGGGATCACTGTCCCCCGGGCTGTATCAATCAATCCGGAACAGAACAGGGGCAGCTGTGGCTCGGTGGCAGAGCCACCCAGTCTTGGTTCCGGCTCAGGTCGTGATCTCCCGGTCCCGAGAGGGAGCCCTGCCTCAACCCCCTCAGCGCGGGTCTCCTTGAAGAGTCTCTCCCTGGGCCCTTGCTCGAAAATAAATCTTTTTTTTTTTTTTTTTAAGATTTTCTTTATTTATCTGAGTTGGAGAGTGAGAGGGCAGGAGCGGGGGAGAAGCAGCAGAGGGGGGAGCAGGCTCCCCGCCGAGCAGGGAGCCGGACGCGGGGCTCGGGGCTCGATCGCAGGACGCCGCTTCACTGACTGAGCCACCCAGGCGCCCCTAAGATAAAAATACCTTAAAAAGAAAAAGAAAGAACTAGAACCACTTTAAAACACGGAATTCTACTTCCTCGTGTCCAGCCCCGGGAGGGCGCACAGCTCGGAAGTCCCCAGAAGTGGAGGCGCGGGAGCAGGGCGGACCTGAACTGCAAGGGGAGGGAAGCCCCTGGCCAGTTCCGGCCTCATACTTCCTCTCCAGTGTACGGCGAACTTTAACGTTAACTCACAAGGGGCCGCCCGCGGGGGACGTGGTGGTCGCCGCCGCCAAGCCCGCTCCTCCGTTTCCACGGCTCCTAACCTCGGGACGGCCGGCGCAGCCGGATGGCGTCACCGCGGTCCTAACCCCCGAACGGCCGGCGCAGCCCGATGGCGTCACCGCGGCGTTGACCGCCGACCCCGCCCCCGCCGCCGGATACCGGCGGGCAGAACCTCCCCGCTCACCTACCGGACTGTTCCAAGGGCTCTTCCGCCTGTGCTGGCCCTCCCGCCGCCACCCGCCGGCGAGACAGTCCCCGCCCCCGACCTCGCGCCGCTCGGGCGCGCGCAGGCGCAGAATGGCGCCACACCAGCGAGCCGGGCCTCCGGAAGCCTTGCGCGTGCGCAGGGAGGACGCGGCGCCGGCGCGGGACCTCTCGGCAGGTGCGGACACTGCCACTTGTCGTTTTAGGAACGCGAACGCGCGCGCTGTCTTCTCCCAGCCGGGGGGTGGAGCGCACAAACCCCGGCGGCCGGCTCGGGGACAGGATGCTGGGACCGCCGGCTGCCTTTCGGTCGGGGATCTCCCAGGACACAGACCTCCCGGGTCCCCCGGAGGACGCGGCTGGCGGCCGCGCGGAGACCAGCCGCGCTCCGGCCCGCGTCCCCCGCCGCCGCTGCCCCCTCCCCGGCCGAGCTGCTGCGTCCATGCCCGTCCCGAACGAGGACCCCGACCCGGGCTGTGCGGTGCCGCACTAGCCCCCTTCAGTGACTTGTTTTCGGAGTCACAGAACCCGCCCGGCTCTCACGTTCCTGCAGACGGGCTGTCCGCCGAGTGGACGCCCCGACCCCGCAGGCCCACGCCGCCTGCCTGCCCCCAGAGCGGGAGCCGGCCGGTTTCTGCGACGGGGGCCAGGCCGGCCTTTGCTGACCTTGTCACGGCTCCTGCCTGCGCCTCCTGGCAGCACATTTCCTCTCCCAAGTTTTGCAGCGGATTATAGAGTAGCCACGAGCCCCCTTGCACGTGAGACTGCGGCGATTTTATTCCATTTTGGAGGCAAAGATGCCTGGGAAAAGGCCCCTGAACGCAGCGGCCATCCCACATGCCAAAAGGGAACGGAAAGCAATTACCCTCGACCTAAAATTGGAGGTGTTAAGACGATTTGAAGTGGGTGAAAAGCTCAGCCAGATCGCCAAGGCCTTAGGCCTCGCTGTTTCTACCGTGGCTACAATCCGGGATAATAAAGAAAAGATCAAAGCGAATTCACAGGTAGCTACTCCCTTGAGAGCCTCCCGGTTGACTCGCCATCGAAGTGCCCTCATGGAGACCATGGAGCGCCTGCTGCACGTGTGGCTTGAAGACCAGAGCCAGCGAAACATGCCCCTGAGTGTCACCATTATTCAGGAGAAGGCCAAGAGTTTGTTTGATGACCTGCAGCGTGACAGAGGCGGAAGCTCTCCAGCGGAAAAGTTCCGCGCAAGCAAAGGGTGGTTTGTGAGATTCAAGGAGCGCCACTGTTTGCCCCACTTCACGATGACCGGCACAGCGCCTGGACCCAAGGATGTGTATCCGGAAGTGCTGAGAAGCCTCATTGAAGAAGGTGAGTACAGCCCTCGGCATGTTTTTAATGTCGATGAGACGGCGCTTTATTGGAAGAGAATGCCTGAAGGAACGTTTATTTCCGTGGAAGAGAAAGCCGAGCCGGGCTTTAAGTCTTCCAAAGACCGCTTGATGCTGCTTCTGGGGGGTAACGCAGCTGGGGACTTTAAGCTGAAGCCCTTACTGGTGTACCACTTGGAAAACCCCAAGGCTCTCAAAGGGTACTCCAAGCCCAACCTGCCTGTGATCTGGCGCTCAAACAAAAAGGCGTGGGCAACCAGGGCCATCTTCCAGGAATGGTTCACACTCTTCTTTTGCCCTGCTGTAGAAAAATACTGTGCCCAGAACCACCTCACCCACAAAGCGCTGCTCATCCTAGACAATGCGCCATGCCACCCCATAAATCTGGGTGATCTGTCTGATAGCATACGAGTGGAATATCTTGACGATGGTACCGCTGACGCAGTCCAGCCCATGGGTCAAGGCATAACCTCTATCTTCAAAGCTCATTACATGAGGAGGACTTTTGAGCACATCCTAGAAGCAACAGACGGAGAGGACACAGCCGCGATCAGGGAGTTTTGGAGAAACTACAGCATCATGGACGCTATAGACAACATCACAGTGGCTTGGGAGGAGCTCAGACCGGCAACAATGAACAGTGTGTGGAAGAAGATTTGGCCCGAGTGTGTTCGGTTCCAGAGCGCTTCCCAGGCAGATAACATTGCACAGCTTCAGCAGAACATTGTGACCCTTGCCAGGAACGTGGCCTTCGAAGAGGTTGTAGAAGCTGATGTGGACCGGTTGCTGAGGTCCCACGAGGAAGATCTCTCAAACGAGGAGCTCATGCAGCTGGAGCAGGAGCCCGAAGGAGAGGAGGAGAGTGCAGACGCCCCGCCTGCCCTGCGCCAGCTGACCACGGGAGAGCTGTCCGCAGCCTTCTCACATTTTGAGGCTGGCTTGCACGTCCTTACCAGTCACGGCCCTGATGACAAGTGGAAACTGCAAGTCTCAGGAGCAATCAGCGAGGCAATTAACTGCTACAGGGAACTGTACAGGGAGAAAAAGCGGCGCTCAAAGCAACTCTCTTAGGTCCTTTCTCAGTGGGTACGACCACGTGCTCATCAGAAGAAAGAAGCGACAGGATGACCCCAAGGGATAAGGCCCAGCCAAGCCTCTCAACTTCTAAGATGCTTTACATCCCTGGAAACTCTGTTTCTGGTATTTTCATTTTGACACTTGAGAGTATCAAGTTTTGTCATTAAAATGTCATTTAAATACGTTCTTTAGGATAATTGCATGCAAGAATACCCAGGAAAACATCTCTTTAAAAAGAGAATACTGCAAAGATGAGACTAGCCCTTCTGCACATGAAAGCAAACTATAAAACTGTGATTAAATCAATGCAGTAGTCAGACCTGTGGAATAAGCTAGAAAGCCCAGATTTTTTTTTTAATGGTGCTAGATGTCTGGTTAATCATTTAGAAAAACATAAAATTAGATCCATGCTTCACAGCATACGTAAGAATGAACAAACAGGTCAGGGATCCACTAGTAAAAATTGAAACCATACAAATACTACAAAAACACATAGATGAATGCTCTTTGACCTGGTTGCTGGGAAATTATCTGCCTTAAAGTGCAGATGAACTAAAAAAAGTTTATCAATTTGATTATATAGAAATGTAACGAGAGAACTTTTCTATGGGATAACGTCACTACAAACAAGGGCAAAAGCAGTTGACAAACTAGAAGAAAACATTGGCAACATCTCACAGATCATGGGCTAATATCCCTGATACATGAAGAACTCCTAAGATTAAGAAGAAAAAAATACCTGGGCGCCTGGGTGGCTCAGTGGGTTAAAGCCTCTGACTAAGGGTCAGGTCATGGTCTCAGGGTCCTGGGATCGCGTCCCACATCGGGCTCTCTGCTCAGCAGGGAGCCGGCTTCCCCCTCTCTCTCTGCCTGACTCTCTGCCTACTTGTGATCTCTCTTTTTCTCTCTCTCTCTCTCTGTCAAATAAATAGATAAATAAAATATTCAAAAAAAAGAAAGAAGAAAATACCAAAAATCCAAAAAAAAGTGGATCAAGGATATAATTCATAAATAAACAAATTAGATCTTGAAGCATATGAAAAGTTCAGCCTCACTCATAATGAGAGGAATGCAAATGAGAGCTACTTGGATAGCATCTCACTAATAAGAATGGCTGATGATCAGAAAGTATGACTGCATGTTACGTTGGAGAACCTCTGGGGTAACAGATGCCTCCATCGCCGCTGACGAGCGGGCAGATTCGTACGACCCTTATGGAGGGTGCCAGACATGCCTGTTTTGATTTAACAATCCGTTTAGGATTGTACCCCAAAGATACACTGCCAACAAGAGAAAATACGGGTGCGCAGGTTATTCGTTGCATCCTTGTTTGTAACTGCGAAAGTGAGGAGACAGCCTGACCATTCATCTGTAGCCGTGTTCAAACGTGGAATGGCTCTTACCCACTGTGGACTCTTGGTGCAAGTGATGGCAACACTAGTAACGGAGGAGGAGGAGCTGGGGAGTGGTTTCCAGGATGTACAATAATTGAAAGAAGCAACACGCGAGAGAATAGTATCTGCCATTTTTGTGAAAGAAAGAAGAGGGGGAAGGAAATAATATGTGTATCTTACTCATTTTTGCAAAGAGAAACACAGGAAAGAGAAACCAGAGACGAAAGAGACTGGTTACCTGGTGGGGGAAGGAGTGGGGAGGGGGCGTGAAATCTGACAGGCCTCTTAGAGTTCTTTTAAGATTTTCTTTTTAAGGGGGCACCTGGGTGGCTCAGTTGGTTAAGCATCTGCCTTCAGCTCGGTTCCTGGTCCCTGTGTCCTGGGATCGGCTCCCTGCTCAGCTGGGAACCTGCTTCTGCCTCTCCCCAGGCCCTCTCTCCAACTTGTTCACTCTCTCTCTCTCCCTCAAATAAATAAATGGATGAAATCTTTAAAAACAAAGATTTTTGGGGCACCTGGGGAGCTCAGTGGGTTAGAGCCTCTGCCTCCAGCTCAGATCATGATCTCGGGGTCCTGGGATCAAGCCCTGCATCAGGCTCTCTGCTCAGCAGGGAGCCTGCTTCCCCCTCTCTCTCTGCCTGCCTCTCTGCCTACTTGTGATCTCTCTCTCTCTCTCTGTCAAATAAATAAATAAAATCTTAAAAAAAAAAACCAAAACCCAGATTTTCTTTTTAAGTCATCTCTACACCCACTGTGGGACTCGAACTCACAACCCCGAGATCAAGAGTCGCAGGCCCTACCAACTGAGTCAGCCGGGCACCCTGGCCTCTGGTAAAGTTCTGACTGCGGGAATCCTGTTAACATATCACACAAATAAAGTAGGGAACTAAGCCCAAGTGCAGTTTATGAGCAGAACCATATTTCACATGAATTACGTACCCACACTGACGAGGGGAAAGCCCGAAGTCCATCTGGACGTCCTCGCACTAAAGACAAGCCAGAACTGTAAACCACCATTAAACTCTAGTTAGTAAGCTGCGTCTTCCCAGAGGCATGGCTGGCGATGTGGACGGTACTTTGTGTTCTAGGGTCGAGCAAGTCAACACTTAGGGGTCACGGAGCCGGCCTTCTGTCCGGAAGGGGAATCGTGTGGCGGTGTTTTGCAACTGGAAGTGTCCCTGTGAACTCGGTTTTTAATACGTGTCTGGAGAACCAGATATTGACGTAGTGAGGACGGTTTCCGAGCTGTCTGCTGAAGACCTGAGGGCACTGAGCCCCGAACAAAGCACAGCCCGCAGCCGCCATTCTCCACTAAGCGGTGTTTGGGCTCCTTGCAGAACCGGCTGGGTGCAGGACTAGGACCCGGCAAGCGCAAAGCAGCCAGGAACATCTTACGATGCGGGAAGGTACGCACTGCCCGAGAATGACGGGGACAGGTCAGGACACAGGATGAAAGTCAGCCGGTGAAAGTCGGAGTGGGGCAGACGGTGCACTGAGGACACAGCATCACGTTTAGGGAATTCCCACCCAGAGTGCGAAGCCCGAATCCTATCAGAAAAATCCACACTGAAGAATACCCTTCAAAATAATTAGTTCCTGGGGCACCTGGGGGCCTCGGTCAGTGAAGTGTCTGCCTTCGGCTCAGGTCATGATCCCGGGGTCCTGGGATCGAGTTCCGCATCAGGCTCCCTGCTCAGGGGGGAGCCTGCTTCCCCCTGTTCACGCCCCCACCCCGTCAAACAAATTCTTAGAAAAAACAACAATTTAGCTTGTGTTTTCTACAGGTGTCCGTGCCGCACACCCTTCCAAAATAAAGACGGCTAAGCCTACGTAGCAGCTGAATGGCGAAATCTGAATAAATTTTGTCGTAGAGCCTATGATCCTGTGTTGGTGTTCATTTCTGGGGAGAACTGAACTGCGGCCGTGTGATACCCTTGTCTGGGAGGGACAGACGCAAGTATTTACAGGCCAAGGGGCATCATCTCTGCACCTGACGGCCAAATGGTTCAGAAAAAAAATGTAGCAGACAGGAGATGTTAGTATTTAGGGAATCCAGGAGATGAGTAAATGGGAATGTTTTTGCAATATTCCTGTAAGTTTGTCAAAATGTAAATGGTAAAGATACTATTGCGTCACCTGAAAGAGACAACATACTTCATCTCTCACCGAGCCCCCGAGGGTTAGCTCCGCAGTTTATTTGTCGTTGGGGTGCGCCCTCACACATGCCGGCGCCAGGCCCGCGGCGGCCCTCCCACACCGTTCCCGCGGCTCTCCCGTTCCCGCAGGCATAGAGTTGCAGTCAGCCTATCTGAATTGCAGCTGGGTGTGCGTGGTGTAGAGAGGGTCTTTCTAAAGCAGAAGACTCCCTATGTGCTCTGGGTCATGGCCCCTTTGAGATCCTGGCCACAACTGGAGGTCATATCTCTGCAAAGAATGTACACATACAGGGGCTCGAAGATAATTTGGGAAGGGGCAGTTAGGGTTCTCCTGAAGACCACGGGAACGGTCTCGAGTTGCAGCGAGGGCCCTTTTGGGGTCTAGCTTGTGGAAGAGGCGGCCAGGGGCTGGGCAGTGGCACTTGCATGGCCGGCCAGTTTCCCAGTGACTGCACTGGAAGGGAAGATGGCCCTTCCGCAGTGTGGACACAGCTTCCCTTCACTGAGCATTCTCGGCGAGCCAGGCCCCGTGCTCAACGCTCCCTAGACCCTGAACACCCCATCGGGTGTGCGTTCTCACCGTCACAGAAATGGAGCTGACAGGGAGCCTCGCACTTGGCCCTCTGGTTCCCACCAAGAACTCCCCGGAAGAGACCATGTTTGGCCCCACGGATGGGGAAGACTGTGGGCTTTCCTGCACTTGGCCTGCATGTCCACAAACCCTGCCTTGTCCCTATTCGCCACACGCCCGGGAATCCAGAGAACACGGACTCAATGAGACAGCCGCCATGGGACCCCCCTGCTGCCCTCTGTGGGGGGCGGCGCCTGCGTGTCCTCGTACCGTGGGCTCCAAGAGCCACGCACGACCTTGTTTAAAGACTTTGCCATTCCGAAAGAAGAGGTGGAGATTCCGGGGAGGACGAGATGGGGGTACGCAAAAAGAAAAGGGCGCCAAGCCTTCCTCCAGCAGACACCAGTGTATTAATGCTTCCTGTGGACACAAATGCTGTGACGTCCGCTACGCAGGAGAGTTGGGAATGGCCCACATCCTTGTGACAGAAATGGAGCGCAGTGGTGAGAAATGGGCACATCTGGGTGTAGGAAAAGGGGGTTTGGCCCTTAAGCCCCTCCTAAGCGCCGGAGAGGAAAGGGCAGCAGGACGGGGACCTATCGCTGGCCCAACCTCTCCAGTGTTTGCTTCTCACTGTCACCCCGACTGCACAAGGCCACCATGGGCGGCTTTTCGATGGTTCAGAGAAGCAAGGAGGACGGGACACTGTCTTTATCCACCCTTCTTGTCAGCCAGCAAGCTAAGCTGACCCTTCTGCTGTCAGTCAACGGTGATGGGCGTCCAAGGGGCTGCGTTCCCCCAGCAGCCCCTGCGCCCACCAGCAGCCAAGTGTAATCCGGGCAAGAGGGCACAAAAGACTGAGAGTCACAGCCTGGAACGTCCTCCCACAGGCCTCCCCGCCACAGCAGGGTCTCTAAAGCACAAAGCAACCCCGCAAATACCGAGGCCGACAGTGGCTCCCGCGGTGAAGAGCTGGGGTTCTCGCCCCCTGTCCCGGGGTCCCATTTCCCAGCAGGGATACAGGACCTTCCACATCCCGTGCCCAGTCCTCCTGCACACGCTCTGGGACTCCTGCCCAGAGTTCCCTCCAGCAAATACCCCAGCGCCTGACCTCAGGCCCCCAAACAAAAGACCAGTGGCTAGGGGCGGTCTGTGAGCTGTCCGGAACCCTCCGATGGCCCACGGAGCTCCTCCGGCAAAGATCTGACTGCAGTTGGCCCTGCTGTCTAACCCAGACCCTCCCCCGGGGGCACAGTCCCTGCTCCCAACCAGAGCCCCAGCCGCCCAGCCCGGAGCGCCGGTGAGCCAGCAGCGCAAAGGGAGGAGTGGGGGCTGGTCCACCCAGGGGGAGGAGCTTCGCAGCCCCCGTCCCTCCATGTTGTACGGAAGCGGGTACCCCCTGGACGGGCCCTGTCGGAGGAGAACCCAGAGAGAGAGAACCTTGAGAAGCAGGAGCAGGGCCCTCTGGACACGGTCGTGAACAACCCCAGCTGGGCCGACAAGTCCCCACGCAAGCGGCTAAGGGCACGGGGCCTCCAGGTAGATCCAAACCATCCATTGCAGAGGAAACGCAGGCCAAGCCTGGGTGTCTGCAGCCAGCATTCCCTGGGCTTGTCGGCCACTCCCCCAGAGCCCTCTGGGGGTTCTCAGGGTGGTCCAAGCCCAGTGGCCCCGGCCCAAGGGCCTCCCCGAGGGTCTTTGCCACAGGGGACGGTAAGAAGCCTTTCCCCACTTCCCTGTTCACGGAGCCCCACAGCCTCCCAGCAACACTCCCAGGAAAGAGCCCCGCGAGACTGCCCCAGTCCCAGCAAGTGCCTGGGAGAGGGAGGACGGTCCTCACGGTGCTGCTTATAACCCGCTGGCCCAGCACCGGCGAGAGGTCCGGGGCCACACCCTAGGGGTCTCCAGAACACGAGAAACACCTTGACTTTGGCCATGACCGGCAGCTTGGATGCCAGAAAGGCCTGGGAGGGGCGCCTGCTGCCCTAGGCATCCGCGTCCGGACCAGGCTCCTGGAAGAGTGACTGCTTCCGCAGGGTGAGCCGAGCACATTTGGGGCACGTGGTGGAGTTGTCGTAGTAGCAGTCCCTGGGGACAGGGCGTGGGGTCAGCCGCAGAGGGCCTGGGCTCTCTGCCCGTGACACTCCACCAGGGAGCCTTCCCAGACTTCCTAAGTCAGGCCCTTCTACCCCCTTCTGTGGATGGGCCGACGGAGGCAGTTCCTCCCAGAGGGCAGAAGCCAGGTCTGTTCCCAGCGCCCCCAGGCCTGGGGTCCAGTGCTTCGGGGTGGGCCGCTCCCGCAGGGTCCGCCCCTGCCGGTTGGCCACCGTCTGACTTCTGCCGGAAGAGCCCCGTGTCTCGGCCCCCTGCCTGATCTTCCCACCACTGCACAGAGCCTCCCCTGGGGCTCCGAGGGCTCCCGGAGCGTCCGTTTCTCGCTCCAGTCCTTTCTGACACAGCAGCGCTCGCTGGGGCGGACAGCGGGTGCCCGACCGAAAGCCCCACGGACACCAGTGGGAGCTGCGCATCTGCGCTCAGGGTGAGGCTGCGTGCGGGGCCCAACAGGCACACTCCACTGTTCGTAACTACTCGTCACCCTTCAGTACGCGTTCTTTCCAAACATCCACTAAGACTTTTTAGCACAAGGACTTGCACTGTTTGAACCTAAGTAGTTAATAAAAATGTTAGGGATTTCTTTGGGCCTAGGGATGTTTGGAAAAAAATCACCGAGACACCGGGGCTGCCCAGAACCAGAAGGCTGAGGGCCCTCTGGCCTCCGCTGGAGGTAGGGTCCGCCGGGGCGGGGAAGCCAGCGAGACAGCATGTGCACACCGGGCTCCGGGCTGCAGCACCCTTCCCCAGCCCCACAGGGGCTTGCTCCCCGTGGAACTTCTCGCTGCATCACGCGCATCGGGGTCTAACCCCACATCTAGGATCAAGGCAAGCGGCTCGGGAAATCAGGCAGCAAAGACTGATCCCCAAATGCTGTCCCTCCCTCCCTCCGCGGCCAGGAGCCCGCACGCCCGGCCCGGGGGTGGGTAGGCCCACACGAACCTGTGGAAGACGGCAGAGCAGTCGGTGCACACGGACGTGTGGCTGTCGAAGGGGAAGAGGACGTCACCCTCTCTGCAGAGCTCGCACACGAAGCCCTTGGCCTGACACCTCTGGGGGCGAGAGTGCGGGGCGGAGGGCAGGTCAGTGCCGGCTGCGGAGGGCACCTGAGGCCGAGGACGCATGGGGCCCAGAGGCTTGCCCCCACTCCCTGCCCCGGGGACGGGAGCAGAGGGAGAGAAGCCCCCAGTGTGCAGTCTGCGGGTCCCGCTCTGCCCACCTCACAGTCCAGCTTGATGTGCTTGGCAAAGAGCGTGTGTGTCTCCGTGAGGGAACAGCCGAGGCGGCCCGTGTGCGCGTCCAGCAGGTCCTGCACGGAGTACATCTCGTCGTTCTCCACGAAATGCTGCCGGTCCTGGAGCTGCGGGTCCCAGCAAGCGTGACCCCAAGCACCGGGTGAGGGGCCCTTCCGCTGCCCCTGCCGATGCACCCATCCTCTAGACCCCCGGGTGCTCACGGAAGCAACACATGGTGTCGGGCTCTGGGCCTCATAGTGTGCTCCCCCGGCCACGCCGGCCACCGGCCCCCCGCTCCCCCGGCCACCAGCCCCCCACTCCCCCGGCCACCGGCCCCCCGCTCCCCCGGCCTCGCCGGGCACCCCCTGCCTCTGCCCATGCGCCAACTCCTCCCAGGCCTGACCCTGTTCACCTCCACCTTTCCTGGCTCTAACGTGCCCACAGACCTCAGCACCCCCCGACTCTTTATTTTTCTCCCCACTAGAAGTGAGGACGCAGATTCCTGCCTGTTTGGTCCCTGCTCCCTAGGGTTCAGAACAGTGAGTACCTACGAATGCTCACCGAGCAAACGCAGGGGAGCCTTGAAAAGTGCGTTTGCGGTCAGTCCTGCCTCAACACCACTGTGTCTGCTGTGCTACGTGGAGACCCAGGCAGGGGTGCAGGGCGACGCCTGCTCCCCTCGGGGACAGAATCCGGGAACACCTTTGTGGCTAGAATGCCCGTTTGTGCTCCGAAGAGCAGGGGTCCCTTGGGACAGAGCATGGGAGACACCCACAAGCTATGAAGTCGTCGGAATAAGACCTGGATCTCCATTTCCCCTTCGCGCCCCCGCCCCCGGCTCCCAGCCCCCACTCCGGGCCGGGGGCCTGACCTGCAGCAGCAGACGAGCCTCCATGGCCTCCCTGCAAGTGATGAAGTACGGCTTCATGAGCAGGATATCCTGACGCAGCTTCTGTGGGTGAGAGGGGCGGTCGGCTGCGGCACGCTGGGGGCCGAGGGGGCGGGCACTCCAGGCCGGGAGGGGACAGACGGTGCCTTCACGGCCCCCAGGCTGGTCCCAGATCTGAGAGCTCCAGCAGGCCCGAGTTCGAACCCCGGCTTCTAGGCCAGTGCCAACCGAGAAGGGTTCACTCTCAAACACGTTGCACAAAAAAGAGAAAGAATCATGTGTGTTGATTCTGTTGAAATCTTTTGGAGACACTGGGTAACACAAAATATACTACTGAATTAACTTTACCTGCTTGTTACTTTTTTTTTCTTTAAGATTTTATTTATTTGTCAGAGAGAGAGAGAGAGAGAGAGCGCACACAAGAGGGAGAAGCAGGCTTCCCGATGAGCAGGGAGCCAGACGCAGGACGCAATCCCCGGGATCACGACCTGAGCCGAAGGCAGACACTTCCCCGACGGAGCCCCCCACGCGTCCCTGCTCTTTACTTTTGTAACGTGGCTACTAGAAGATTCCAAACCGCTTCTGGGCCCCGTATCCTATCGTGACTGGACACTGCTCTGGGGTCTGGAAGCCTAAGGACAGCCGAGGGCCTCCCTGAACCACAGCAGGCGGCAGCCCCCTCTGCTCCCAGGACACACGGGGAGAGCGAGGCGCCCCTCACCCCGCCCCTCCGGCCTTACCCGGATCTCCACCAGCTCCTCCACGTAGTTGAAGAGCAGAGGGTTGATCTCCCGGAGCCTGAGCACCGGCCGAGACACCATCAGAGCCAGGTACCGCATGCTGCAGCGGGACACCTGGGGGGCGGGGGGCACCCAGCGTCACTCGCGCCCCCCCAGAGCCCCGTCCCCCAACCTAAGCCAGGCCCGAGCACTGGCTCTCCCTCCTCATGGCTGCATCTCCTCGCCTCGCAGCCGCACTCCCCGCCCCCAGCCTCCACACCCCCATCGCCCCTGCCCCCGGCCTTGCCTTGCGCGGCTCAAAGTCCCAGTTGTGCACGACTCGCGCAGGGATGACGGCCAGGTCGTTCCAGTGGCAGTGGCTGCAGTAGTACTGGCCCGTATAGTCGCACTGCCGGGCCTCGCTGGGCACGCCGCCTGTGGCGGGGACGGGTCATGGCAGGGTCAGGGCTGCCTGCAGGGTCCCTGACGGCTTAGGAACCACACAACGCATGGAAAGCACGTGGGGCAAGAGGCAGCTGACCTGGGGGGTTCCACCCTCCAGACCATGCACAGTCTCTTCTCAGCCAGGAGACCTGAAGCAGATCGGGGCACCCTGCTGCCCTCAGTTTTGTCATCAGTAAAATAGGACAATAACAGGACACCCACCCGGGACTGCGGACAGGACCCCAGGAACAAACATGAGCAAATCTCCGACACGTGGCACACGAATGATACTGTGCGATTTTCCCCGTCTAGGTGGGCTTTCCGTGACAGCGGGGCCCCACGGGAGGCTGAGCGTAGGCCAGCGCTGTGGGTCCTCCCAGGTGACCGAGGCCGGACCCTCAGTCTGCTTGAGAGCGCGGCCCCTTGTCACTCCCCACGGAAAGAGAGCAGGACACCGGCCCCAGGAGCCCAGCTGCCCCTCAATGTCTGATTTCCCAAATTTCTCACGCCTGCCCAACGCAGCCCTCCCAGCACCCTGCTCCCTCCGGGGCGCTCACGCAGCGAGATGGGCGCCCGGCACTCGGCGCAGCGGTAATCTTGGCTGTCCAGTCCTGTCTCCGGGCAGATGTTCAGCTCATACTCGGCTTGGTGGCTGACTTTGGAGCGCACACAGGGCTTGGAGATGAGGTTCAGACACTTGCTGTGACATCGGTAATAACAGCCTGGCGTGGGGGGCCAACAGGGTGCCTTTCAGAAGTGGGGCATCCTACATCCCAGACCAGCCTTCAGCTCTACCCCAGTTCCCACCTCACTCTGAGAGCGTCACCAGGCCCCGCTGGAGGTCCCAGAACGCCAGGGACCTTGTCGGTCCCCATCCCAAGCCTCGCCCTGTGACCTGCCTCCTGAACCCCACACTGCCCGCGTTCCCACCCGGATGCCTCGAGGGCGGCAAGCGCACTCCTTCTGAAGGAAATGCTCACTATTCCTTGCAAAGCCACCTCCCGCGCCCGGTCTTCTCACCGCGGATGTACTGACTTCATCTTCCACCTGCCGACACTAACATTTGTAAGGTCTTCTCAACGCCCCTCTTATGCCTGTTTCCAGCCCTCCGACTAGTGCCGCTCCCGCACATTTCACCCCAAACCCTCCACCCTGATCAGAGGGCCAGCACCCTGCCCTCCCCTCCGCACGCCTTCCTTCCGGCCATGCTCAGCTCAGCGCCCAGAGGGGTCCTTTTAAAACCCGGGCACGTCCAGCACCGACCCGTGGCCCCCAGTGCACTTCGAGAAAAGCCCACGGCCCCTCTGAGCCCAGCTCGACCGGCCTCTCACATGCGGCGCCCCAGCCACGCTGCCCCCGGCCCCACGCTGTCCCCTCTCCTCGTTCTTCTTCGGTGGGCCGTACTGTCTAACACGCCATAAGCTCGTGTGGGACGGTGCCGTGCACAGGAATTCTCCGCAAAGACGGAAATGTCCACCACGGTGGCCACCAGCCTCACGTGGCTGCCGACGCTGGGCAGCTAAGGGACGACGTAGTTATTTACTTTAGTTTCAATTTAAATTGGAATAGGCACCTGTGGCTTGTGGCCACCGTACTAGAAAACCAGATGTGGAGGTGCTCCTCGTAAAGAAAGGGGTTTGGGTCTGTCGTCCCCTGTTTCATCCCCGGCAGCCCCTCAGGCTTGCTAAACGCGAGCGCGCCGCGGAGAATTCCCGCGCACAACCCAGAGCTGTCTCCGCCCCGCCCGGGGACCAGGTCTGGGTGCCGGCGCACCTGTGCAGGTGTACCAGGTCTGGATGAGCCCCCAGATGATGGTGTTACACTTGTCACAGGTTTGCTTGACGCTCTTGCTCTTCTCCTTGTAGAAACGGTGCTCCAGGAGGACTCGGATGTTGGGCTCGTCCTCGTTGGGGTCCTGGAGAGAGGCCCGGGAGGGGTCGCAGGTGAGCCTGGTGCAACTCCTTTCCCTTCCCGGGAACCCCTTTCCTTATTCCTTCCAGGTACCACTTACAGCAGACGTGGTGAGTTCCCCCCAGTGTCACCCCCTTTTCCCTCTAGCAACAGAACTCCCAGACAGCAGACTGACTTTCCCTGTCCCCAGGGGCTGTCCTGGGACGATGTTGGGGACAAGGGTGTGTGAGCAGGAGTGTAAGGCCTTCTCTCCCTCCCACCCTTTGTACTGCTAAGTACAGACCCAGAGGTGACACGGGGCCATCTTGGATTCTCCCAAGGGCCGGCAAAGCCGTGAGAGCAGAGGGCCTAGGACCCCCCCCCCAACACCGTTAGCTGCCCCAGGGGCCCTAGGTCTCCTACAGGATCTCCACATGAGTGAAATTACCAGTGTCATTCCCTTAAGCCACTATATTTTGGGGTGTGTTTGTTACCACGGCCTTGCTTGTGCCCTAGTGAAGCTTGTGCTTTCGAAGTCCCCAGGGACTCGTGAGCCAGCACGTTAAGGAGCGCACACGGTCAGGGAAGCCGTGGGTTTGGGCCTCCAGGATGAATTACCCTCACTGCCGCCCCTTCGTGAAACCCTCAGGAAGCCCCCACCGCCCCCCCAGCTCTAGGCCAGAGGTTCCAGGAGGCAGGGCCTCACGTACCTGAGCCGGTGGGGGGGTGTGCCCAGGCCGGGCCAGGCCAGATTAGACTAAGAGAGAGAGCCTGCCCGTGGGGTGAAGGCCCACCTCTCCCCCACCCTCCCGGGCAGCCTTCTTTCTCCGCCCCTCGGCCTCCAGGAGGAGAGGCGTCAGGCCGCATGGGCAGCCTCCGCGGGGTCGGGTCAGCGCCCACCTTCAGCTCCTGGAGCTTCAGCCGGAGGTGGATCAGCCTGACGACGGCGTCCTTCTGCTTCTCCGACTGCTCCGGCAGCTCCAGGATCACGTGCTTGCACTCCTCGATGGCCTGCCGCAGCTGCTGAACGTCCGAGGCCAGGAACAGACCCTGCCCGGGGTGCGGGGGCGGCAGGCGACAGCGTTAGAGCCCCATGCAGCCTGCTCCCCGCGGGGAGGGCCAGCCCGGGCAGACCCCGCGCTGCCTCGCCGGCCTCCCTGAAGAGAGGGCGGCCCGGGGGCAGGGCCCAGGACTTGCTCAAGGCCCCGCAGAGTTAATAGGACAGGCAGGAAGCAGCCCGTGACTCGCCCTCCAGCTGGACCTGGCCACTCACGGGCCTCTGAAAACCCGATTCAGGATGTTTTTCAAAACACAACTTCCTTCTTTTAGAAACCCCATCACTCTTCTGGCTGTGCTATTTTGCTAACTTCTACAGAGCTTCCTCTTGGATGAAAGCTGCAGGAAAGACAGTTCGCCCGTCACGAAGGACAGGGGGCGGCGTAAGCCCGGAGACGCCCCGGGCACCCACCCACCCGGAGCAGCAGCACCCCGCAAGGGCTCAGGGCCACAGCCCAGCAAAGGCCCTGGGCTCAGGACCCTGCTGTCACAGGGAAGGAAGCCAGGCTCAAGTCCAACCTTGGAGGCCGACCTCACCCTGGGCCCGGGATGGAGCTGCCCTTGGGTGCCCCCTCCGCCTCCAGGAGACCCAGCAAAGAGCAGGTGACGCCCCTACTCTGGAAACTCAGTGTGTGGCCCATGGGGTGGGGGGCTCAAAAATTTCTTCAATGAAGACACAAAACACAAATACAAAATGAAAAGTAAATGAGAACTGGGGGCTTCTGGGTGAAACTTTTTTGACTTCAGTTACTTCAGAATGTTTCTATGTTTCTCTAAAATGAAAGTTGAAGATACTTCGCATAAAACTAAAAGATTTTCATAATTTTTTAAAAGAGATTATCAGCGACCTTTAATTAAAAAAAGGAAAAGCTTCCATAGAACAAGAAACTGAATGGAGGAGAGCGGCCCGTGGTCTTCCCCTCACCCTGCTGGGGGGGCCGCAGCTTCCCCAGGACCCGGAGGGAGCCGACCCTCATGTCTGCCCCCCAGGGACCCAGAACGTGGGGAGAGGGATGCCCCCACACCAGAAAAGCAGCTTCGGGCCCCAGACCCCAGGTCGGCTGGTCTCTCCGGCTCCCCGCCAGGTTTTGGAGATGGGAGGCAGGTGTCATTAGGTCTCAGATTTAAGGCCCAGGAGCCCCCGCCGAGGCGGATTGGCCCTGCTCCCCGAGGACGGGTGACAAGGATGTGCCTGGCCCCTCCTGCCTTGGGGACTCCCCCAGGCCCAAACCTTACCACAGGGCGGGAAAAGTGGTCCTCAGATAAGCCGAGATCCATCACTCGCTCAGGGCAGCAGAACTCCGGCTCTCCGGCGGGCAGCGCGGGCAGGGCCTCTGCAGTGGGCGCGGGGGTGGAGGGCAGCAGACAGAGAGGAAAATCAACCTGACTCCCCCCAGGAGCAGGCTGGGGGCGGGAGAAGCCCACAGGAGGTGCTGAGGGCAGCCAGCCCTGCCCTGGTACCTGCCACGTTTGCATGGGCGAAGGAACCCATATCCTATACAGGTAAGAGAGAGCCATGCAAAAGATGAGGCAGGAAAAAATATCTAAAAATAAAATTAAAAAAAAAAAGAAAGCATGAAGTTGAGGTGGAGAGCCACGGTGCTAAGAGAGGCCCACAAAACAGTGTTGAAGCATCCCGATTTCTTCTTCTTTTTTTTTTTTTTTTAAGATTTTATTTATTTGAGAGAGACTGACAGAGCACAAGCAGGGGGAGAAGCAGAGGGAGTGGGAGGGGCACAAGCAGACTCCCCACGGCGGGAGGGGGGCGGGGGGCTCGATCCTAGGACTCTGGGGTCACCGCCAGAGCCCGTCACACGCCCCATGGACCGAGCCACCCAGACGCCCCAGAAACATCCCAATTTCTAGGGCGCACCTTACCCGTGCATACACGGATTCGAGGCTGCTGCAGATTGCACAATAGAATTTGGGAACCCCCGTGTGGACTCCGGGAGATCTCTGCGTGTGCGCACATGCACCCAGAAAACCCTTACCGCCTACACTGCAGCTCTCGGAGCCCCAGCTCCTGAACCCGGGGAGCTGGGCCTCCGTCGGGCCATTCCATCCTCTCCCTGACCAGATCGCAGCTCTGAGTTCCCTCCCCCAGTGTTCCCTGAGTGCCTGCTCTGGGTCACTCCTGGATGCGGTGACATGCCCGTCCCAGACCCCTGCCCTCCCCAAGCAGAACGCGGCTTGTGCCGGGAGGGGAGGGAAGTGGCCAGCCAGGGGCCCAGCCACCCGGGAAAGCCAGCACGCCCCACGGGAGGAACTAGGAAGAAGGGTGGGCCTTCCCCCAGCACCTACCTTCAGAAACAACTTCCGGGGCCTCCTCGCTGGCCCTCTGCTCATGCTGCCGCGGCCCAAGCTCCTTGTTGAACGGGTTGAGGTGGGCCTGCCGGAAACGAGCCAGCTTCTCATCGTACTCCATAGCATCCCAGCTGCGGGGGGCCGGGGGGCAGGGATGAGCCTGCAGCTCCTGGACTCACCGCATTCACACCCCCCTCCTGAGTTCCCGGGGCTCCAGAGGGGATGCCTGGCCCCCTTCGCTCCCCCAGGAGGGTCCAGTGGGAGCTGCCAGCCTCTGTCCCGCCTCCGACCAGCTCAGCCTCCGAGCCCGAGCCCGGGCCCCCACTGGTAGCCGCGACCCAGCCGGCACACAGATGGGACAGAGCCGGGAGAGGGACGTGACCTCCCCAAGAACAGCCCTCCCAGTACGGGGTCCTCACTCGGCCCAGGCCAGCCCTGCCCTCACTGCTGAGAAGGAAAGGCTTGGCCGCTCCCATGAGATGCCTCCCAGGACTCGGGTCCTTCCTCCTGGTGCTCCTCTTCTGCCAGAGTCCCCAGAACCACGGCGCTGGAGCAGAGCCAGCGGAGAGGACGGCCCGAGGTCACGGTGCCGGAGCCAGGCCTGCTCTCGCACCTGCAGTGTGGCCTGGGGCGGGCCCGGCTTCCTGGTGCCCAAGGAGCGGGGAGAAGGCTCCGGGAACGCTCGTTACTCATCACGCCGGCTCACCGGCCTGGATTCCCACTGAGGCTCTATGTGGCCCGAGTCCCGGCCCCACACCTTGGGATCCCAGGAACTAGGAAAGGCCTCGCACCCCCCACCCCCCCGCACGACTCTCCCCGGGCAGGAGCTCAGCCAAACGGCTGAGGGACGCTGGGAGGGAGCTGGCGCTTTGACTGGGGTTTGCTTCCCAGGTCCTCCCACTTCCTTAGCCTCTCTGCCTTCAGGGCGACAGGAGTTGGTAGGAAGTCAGCTGTTTTCTTTAAAGCGCCAGGGGTTAATTGTGCTTTCTCTGTACCTGTTGAGTCTACAATTTGTGGTTATCAAAGACAAGCCTATGACTCCGATCAGCACCCCCTCCAAAAGAACGAGAAGGATCCCAGACAGGACAGCCCTGATAAGTCATCCCAGCGCCGCCCAGGGCTGGCTGCCCTGCCTCTGGGTCGGGAACTGCCACCCCAGCTGTGGGACCCGTCCCTCCTGTTCGGCCTCTGTGTGGGGGTGTGGCGAGCGGACCCCCAGTCTGGGAGACGCCAGCACCTGGGTCAACACTGGAGAGGATACAGATGCCGTGGGCTATGGGCCCAAGCCTCCTCTCTCATTACCGACAGCTTTGCGCCGCTCGCTCCCCGCGGTGGGGCCCTGACGACCAGTGCCTCTCCAATGACAGGTGTCACCGTGCCCCGGGAAGCACCCAGAGCGCAGCCCAGACCCCGCTGTGCCAGGACTCACACCCCATCTGCCCTAGAGGTAACGAGGATCCTGTGCCCGTCCCGGCCGCAGCCAGGCTCCAGACCCTTCTCCGAGGCCATCTGGGCCCCTCCTGGGAAATCCCTGCTCCCTCAGTTCAGCAAGAGTCCCCCACCCTGATACCCGGTCACCCTCAAACCCGTCATCACCCCCAGGCGACGGCTGATCACCCCGGCCTGCCCTCAGCAGAGAGCTCGGCAGGTCGGTTTAGCCAGAACCCCCACTCGGCCCTGATGTGCCCCCTCGGCAAGTGTCCACCCGCTGACCCCACCTGCTGCTCGGCTACAAATTCTCATTTGCCCGTGTTGTATTCCTAGTTGAACGCGGTTCCATACCGAGGCCTCTTTTCCCCCACTGCAAGAGTCTTCAGTGAAAGCTGCATTTACTGGCTTAACAACGGTCCAGATCTGTTTTTTCTTCTTTGGGCAGGGGGAGTTTTGGTTTGTCACAATTTCTCAGCCTCTCTATGGTTAGATGTGGTCATGCGACTGTGTTATGACCAATAAAATTTAAACAGAAAGATCTCGTGGGAATCATGGAGGGCATCGTGAGAAGGAAGAGGAGGGTGAATGGGGGGAAATCGGAGGGGGTGATGAACCAGGAGAGACTGTGGACTCTGAGCAACAAACTGAGGGTTTTGGAGGGGAGGGGGTGAGCGAGCCTGGTGGTGGGTATTGAGAAGGGCACGTATTGCATGGAGCCCTGGGTATGGTGCATGAACAATCAAGCTTGTAACACTGAAAAATTAAAATAAACATATTTGGGGAGAAAAAAAAAAAGAAAGATCTCATGGGAATTTTTCTTAAAAGAAAGGCACTGCCCCTCTTCAGCTTTTCCTACCTCTTGCCGCTTGGGATGAAGATGTAATGGGTGGAGCTGGTGTAGCCACCTTGGGTTCGACATAGAAGCCCTGAGTTCCTTCACCCCAGGCTTCGTTCAAGTGAGACAGAAATAAACTTCTGCTTAAACCACTGTTACTGGGAGAGGGATTTCTATCTCCTACATCTGAAACAGATCCTGAACGATCACCCCAAAAGCCTTGTGGTAATAAAATGAATTGATGCTATTCAAATCCCAGATCTGTCAGCTGCTAGCTGGTAGGTATGGTCTTGGGCAAACACCTAAACCTTTCTTGGCTTTGGATTCCTCGTGTTTCAAATGGGGGAAATAATAGTATTCACTGTATAGGGTTATTGTGAAGATTAAATTAGTTAATACAAAGTTCCAAGTATCCCGGCCAGCACACAGTATGCATCTGATAAATACCAGCTGCAGCTTAGCATTATCATTGTTATTAATGTTATTAAGAATCAGATAGCCCTGGGCACCTGGGGGGCTCAGTCGGTTAAGCGTCTGCCTTCGGCTCAGGTCATGATCCCAGGGTCCTGGGATCGAGTCCCGCATCAGGCTCCCCGCTCGATGGGGAACCCGCTTCTCCCACTGCTGCTCCCTCTGCTGTGCTCTCTCTGTCAAATAAATAAATAGAATCTTAAAAAAGAATCGGATAGCCCTGATTTAAATTCTGGGTTTCCCAGTGATGAGCTATCTGATCCTGTTTTCTTGCCCACAAATAAGGAAGGCTACCTAGCTCCTGGGGACAGTAGAAGGACTAAGTGTGTACGTGTCAGGGGAACCCGCAGCCCGGAGTTGTTGCTAAGCAAGCTGTCACCGTCATCACAGAATGACCAGCCCCACCCCAAGGAAACCTCCCCCACAGTTCAGACTATGGCACGAACACCTCTGCTCCTCCCAACAGCCCTCCCCTGGGCTGCAAGCTCCCCTGGAAAAAGCGTCCTTCAGTTGCCTCCTTATGGGCAACGCTGACTCCAGGCCTGGCACGGAGGCCATGGGCGAATGGATAAATGCTCATCGGACCTCGCTCCGCCTCAGTCTCTCTCCTGCCACGCTGGAGACTCGTACTTCCCCTGGAGCTTCTGAGGGCACGCGAGTGATGTCCCAACAACACAGAAGCCCCGGGAGGCAGCGCACAGCAGCTGCCTGGGCCCCACCATCGCCCCCCGCCGCCCCCCACTGCCCCACCAGGTTCACCCCTCAGAGCCGCGCACTCAGATTCAAGCTTGGTCTCGGAGAGAAACAGGCAGGAAGCGCGAAGACGGAGAGGAATGAAGGAAACCCACGATCCCACCTCTGCCGTCGTCTAGAGACTCCCCTTCTCGGGCGGGGGAAGACAACCTAGCAATTCAAGGGAGCCTCAGAACAGTCTCAGGGCTCGGGAGGCACTGAAGGGTCCTGGGCTAAAGCCCGGGTGCACTCCTGATGGTCCTATTCTCACCCGGCCACAACTGGAGGTCTCTGGAATTTTCCCTGGAGGGGGCAGGGGAGAAGGTACATCCTGTATTCTGGTGCCTGGGAGGCCTCGCAGGACCCTGCTGGGAACAGGCACACAGCTACTGCCCCTTTAAGGGTTCTTTGCCACCGAAGCCTGGCACAGTGGCACAGCCGCCTCTAAGACATACCTCCCCCAACTTCACTCCCAACAACAAGCACAGCCTCTGGGGCCCCTCACCAACGCCCTCTGCGTTGGCTTGGGCCTCTTCCACCAGGCGCGGCCATTCCCTAGCTGAGGAAACTGAGGCCGGGCATTCCCGGAGGGGGCACAGCCTTGGGAGCTGCCCCGGGCCTCACCCATCCTGCAGACAGATCCTGCCGACAGCGCATGTGGACCTCCGGAAGCAGTGACAGTGTCACCTGGGATGGGAGGGGGAGGGAGAAGCCCCCTTCCCCCCCACCCACGGGCTGATAAACCTGCCCCAGCGCGGCGGGAGGCAGCGCAGGTCCCAGGCGCACCCAGCGCCCCAGGGAGGACGGGTAGGTCAGAACCCTGCCTGGGGCGCGGGGGGGGGGCCCTGGGCGGGTTCCTCAGCCCCTGCACCCTCCGGAGAGGGTGCTCCCCGGGACACGGCGGGCCCAGACAGCCCCCGAGGGTCGAGCGCCCCTGTTCCCTCCACCCCCAGCACCCCCACCCCTCACCTGGCCCGCCCAGACTCCCCCCTCCGCCGCTCACCTGACCGCCGCCGCCCTCGCTACATTGTAACCCGCCCCGCCGTCCTCGCTACTTTGTATCGGCCCCGCCGCCCGCTGCTGCCGCCTGCGGCCCGGAGGCTCATGGCAAGCGGAGCCCCGGAGGCTGTGCGCCCGGTCCTCGCGCCCCGGCGAACTCCGCGTCCCCCTCCGGGAAATGGGGGACGCTTCCTCCCACCTGTTCAGGACGGCATGGCGGATACCGCATTTTCTATATTTTCCGTAATCACAGAAGCCGTGCTCTAAGTAGAAACCACAACACTTAAGGGGAAAAATGGCTGGGGTATCCGGGTGGCTTAGTGGGTTGAGCGTCCGCCTCGGGCTCCGGTCGTGATCCCGGGGTCCTGGGATTGAGTCGTGCGTCAGCTCCCCGCTTGGTGGGGAGCCTGCTTCTCCTTCTGCCTCTGCTGCTCCCCCTGCTTGTGCTCTCTCTGTCTCTCTCTCTCTCCCTCAGGTAAAATAAATAAAATCTTTTAAAAAGGTGGGGGAGGAGGGGCGCCTGGGAGGTAAGTGGGTCAAAGCCTCTGCCTTCGGCTCAGGTCACGATCTCAGGGTCCTGGGATCGAGCCCGGCAGATGCTCTGCTCAGCGGGGAGCCTGCTTCCCCCTCTCTCTCTCTGCCTGCCTCTCTGCCTACTTGTGATCTCTCTCTCTCTGTCAAATAAATAAATAAAATCTTTAAAAAAAAAAGGGAGGGGAGGAGAAAAATGGTGGTATTTTATTTATTTTTAAAAAGTCCAGTGGTTGAGGGGAAAGAAAGGAAAGAGGGACTCACAGCGCAGACGGCTGCTGCTGGAGCTCACCTGCAGGCCGTGTGTGGTATTCACAGCTGGTGAAGATGAGACCGGTCGTCATTCTACCCCATTTTACAGAGGAGGAAACTGAGGCACGGTGAAGGTAGGGGAAGGGTCAGTGGAAGTGGGTTGGGGGACATTGGAGAAGCCTGTGTCTGAAGTAGCTGGTATTATCACAGCTTTCCAGGTGCCCCTGCTGTGTTTCTCTCCATAGACTCACCACTGCCTGACGTCTGCCCCACACACAGTTTTACTCAATGTCTGTCTCCACCACCACCCCTCCCCCCACCAGAAACCGAGGGCTCCAGGAGGACTTCCTTTTCCTCTCTTCACTGCTTGCCTAGAACCGGGCCGGCACAAAGCCGGTGCCTAGTTACAAGGATGGAGGGAGGGATAAGTCCCTGGGTAAGGCCAGCCTTGAGAGGAAGGAGGTCCCACCTGGCAGGTGGCCCACTCCCCAGATGCGTGTTAGTACCAACCACTGGACCGCAGCGAGTGTCTGTCACCCCGAGAGACACAGTGGTGAGGACACGGACAAGGTCCCAGCCCTTGAGGAGCCACACGCACGGCACGTAAAGATGCAAGTTACCAAGAGATCTGACGAGCACTAAGAAAGAAAGAAACAGGGTGACAAGGTCATGGATGAGGTCAGGGGAGGAGGACACCAGGCTCAGGCTAAGACCCAAAGGACAAGAAGGCGAGAACCACAGAGAGCTGTGGGAAAGCGTCCAGAGGGAAACCCCAACTACGAAGCCCTTGAGGAACAAAACCAGAGTTTGGTAAAAGTGGGAAGCCGGTGAAAGGTGAAGTGAGAGGCAAAGCTGTAGTATTTGTAATCACATTGGCTTTGATTTGTGCCAAGATAGGAGCCACTGGAAGCTTTAGTGAAGTCTAACGGACGCACAGTGAGCCGCACGTGAGCGCACGAGCGGGTAGGTTTTGACGTGTGCATACGGCTGAGAAACTGTGGCTAAGATTGTCCACCTAGCCGTCATCCTCAGATGGCCCCCCGGGCCCTTCTGCAGTCCTCCCTCGCTGTCCCCACCTCTATCCCCAGGCAACTGTTTTTGGTCCCTGTGTTGCACTGCGTTCCAGAACTTTCTAGAGGTGGGATCTTACCGTATATACTCTTCTTTTGTTTGGCTTCTTTCACTCAGAGTAATATTCGAGACTCTGTTGGTAGCGGTGTCAGATGTCAGCGTCTCGCCGTTGCCGAGTGGGACTCTGTGCCGTGAACAGACCACAGTTGGGTTATCCCTTCACCTGCTGGTCAATGTCACTGCTGTTTCGAGTACCGGCTGTTAGGAAGAGAGCTGCGATAACATTTGTGTATAATTCTGCGTGGAAATACACTTTAATTTCTCCTCGGTAAATACTCAGGAGTGGAATGGCTGGCTTATATGGTAAGTGTGTGTCTAACTTTCTAGGAATCTGGAAAACTTTTTCCCATGGTGGTTGTGCTGTCTCACATTCCCGTTGGCGCGACCACTGCGGTCCCTGGATGTCTTCACGAACGTTTGATGTCATCAGTCCGTCTCTCTACTGGAGGATTTTGAGCAGCGTACTGGCATTATTTTTTTTTATTTTAAATGTTATTTTATTGGGGCGCCTGGGTGGCTCAGTGGGTTAAACATCCACCTTCAGCCCGGGTCATGATCCCAGGGTCCTGGGATCGAGCCCCATGTTAGGCTTCCTGCTCATCAGGGAGCCTGCTTCCCCCTCTCCCTCTGCTTGTGCTCTCTCTTTCTCTCTCTCTCTCAAATAAATAAATAAAACCTTTAAAAACTTTATTTTATTGTGGTAAGGACACAGCATGAGATCTACACTCTTAACAGGTTTCTAAGTATACCATATAGCATTGCTAAGTATAGGCCCAGTTTTGTGTAGTACACCTCTAGAACTTAGTCATCTTGCATAACTGAAACTGTACTAGCTGATTAGCAGTTCTTCCCTGGCCCCTGGCCCCTGGCCCCGGAAACCACCATCCTGCTCTTTGTTTCTGGGAGTCTGACTATTTTGGCTAACTCAGGAATGCAATCGTGCAGCGTTGTCTTTCTGAGTCTGGCTTACTTCATTAGCGTCATGTCCTCAAGGTTCATCCATATTGTTGCATGTTGTGGGATTTCCTTCTTTCGTGAGGCTGAGAGCGTTCCACTGTATATACCAAAGAGTCCTTACCCATTCATCTGTCAACAAACATTTGGTTTGTTTCCATAGCTCAGCTATTATAAATAGTGCTGCAAGGAACATGGGAGTGTTAATATCTCTCTGAGATCCTGATGTCAATTATTTTATTTTTAAAGCTTTTATTTATTTTTTTGACAGAGCGAGCACAAGCAGGGGGAGCGGCAGGCAGAGGGAGAGGGAGAAGCAGCCTCCCCGCTGAGCAGGGAGTCTGACACGGGGCTCGATCCCAGGACCCCGGGATCATGATCTGAGCTGAAGGCAGAGGCTTTAACCCACTGAGCCACCCAGGCGCCCCTGATGCCAATTATTTTAGATAAATACCCAGAAGGGGGTTTGTTGGATCATACGATAGCTCTGTTTTTAATTTTTTGAGTAACCTCCACACTGTCCTCACAGCGCCTGCACATTTTGCATTCCCGTAAACAATGGGCGAGCGTTCCAGGCTCTCCACATCGTTACCAACACTTGCTGTCTTTTATTTTTCTGGTAAGAGCCATCCTAACTGGTATGAAACGGTATTTCATTGCAATTTTGATTTGTGTTTCCCTGATTATTAGTAACAGTGAGCATCTTTTTTTTTTTTTTTTTTAACAGTGAGCATCTTTTTAAAAAGTTTGTTTTAGTTCTCTCTCTACACCCGGCGTGGGGCTCAAACTCAAAACCCCAAGGGTGTTGGAATGGTGACACTTCATTCCCCAACCTCTTCCATTCAAACTGTACCCCTGCCACTGGCAGCTGGACACCCTGGGGGCGGGTTCACTTGTCTCCTGCCTCAGTTTCTTCACCTGTAAGTGCCTGCTTCCTAGGGCCCCATAAGGAGCAAGCAGGGGGTTGAAGAGCTCAAAACAGCCTGGCCCCCAGAGAAGGCCCAGCTGCAGGGCTGCTGGGGGGCCCTAGGCTAGGATGACTGGATCTAGCAATGGAGGCATAATTCCTTACTATAATCGTGCCCCCAAGTGGAATGTTGTTTGTCGTTGCTCTGAACTTCTCATTTCCCTGGGCAGCCTGCATTTCCCTGGCAGCCTACCTGGGCATGAAGTCGTCTCCTAACCTGAGCACCGCCTGCAGGGACCAGGCAGAGAGAGGCAGGGGTGAAGAAGGCTGGGAGCGTGCTCCGGTCTGGACACCCCCGGCCTTTCGCCTGGGCTGAGGGGGACAGGCGGAGCTGCGGGAGAGGCAGCCAAGGAAGCGGCTGTCCCGAACGCCAGCCAGAAGTGTTGTCCACGCTGGATGGTGCGGGGCCCCGCAGAGCCCGGTTCGGAGGTTCAGGAGAGACTGAGCAGCCACCCAGCTGGCCTCTCCCAGACCCTCCTGCCCCTGCGTCTCTGCAAACAAATCCCCTTTGCTAATAATAAAGGATACGTTTAAGAGCAAACATTTATGACCTTTATTATGGGTCACATGCTGTTCTAGTCACTCCCCACGTGTGTTTCTATTTTCAGCTGCTGCATAACAAACCACTCTGAAATTCAACGGCATAAAGCAGCTGCCCTTTCATCAAGCTTAGGGCTGTCGTGGGTCAGGAACCCGAGCAGAGCACTGGGCTGACTTGGGTCTGCCCCTCCGAGGTCTGCGTCGGAGGGAAGAAGGAATGAAGATACAATGGTGGAAAACAGCAAAGACCCAAGTTCCTCCTCATAAGAAAGTACAACTGGCGGGGAGGGGGCCTGGAGGGCTCAGTCGGTTGAGCGGCTGCCTTCCGCTCAGGTCGTGATCCTAGAGTCCCGGGATCGAGTCCTGCGCGGGGCACCCTGCTCGCCAGGAAGCCTGCTTCCCCCCGCCCCCCGCGATCACACTCTCTCTCTCACTGTCTCTCAAATAAATAGATAATATCTTTAAAAAAAGAAAACGAAAGTACAGCTTGAGGCTCACAAGGGAGAAGCAGCTGGCAGAGGGCAGGGGTAGGCTGGCAAAGAAAGCATGAACCCCGGCTACAGAACTCCGGGGGGCAGCAGGGCTGGGCTGGGGTCTGAAGGAGCTGGGCTCCCGGCCCTTTACTCGTCACGTCCCCACCAACACAGTCCCCGCCAAAATGCACACCATGCAATTGTATTAAGTTGGGCTGTGGGTCTTGGGGGGAGGAGGGGGGACCGGCCTGACAGCCAAGTGCGCAAAGGCGGGCGGCCCGGGGAGGCCAGGCTCCACTGAGTTGTGGTGGGGCCAGTGCTCAGGAGGGAAACTCACTTGTTGGCCGTCCCCAGCCCCATGGAGAGGTGCAGAGCCGCGGGCCGGATCCCCGGCGGGGCCCCTTGCCAGCCGACAGACGCCCTCCCTTCTCCGTGCCTGTAAGACGCACACCCCGTAGCATCATCGTGGGGGCTCAGCGAGGTGTGTGTGTTGCGCTCTGGGGAGAAGCCCCGGGGAGACGGTGGACCTGGGGCCCAGTAGCAGCGTCGGTGGGTGTCGGGGGCCAGGAGGAATTTTGTCAATGCTGGGCAGGTGTCTCAACTCTTTTGGGGCCCAGAAGCCTTGAGAGCCACCACCGGGGCGGAGGACGGCAGCCCCGTGAGGCCCTGGGGGCGAGACTCAGGCACCTCTGCTGCGATCGGCCCTTCCTGGGCGGTGAGGACCCGGCAGCTGCGGCCCAGAGCAGGGCCCAGATCCCCACTCCCCGTGTGGCTGCGTCAGTCACAGACACTGGGGCCCAGCCACTGCACGTGGGGGGTCGGGGGGGGGGGGGAACACCATCCGGGGGTGGGGAGCAAGTGCGGCCAGGCACACAGCAGGCCCCCAGAAGCGTCGGGCCTTTAAAATGTGCTTCTCCGCCGCTCGGGGGACCCCAGAGTCCCCAAGGCCCAGCCCGTGTCAGGGCAAGAGCCGGAGACTTGGACCCTTTCGGGGGCTTCAGCTTCCGAGTCGGCCTCAGGGCCAGGCACCCGCGAGCCGCCGGCACTGAAGCCGCTTTCATGTCCCGGGTGGAGCTAGGCTGGAGGAGACCCCCGGCTTCGAGGGACGCGGTGTGGAAAGGCAAATGGAGCAGGGGCTGGGGCCCAGGCCAGCTCCAGCCACAGGGCGGGGGCCCCTTCGAGGCGCCCGAGCCGCCGGACACAGGCTGGCCAGCAGGGGGCGCGTGGGGCCAGCACGGGGCTCCCGGCCCGAGCGCGGTGTGCCCGGGGGCGGTGGCCACGCTCACCGACCCCCACCAGCCCCTTCCCGGGGCCCGGGACCCAACTCTCCGACATACCAGCTTTTCCGCGGAGCGTTCAAGGTCCTCCCTTCCCGCCTCCCGTTGGGGTCTCCGGGGGCCCGCGGGAGGAAAGCTCTGGGGCGCGGGTCCCCCCGTGGGAGACGAGGGAGCGTCCTCCGGGCGAGGGCGAGCGGCCCCTCGGTTCTGGGATGAAGCTCCGACTGCGCACGCGCGCGGCCCGTCTCCAGGACGGCGCGGGAAGCTCGCCGCGGCCGCAGAACCCACGGGCCCCAAGCACAGGCCGGTGTCGGCCTGGGAGACCTCGGCCCTTCCCCGCCCCCGGCCTCCCTGGCGGCCCCTCCTCACCCCGCGGGACCCAACTTTCCAGAATAAAAAGAAATCTCCGGCACCAGGCAGGGATATGTGACAGCAATAAATTTATTAAGTATCCCCCCCGCCCCAAAATATAAACACAAACCAGTAAAAAAACGAAAGAAAACCAAACGAACCATAAACCAGGCCTGGAGCTGACAGGAAGGCAGACGCGGAGGTGGACGCGACCCTATGGTGGGAAGACAGGACTCACGCGGGGTGGGGGTGCGGTAAATACCGGAGGACAAGCACTCGGGAGCCCTAGGGTGCCGAGACCGGGGCTGGCGGGGGCGAGGCTGGGGGCGGTGGCGACACGGCTCTGGGGGACAGGCCTCTGGGGCCACAGCCGCAGCCCGGCTCCGGCCCCCCCGCTGCCTCATTTGGGGCCCTGCGCCTCGGACTCCTCCTCGTCGTCTTCGTACATCTCGCCCTCCTCCTCGGCCGTGGCGTCCTGGTACTGCTGGTACTCGGACACCAGGTCGTTCATGTTGCTCTCGGCCTCGGTGAACTCCATCTCGTCCATGCCCTCGCCCGTGTACCAGTGCAGGAAGGCCTTGCGCCGGAACATGGCCGTGAACTGCTCGGAGATGCGCTTGAACAGCTCCTGGATGGCCGTGCTGTTG